>OX123196.2:46528016-47128016 GCA_944739405.2 Euclidia mi
ACGTAGAGAATATGTTTTAAGCATTTTAAATATTTTTTGATTCTGACACACTTCGTGGTCATCATCCTCCTAGCATTATCCCAGTTTCAACCTGGGGTCCACTAACTAGACTAACCGGATTTGGCTGAATATTAGCTTTTCCACAGAGCGACTGGCTGTCTGACCTCCGCAACCCGAAGCGATAGCGATATTCCATGGTTTAGACTAGTACCAGTTTATTAAGGTAACGTTTACTAAGGTACTGGCGCCACTGGCAAAGATCTTCATGTCAGCCGGGACCGACGGCTTAACGTGCTCTCCGTGGCACGGGACAAGCAATAATTAACAATTCATCATATCAGCCGAAAGACGTCCACGGCTGGACATAGGCCTCCCCAAGGCTCTCCACATAGACCGATCCTGAGCCTCCATCCACTGCCCGCGATCCCAACAAGGTCGATTTTAAACTTTCGCGATGTGTATACATCATACAAAATAAATTAGCGGGTCTTAATCGCGTACAATTAACTTATTTAAGGTATAATAAAATTATACCTTAAACACTTACTTGTTTCCGACGTTTCGCTCGTCTTGCACTAAGCTTCGTCGCGTAGAGACTGATGAGAGCTCAGCGCCGTCTTGTGGAATTGCGGGTATCGGCAGGTGCCGATACCCTCTACCCTCTCTTGGTCTTTATTTAAGTTCACACTGTTGGTACTCCGACACGCTACACTAATGACGTCTACACACTGTTGAGATTTATCACTGCGGAGGTGTTTACATTTGCTGATGACTGTATTCCAAGTAGATAATCTATATCCATCCTCGCGGTTGTAATTGTTATATTTCTTTATTTCTACCGCTTCACGTACTATCCTGGAGTAATAGTGACGATCGGTGATAAGACTCGTGTTTGATGCAGTTCTATTCAGTGGTTTGGTCCAGACTCCAATAAATGCTCAGCTATGGCCGACTTATTAATATAATAATGTCACTTTTTTACAGCTGCGATATGTTCTTTTACTCTTTCAGCGATTGTACGCTTAGTCTGCCCATTATATGCTGCAATCGACTTTGTAGACGCCAGGTGTCTGGAGAGGAATGACATCCTTTGGGGTACGCAGATTGTGTGGTGGGAAACAAATAGGTATTTATACCTTAAGTAAGTTAATTGTACGTCATTAAGACCCAACAAGATCGTCAGTCCACCTTTCGTGAAGCCTACCTCTGCTACGACATCCTGTGCGTGGCCGCCACTCCAGAACCTTTCTGCTCTAACGGCCATCGGTTCTTCTGGCTATGTGCCCTGCCCACTGCCACTTGAGCCTGACTATTCGGAGAGCTACGTCGGTGACTTTGGTTCGCCTGCGGATCTCCTCATTTCTAATTCGATCTCGCAGGGAAACTCCGAGCATAGCTCTCTCCATCGCCCTCACGGTGACCCCGAGCTTTCGAATAAGGCCCATAGTTAGCGACCACGTCTCAGCGCCGTAGATCATCACTAGCAAAACACACTGGTCAAAGACTTTCGTCTTGAAAGACGAAGAAAAGATATGCCGTAACTTCCCGAACGCCGCCCAACCGAGTTGGATTCGATGAATGACCTCTTTCTCGAAGTTGGACCTACCCCATTGGATCATTTATCCCAGGTAAACGTACTTGTCGACAACTTCGAGTGTAGAGTTCCCAACCTGAATAGGAGCAGGTACAACATGGACGTTAAACATTATCTTCGTCTTTTCCATGTTCATCTTAAGACCTACTTGTTGGGAGACACTATAGAGGCCACCGAGCATTGTGTCTAGGTTTTCCATGGTCTCAGCCATGACTACAATATCGTCAGCGAATCGTATGTGACTAATGTACTCGCTGTTGATGTTGATGCCGAGTTCTTCCCAGTCCAGAAGCTTGAAGACGTCTTCCAGCGCAGCGATGAACAGTTTCGGAGATATGATATGCCTCACCCCTCGCTGGAGTTGAATAGGTTTCGAGCTCTGGTCCTGAAGGCGGACTGACATGATGGCGTTTTCTTACAAACACTTCAGCACTTCGATGTATCGGTAGTCGATCTGGCACCGTTCGAAAGACTGCAGCACTGCCCAGGTTTCGATCGAATCGAAGGCTTTCACATAGTCCAATAACGCCAAGCATAGAGGCTGGTTATACTCCTCAGACTTCTGTATAACCTGCCGCAGTGTATGTATGTGGTCTATGGTACTATAGCCTTTACGGAAACCAGCTTGTTCGGGAGGCTGGAAGTCGTCTAGCTTGCACGCGATTCGTGATGACTCTTGAAAACAACTTATAGACGTGACTCAGAAGTGAGATGGGTCTGTAGTTCTTCAAAAGGGGTTTGTCGCCCTTATTGACGAATACCACCACCACACTTCTGTGCCACCCCTGTGGCGTTTTACCCTCGATCAAGACAGAATTAAAAATCTTACGGAGCATTTCCAAAACGGGTAAGGCGTGAGCTTTCACAAACTCCGTGGTAATTCCATCATCACCCGGTGCTTTGCTGTTTTTTAGCTGTTTTATGGGCCACACTAATCTCGTGCACGCTGACGTCCGGGATATCTTCGGTATAGTGCCGGGTCAATCCAGGTCTAGGGTCTATCACTGGGTTGGTTGTGGGTGATCTTATGGTCGTGTATAACTGTCCATAGAACTTCTCGATCTCCTCCAAGAGCTGGGGTCTGGATGACACAACCCTGTCATCCTCCGTCTTCAGCTTTGTCAGCTGAGTTTGCCCAATAGACAGATCTCTCTGGAATATTTTTGATCCTTTATTCCGCTCGATCGCCTCTTTAACACATTTGGTGGTGTATCGGCGGAAATCGCGAGTCAGAACCTTAGATATCTGTCTATTGAGGCGCCGATATTTTGGCATGTCGTTGGAGGACAGCAAATGCATCCTACACCTTTCCTAAGAGCTCTAGAGTCGGATCAGAGATTTCACCAGTTCTCTTGGCTTTTTGGGGCTTGAAATACTTGGACTCCGTTTTATGGACAGCATCCACGAACCCGCCACTAAAGTCGTCCACATCTACGCACTCGCCCAGGCATTCGAAGCGATTGTGTAGTTCAAGCTGAAAGCTGTTTAGGTTTTGGAAATGAACTGGTGCTGGTCGGAGCGTGGACTTCATCAATTTCGACCGTTCCAGGCTTGTACTAATATAAAATGTGCCTCTTACCATTCGGTGATCGCTGCCCGCATTAAGTGAATTGTCACCACAGAGACATCATTTAATGTTTGCCTCTTCGTCAATATGATGAAGTCAATCTCATTTTTGATGGCACCGTCTGGACTTATCCAGATCCACTTGCGGTATTCTCACTATTTGAAGAAGGAATTCATCATAAAGAGCCCTTCCTTCTCCATAAAGCTAGCCAGCAAGTGGCCCCGTGAGTTCCGATGTCCATAGCCATATTGCCCCACTCTCAGCTCATCACCGCTTCGTTTGCCCAGTTTTGCGTCAAAATCTACCATGAAAACGGTGTAATGGTGGGTTTTGAAGCTATGTATAGCCCGAGATATGTCCTCGGGCTCGTAGGTACATAGCTTCTACAGTCATCAGGGTGTGTCGAGGTGCAGCGTAGACCTGTATGACCTTCAACGAATACCGTTTGGATATTCTGAGTATAAGGTAAGCTACCCTGCTCGACACACTCGCGATATTTACCACGCTGTTCACGAAAGATTTGTAGACGATGAACCCAACACCACCGGGACTGTTGGTCGCCCTCCCGGTAGAAGAGCAAGTTACCGGAATCGAGGACTATCGAATCCTCACCTTGTCTTCGGACTTCAGATAGGCCTATAATATACCTACCATCGAAACTTGCACTAAATCCTGTGTCGCGGGGGTCTTTACAAATTTACAATGAACGGACACAATGAACACCCAGACTCGAAACAATAATTTATGAATCACACAAAGTGTTGTATCGTGTGGGAATCGACTGGGGTTCGATTCGATTCACTCGCGCAGTGTCAAGCGGCGAGGCAGCCGCTTAAACCACTACGCCAACCGTGCAGTCAAGTTGTCGTCGGTGGCGGTAGCCGGATCTCTGCCGGTGATTCTTAGCACCCCCTGCCCCGCCGTAACCATGGCCGCTACCTGAACCAGGAATAGCGAGGCTTTCGGGGACTGGGGACCGGTTTTTGCTTGTGTGGCTCATCTGGGGAGGTTTTACCGTAATCGCCACGCTTGGCAGGCGGGTTGGCGATCGCAGTGACGTAAGTCTTTGATGCTTGACGCTGCTGCCCATCTAGCATCTTTTTTACTCCCGCCTAACTATGGATGGTTTGACCGCCATCTCTCAGTTGACTGACTGCACTGGAAGAGATATTCATCTCTACTAGTGGGCGGTGGGGTCGTCACATCCCGACGCCGACCAATTAACAATTCAATACGCACCTAACTCCGAAAAGTCATTGGTGCGTGCCATGGATTCGAACCCGATGCCCTCTCTGCATGGCAATCTGTTGGTATCTCCACTAGGCTATGCTGCACTTCCCGGTAAAACCGAAAAAGTTTTGCTTTCATTGCTCCTCACTTAATTACTGTGGTGTCTTCAGTATGATATTTTGATGAGCCAAGCTCCGGCTCAGACTCGTCGTGTCGTCGGTATTAAATTGTTGATAGGAAAGTCGTATTTATGTCGGTAATCCATCGTTTTCTTCGAGGAATCATCTTAAAAAAAATCATCATATCCATCATGGTTCTGAACATTTGCGCGGATTGCCTGCATTGCTAGTTGCATAATGTAAGTGGATGCTCCTGTTTCACCATGTCTATGTTCAGGAGGCTAACTAAATGAACATCAAAATTTTACTTGATTATGCTTGAGTATTATGTACAGTAAATATATACAAGTAACATAGAAAGGTATAACAGTCGCAGCACCTTACAAAAGTTTAATTATTATGAATTATTAAAAACCTGGCGATGAAAAAGAGTGACCGTGAGTTTTATTGCTCGTTCTTTCTCATGGTTCTCCGCCCTTGCTTTGCGAACGTGGCAGTAAATGTAAATGTAGAAGCATACGGTAATAATGTTTTATATTTGACGTTCATAAGTGTCACTTTGTGATCTAAATGAATAAAGGATTTTGACTTTGGACTTTTGTTATTTCCAAATTTTTTCTATAGGGCTCCCAAAAACATGGGCATGGCAGAATAATAATATCATCTTCACAAGCTCAGGATGTGTGCAGTTAGAGTTAGAGATATGTCCATATTTTACGACTAGTTTTCGGAGTCGTTGTAATCAGAGAAAAAACCTTATGATAGACTAGGAGGCTGCGGAGTCTCGTGTTAGAGGACTGGGTCTTATATTGGAGAAAGTAAAGACTAATTAAATGTATTCTTTGTTACTGATTACGAAAAAAATTATAATACTTGAAACGATCTAAATTCGTAGGAAGTTTCTTTTACTTAGTAATTTTATTTTTTGGGTCTACGACAAAGTGCTACGGAATCAAAGTTGTAGAGAATTTAATTTGCAACTAAATATGATCTGAATATAATTTTGCTAGGCGACCAATAGTTTGCATCCTGACAAATTTGGATTTAACTTTATACTTATATATTATTATAATCCGACGTTTCGGCTACTTTACAGGAACCATGATCACGTAAGACTGCAATCTGCCGTGACCACTTGTTAATTAATAATGTATTTCCAGATTATTGGGTTTAAAGGTAATATCAGTAAAACCAAATATATCGCCATAAAATCATAAACCATAAACAGTAATTTAATTTTAATCTGTAACATTCGCGTAGACTTAAAAAATACTGGTGAAGATGGGTTACATCCATGGAAACATAAAAAGTCTCGAGAACTTTTAAAATTGCACGATCGTATTTTTTAATGGAAAGCGTAATTATTTGAGTATTCATATATTTCATACTCTGTGTGTTTGATCTTCTTTGTTATCGTCTCGCGGTGACAACCCTATTTCGGAGTACCCGCCACTCTACTGCTTCAAGTTTGTTGCTATAGGACGAGGATTATGAGACGCTCCCCTATATATGTTCGTACTGCCTTAAACCACCGCGGTGTCCTTCTACGTCCTGAAGCGCCTAGGTTACGCGAAACGCGGCCAGCGCACTTTACTGCAAGCCCGCCGGAAGTCTTATTGACGTGCAGAACTATACCTACACACATACCTGACATACACAATCACACGTTGTTGAGACTTATGTCACTTTTAGTTAGAATTAGTTGAGACCGCGGTTAAGAACACCCGCGTTAATAGGGCTATATTTAAATCGAACCAGTAGTTTCTATGATTAGCTCTTTCAACCAAACAAACAAACTCTTCAGCTTTATAATATTAGTAGAGTTTGGTGGTCCAACCACTTTCCGAGATTTCAGCTAGAACTTGAATGTAATCTAGTGCGCATATTTTACGCAATTTAGACATATTCTTCTGTAATGTTAAAAACAATTAGATAACCTTATTATATTTTGCATACTATTGTTAGGTAACCGGTATACAAAGCGTAATTGCTAAAATTTCTGCCAAATAGGAACAGCAAACAAAGTTTACCTGAAGGTAACCAGACTAATTCAAACCCTCAGTAAAAGAGAATAAGGAGATGCTTTCTCGCAGGGGCTAAGTGGCATAAGCCCTACCAAACGCACCTGTTTTCTCCTAAATGCAAATTACTTTTAGTGTTTCCCTAAGAACAACCTTCTGTCACCAGTCTCAAACCCCCTCCTAAACTTAAAAGTCCTCTCTCCGATACGAAAATCCATGATCCACAACTGTAATCTTGTATCTTTTACAAAGCCCCTTTTGCTTAGCACTAGCAGTAAGAGGTGATAATATAATAATATTCTACCACATTTACACAACCCACCTAGTCCCAAACTAAGCAGAAGCTTGTACTATGGGTACCTACTAGATACTGGATAAACATACATAGCTGTTCATGGCAATATTGATGTAAGAATCTGACTAGTTTTAATAGTCTTAACCAAGCAAGAACGCTATTCATACAGGATGAAGGCACGAAATGGCATCTTCTACATGGGAGGCAAAGCAGCAAAACAAACTCAATATGAGCTACCGTAGCCAGTAGCTGCCGACAGAATATTACCTATCGTTCGTGTTAGATTTTTATCAAGGACTAGGGCTCATTCGTAAGGTATCATTTGCGCGGTGTCGCCATTACCTCAGTGGATTACGTAACTTTTGAACAGTCACGGATGTTTTAGCAGCATCCTGTGGTAGGAAGTATCGTTATCATCACTTGCTGCGACTATCGCGATGTTTTTAAAGACACTGCGCAGTATATCATCATGTTATCATAGTCCTCATTTATTTACCAAAGCGCAGTATGACCTTCGACTCCATGGAGGACTCCAATTTATTTAGATACGGCGCAGTGCTATCTTTACTTCCGTGGTTCCAGATTTATTGAATCAGCATATCTTCGCTTACATGGTCCCTTGATTTAGAGTCGGGGCAGTGTGCTTTGCACTATCATGGGCCAATTTATTTGGAGTTGGCGTTTTACGCCGGTTAACTGATACCAACTTGTGTGAATGTACAAATATAATATCAGAACAAAGTCATCAGAAGCCAAACAAATTATGAAACTGGAAGGGACTGCTTACTAGCTACTCACCTGTCGCTTAGAGATGAATGGAAAGATTAGGGACATTAATTCTTCGCATATTTCAACAATAAAGCCATTCATCAAAAATATTGTCAAAATCATAATTGTGCTAAAGACTTAGAATTTTATATTTGATGCGGGTACCTACTAAGAAATTTGCATTCAAGTTCTCCTGTGTCACGTAATACATTGCTGCGCGCCATTGGAACTCAAGACCGAACGGAAGTACACTCGCCTAGAGGTAACGGCGACGCTAACAGCCAGGGCCACGTCGACCCAATCCGGCGCCTGTGTGCGAAATCTATGAAACGCGTTTAATTACGGCATTTCATCCGACGCGCGGCGCCCCTATTACCCTGGCGCCTGTGGGCGCCACGCACATTGCACATATGGGTCGCTCGGCCCTTCTAACAGCCATCCTACTGGGTTGATTACCCTAACGAGTACAGTGGCGAGTCAGTGTCCTCGACCGAGTACTTGGTCGGTATAAACACTTTAACGAGTGCTCGGCCGAGTGCTAGGTCGAGCAGAGAGGCGAGAGAGTCACTAGAATCCCAATTTGTTTACTAGGCCGAGTACCCACCTCCCCGCATCATTTTTCTCCCCCGCAGCAACTTGGTATCCCGCTCGGCACGCATGAACAGGCTCTCGATTGTCACTCGGCCACTCGCCACTCGTTCGTTCGGTAACAGCCGGTTGAAAACTCGTTGAAATTTTTTTTTGCGATCCATTGCAGACATAAGCGTGGTCAAACCTAGACTGACTCGCCACTATAGTAAAAACGTGTGACCTCCCACTCGGTTCGGCGACTCTCTCGGCCGAAAGCGCATTTACTGACTCGCCACTGTACTCGTTAGGTGTAATCAACCCATACCTTTACACAAGAATGTCATCGAGAAAAGTAGACATAATAATTTTAGCTATGAATCACCAATTATTGTAGCTGTTACTCATAATCTTATACAAGCAACAAGCTAGACACCCAGGTGCCTGTCAAGCCAAGTTCAAGCTAACAGTAATGGCAAGCAGCACCGTGTGTACCCCCACATAACTTAAAAACAATTTATTGTATATCTTTAGACTCACGCCTGTATCAACGAAGGGGTAGGCAGACGTGTGTATACTTACATTTCCCCATATTATGAATTTATAGGTCCCACGTAGTAACAGGCGAGGCTATTACCGTTGCCGGGTACTTTGCCAGACTCTGTGCTGCTACTGAGAATTCGGAAAAACCCAGTAACATTTTTGCCCGAACCCTGGACCTCCTGATCAGCAGAGGCATACGCTACGGTCCAGTGGATAACTGGACACAGAGGCAGTCAAAAACTTAGGCTCATATCATTATATCTATTTCTCATCTTTTCTTTTCTCATCTTTTCTTTTCTCATCTCAATATGTGTATTTCGCTAGTCTCATTAGACTAGCGAAATACACATATTCAATCAAGATGATGATTAAAATGGGGTATTGATTTTGTTTTCTTTTGAAGGACTTAATTACTTGACACGGTTATATAAATTTATATTTTTCGCCTAGTATTTGAATATGTTTTTGAAAGAACCTTATCCCCTTCTCTGCTTTTCAAATATAGGAACGAAGAGAGGACCCATTCATGCTGTATGCAGCGACGATTTATGTTTGACAAATGTAAATGTAAAGCTTGGTTTTAAAATCAGGCCAAGGTTGCAAACAGTTGCATTGTTTTTAATTCAGTTTTAGGTACATTAAAATTGTAATTAGTTCAATTTTACGAGCTTATTTATACATAACAAGTTTTATTCAAAGACCACTCCCACTCTTGTAATGAATTAAGTGTCGCGGAGGGCTTTACAAATATTATATCAACAAACACAAAAAACACCCAGAGTCGAAACCATAGACCTTCTGGAAACAAAAAAAGTGGTTCACGCAAAATTATGCGTCGTTTGAGAATCGAACCCATGACACTTCACGCAGTGCTGAATGGCGAGTAGACCGCTTAAGCCACTAGAAAAGCAAAAAAAAAGAAAAAATCTAATAAATAAAGATTTATGGTTATTTTCACCGTTGTCTGATAATTTCCTGTTAAATTAATTCGTCAACTGATACAATTTTCGTTCTACTTATGAATTTATCCGGAATATAAGGCCTTTTTTTTGCGGGGGATATCCTCATGGACTACCTCCGCCTGGGAAAAGGCGGAGGGGCGTGCCGGACTCTTATCGGCTAAAACCAACCCGGTGTCTCCTCACACGTGCGTGCGGGGCCGCGGGAATCCAAATTTTTCCGCAGCCCCACACAGTGCTGGCCGGATCTGTACGGGCCTCGTCTCCTGCACGGGGTAGTGAGGTGTTGAACTACCCCGTGCATCGCCTCAGAGGCGCGCGCCGACACTCGTGCGCGCCTGCGCCTCGGGTCCATCGAATAGGGGGCGAGGACTTCCCCACGTCTCTCGCCCCTAGACCCATTCACGGGGGCCGGCAAAGGGCGTTGTCCGCCCTTCTCCTGCGCCCGGTGCGCCTTCTGCGGCCGGGGAAGGGAGTCGAGATCTCCCTCTCCCTTTCCGCAGTTTCCTTCTGCGACATCACGTCCTCGCAGAAGGACACCACCGCGTCCCACGACTCTGCGCTACCGACCATCCTCCGCACTACGGCCGGCAGCGACAGATCGCCTCCTATTTTATTTGTGAGGACACGGCGCTGCTCCTCCTAAGCTACACACTCGGCGAGCGTGTGTTGCGTCGTGTCCTCCCCGTAATGGACGCAGTGGTGGCACCAAGCGTCCGGCTCCCTGTCTATGCGGCACAGGTACTTGCCGAAGCAGCCGTGCCCCGACAGCACCTGCGTCACCCTAAACGACAGGGAGCCATGCCTTCTCCCGAGCCAGTCATCGAGTACTGGCCGGATCGCCTCGACGGTAGCGAGACCGGCGGTATGGCGCAGAAGCCTTTGCCGCCATTCCGCCACCAAGACCTGACGGAGGTCCTTTCGGCGCAGCGCGATCTGCCGCTGCACCAGCCTCGAGCCCTGTGTCTGCTCTTCCTCGCGCCATCGATATAATGACGCGAGTACTTTCGCCTCTAGGTCCCAGGGCGGGGATCCGGCCAGGGGAATATAAGGCCTATCCAGAGGACTTCAACTGGGCCTTAATGTTGTTAGCAGTTGCAAGTTGTACCTTCTACGGCATTCCCCTTAGGAACTTGCTGAGATCCCTGATTGTATCGTTCCTCTGAAAGTCGCTCGTAAGTATTCTTAAGATGTTGCAATGTTTTGTTGTCTACTTCATCTTTTGCCCAAGTAGCATTGGCAAACATGTAGCAAGTAGCATTTGGCTCAAAAGCTTTTCGGTTGGCGAAAAGATACAAGTTTTGAATTTGTTAGAAAACCACCAGATGCAGCCATATAGCATGGGATGTTGAAATGTATTCGGGAGATGAAGTGCACTCCTTTTTTCAAGCCACCAAAAAGGTGTAGCGCAAGTATAATGACGATGAACTACTTAATGCTTTATAACTGCGATCAAAAAAGTATACTTAATTAGTGAGTTTGAATTTGGACCCATTATTATAAACGTAATACCGCATTTACACATTCGTGTTCGTCATTCGCCCCGACACTCGACGAACATTCGTAAACGAATGCTGTCGCGAACTACTGTTCACACATTCGCGGAGTGAATCATTTTGAAATTCGCACACGAACATGGAGGACGTGAAAATAATCGCAGCGTGCGCGCTACATTTAATGATTTTATATAATTATTTAGATATCCTGCGTAAAAAAAAGCCACCGTCACAGACGATTTCTTTTTGAGCATGTAAATTATTAAATTACTCATATAAATAATTCGTATCTTTTACTATGTTTGTTGATAATCAATTTTGTTTCAGCTAAAGTATGATTTTTTTATATTGAATGTGTTCACTGGCAACCCCATACTAGTAGACATACAGTTCCAAGCAACTTTTCTAATATCATTGGTTCCAAGCATCGTTTATCTTTTGCCTATGTTTATGGTTTTGATGTTTAGGGTTTCAAATGAGCTCTTCTTTTTGTTCAAGGAATTTTATAATTCGCGCTTCACTCCACTCCATTTTGACAACACGTCCTGTTGGGTCGGGCGCTATCTGTCAACTGAATGCAGGCGAAATGTGTAAACAGTAAGTTCGTGTTCGCCATTCGTGCCCTTTGATTCGTGTCCGAAAAACCGCTCTCAACGCGAACGCGCGGATCGCGAAGCGAAGCACGAGGCGAATAGCGAATGCAGTGTTTATATTATGCGTGTTCGTTGTTCGCCTCGTCATTCGCTTCGTTATTCGAACGAATGTGTAAATGCGGCATAAAATAAGCCATTAAGCTTATCTGCGTGTAAAATGAATGGTAACAGTGCTAGCTAGAACTACTCGTTTTATGAGAAGAGCATAAAATATGAGAAGACGCTTAAAAAATGTATAACGCTACGGATTTTATGCCAATTTCGCTTCGTATAAACGGCTGTCACTGCTCAACAGTATTTTCACCAGATCCGGCCTGTGTGCTTCGGCTATGTCCAGCAGTGCCCGTTTCTAGGCTGCGATGGTTGTGATTATGAAACCCAGTATTCTAGCTTTTTTATAGCGTCACGACTGTATCCCCAGTATGAAGGGGTAGCCAGAGGTGTAATGTTACACCTACATTTCGCCTTAAGAGTTTTAGGTGCCACGTAATAGGAGGCGAGCCTATTACCATTACCTGTGGCACATTGCCATTTCGTGCTGCTATTGAGAAAGCAGAAAACTCAGTAACACTTTTGCCCGGCCCGAGAATCGAATCCCGGACCTCCCGATCAGCAGACGCATACATATTTACTAGACCTCAGAGGCAGTTAATACTTAGCTACATATATTTAAATTTGTCACGTAGGTAGGACAACTGGGTTTTTTTTACTAAAGCCTAACAAGCGACAGCCTAACAGAGTTACCAACAAACTGCCATGCAGAGGGTATCGAGGTCCAAGTCCATGACGGACGCCAGTGATATTTCGATGTTATGTGCATATTAAAGGGTTAATAACCGCTTGCTCCGTACCTCGGAGAGCACGCAAAGCCGTCGTTCCTTGAAGACCTCTGACAGTCGTTATAGGCTAGTGCCCTTAAAATTACTGAAACTGGTCCAAAGCACGGTATATTGCTATCTCAATGGGTTGCGGTACGAGTTACGACGGGGCGGTCGCTGTAGGTAGGCTAATATTCTGTCAAATCTAATTAAACCAGTAAGCGGACCTCTAAGGCAAAAAGTCTTGAATGTGGGAGATTCAGATATGTAATGATATTATAGTTGGTGCCACGATACTTTTTGTTTTGTAAACACACATTCAGGGCTTCACAATCTTTTTTCAAACAGTTGTGTTTTAGATTTTATACTTTTTGAACAGTCTTTTTTTTCAATGCCTAATTATGCCACTATGTTTTTAAATTTATATTGATATTTGATTTTGTGTTTGAAAGGCCGAATGTTCATAAATTTGCCGATTAATTTGTCGTTTACACGTAATTTATTCTGTAAATTAAGGAAAAATAGAGTACCATGTATGTTAATGATAGAGTACATACATGTTACTCTATAATGGACATGTTTTTTTTTTTAATCATAGGCAATTAAATCATTTGCTCAAAGTAGCCTACCAATCCTAAAATATTAAATTATTGACAAACAATGAATAATATGATAAATATTACAAACTAGAGGACGCCAGCAGCCACGCCTGCACTTTTTTTAAATTTACCCGTTTTGGCCGATCCCGTGGGAATTTCAGGAAGTCCCTTCTTAGTGCACCCCTACGGTCCCCAAGGAACATACATGCCAAAATTCAGCGTCCAGCGCCCAATAGTTTCGGCTATAGCGTGTCTGTCAGTCAGTCAGTAACGCAAGGATTTTATATATTAAGATAGCTAGCTAGTACATTGCATAAAAAATTCTAGGTAGGTATGAATAATTTTCTGCACGACTAATAGTTTGCCATCTGCTATTCTGCACCCGCTTTTTCGAGATGCCGGCAGCGGGAAGAGCGTTGCGATCCTATAAACTTGTATTTAACATTACATTTACCCCTTCTTGACAGCAAAAAAAAAAAATTTTGTCCACTGCTAAATGCATGTTAAGCCCAAGAATGTAACATTTCAATTAACTAACGCCAAATGTTGACATTCTAGGCGTCGGTACCTCGGGCACGCCACGATAGTGGCGGTAAGTCCCGTGGTTGATGAGTGGTTGGAGAGACGTCACGGCGTCCTCACCTTCCGGTTGACTCAAATCCTTACCGGCCATGGTTGTTTTGGCCGGTATTTGTGGAGGATAGGCCGGGAGGAAGCGCCCGGATGCCACCATTGTGGCAGCAGCCGCGACCCTGTCGAAGACACGGCGTTGCATACTTTGGCGGAATGCCCAGCCTGGGCATCGCAGCGCCGTGACCTGGTCGCGGCTCTGAATACGGTTGTCCTCTCGCTCCCGACCGTAGTTCTGTCTATGGTCCGGAGTGAGAGGTCTTGGAACGCCGTCGCCTCTTTCTGCGAAGCAGTCATGCTGAGCACGGAGGCGGCGGAGCGGGAGAGGAAAATACATCGCCCTCTCCCCAACCGTAGGTCCGGGCGTCGGGGACGTCGAACTAGAGACGACCTCCGACCACCCTAAATTTAGTGCCTGCGGACGGTGAGCGCTGGGGCTGCTCCCTGTCCGCCAAAAGGCGGGAGGCGGCGCGTGTCCTCGCCACCTCCCAAGTAGCTTTGTGAGGTGATGGATGCCAGAAGTTTGATGGATGCAAGAAGTTTGATGGATGATTGCGAGATCATGACGAGACGGGGCCCGCGAACACAACGGCGGGCCAATCCCGCGCGGGGTCGCGAGAAAGTATGCTAATCGCGAATCGCGTGACCCCGCCAACACACGGGACCCGTAGGGACACCGCGGTGGGTTTTAGTGGGTATGGCTGGGTTGGCGAAGTTGAGATGACTCATAAGGAAAGTTTCCCACCGTAGTGAAAAAAAAAAATCGTCAGTACCTCAAAACATTAAAAGATCCTGTTGACAGCCCATAATATCGATAAAAACCCGATCCATTGGGGCATGTTACACTTGTCAATATTATCATGATCCTAGTATCGCGATATCACAAGTATTGACATAGGCTATTATATTATCAATAATATCATCATCAGTACGCGTTTGAAACTACTAGAGAAAGTAGTGTTTAGTGCAAGATTAAATTTGAGCAAATTTTAAAAAGAACATGGATTCTAAAATGAAAGCCGCTATAGCAATAATACGCGTATGCGCATTAAAAACTAAGCGCAAAAAGAGGAAGTGTTGGGTAAAAGACTGGATTTCAAAACGAAATCAATATACACATTTACTAACAGACTACAGTTAGCCGTGTGGTTAACGACATAGAATACAAGTGTCACCAACTCACCATCCCCTATCTTTCCGTGGGTGTCGTAAGAGGCGACTAAGGGATAACACGATGCAAATACCATCTTTGCGTAGAGACGGAAAACTCGACATCAAACCCTATACGACTGCCTCGTTGGTCTCGCGGCATAAATGTGCGCGTCGGTCCCGGGTTTCCTGGGTCGGGCAGTGTTATTGGGTTTTTCTATAACGAAATTCTCAGTAGCAGCACGGAGTCTGGAAATGTGCCCGGTACGGCAATAGGCTCGCCACTTATTACGTGGGACTAAAGTATATCTGGCGAAAAGTGGGTGTAAAAATACACCTCTGCCTACCTCTTTGAGGTTACAGGCGTGAGACTATGTAATATGTATGTATACTAACACTCAGAAACAACAACAACAACAACTTGCCGAAGTCTTCATTTTTATTAATTTTATTTAATTTATTTTTATCTTTTGGGTTCCACAAGGACGGGCATGTTTCATAAAGAAGAATTAGGTAATTCCTCCAGATCATTTTTACCTCCTGCATCAACGATGGAGCGTAATTCGTCATCGTCACTTTGACAAAGGACATAAGAACCGTCACAACTTTGACGTCGTTTCGCCATTGCTGCGAACGCATACTGACAGAAAAATATCTCGATGCGCTTACATTTCAATAATATTGAAGCCCCGCCCCCTGAGTATCGCGGATTTCAAGATGTTTGAATAATTTGTGATATTATCACGATACCGCGATACAGCCTATTACACCATCAATATTACCACGGTATCGTGATATTATTGACAATGTAACATGCCCCATTAACATATTAGTTTCCAATGACACGTATCTAGGTATGTACCATTGCGCTCATTGGATTTGACATTATTTGTTTTTGACAAAACTATCGCTAAGTCACTTAGGAGTAATTCTTTGTTTACAAAAAGTCTATGTTCTCGTGGCACGGACTATAGTTAAGATTTAATTTTATTAAAGTACTAGCTGACCCAGCGAACTCCGTATCGCCTTTTTAAGAGTTTTTTATTTAATTCCCTTTTTTCCAAGCCCCTTTTCCAAAGTTACCATTGACTTAGCGCTTAATCTCTTATCATTGCAGGGTCTATAAATGATGCAAAAACAAACATAGATTTTTATATAATATTGAATTCCCCATTCCTTAAAATATCGGAGACGATACCCATATCGACTTAAAAAAAACTCCCGTCCGCCATCTTTGATTTCCTATCCGCCATCTTTGATCACGAAATAGATGTTGTATTTGGTTTCACCATCCCTTAAATAATCAGAGACGATACCCATATTGATATTTTAAATTTTTCCCATCCGCCATCTTTGATTTCCCATCCGCCATCTTGAATCACGAAATAGATGTTGTATTTGGATTCCCCATCCCTTCAAACATCGGAGACGATACCCATATTGATTTTAAAAAAAAACCCATCCGCCATCTTTGATCACGAAATAGATTTTGTATTTAGCTTCGCCATCCCTTAAAACATCGGTGACGATAACCATATTGATTTTTAAAATTTTTCCCATCCGCCATTTTTGATTTCCCATCCGCCATCTTGAATCACGAAATAGATGTTGTATTTGGATTTCCCATCCCTTTAAACATCGAAGACGATACCAATATTGATTTTTAAAATTTTTCCCATCCGCCATTTTTGATTTCCCATCCGCCATCTTGAATCACGAAATAGATGTTGTATTTGGATTCTCCATCCCTTTAAACATCGGAGACGATACCAATATTGATTTTTAAAAATTTTCCCAGCCGCCATCTTTGATTGCCCATCCGCCATCTTTGATCACGAAATAGATGTTGTATTTCGATTCTCCACCCCTTAAAATATTGAAGGCGATACTCATATTGATATTTAAAATTTTCTCATCCGCCATCTTTGATTTCCCGTCCGCCATATTGGATCACTAAATAAAATTCAGTTTATTAATCAGCGTCCCGAAAAATAAGGCTTAACGAATAGGATACAATCTATATGGGTCAAAGGCAAAATAAGGCTAAACGAATAGGATACAATCTATATGGGTATCGTTTTCGAGATTTCCGGGACGCTGATTAATAATATGAAATTTATTTAGTGATCCAAGATGGCGGACAGGAAATCAAAGATGGCGGATGAGAAAATTTTAAATATCAATATGGGTATCGCCATCGATATTTTAAGGGGTGGAGAATCGAAATACAACATCTATTTCGTGATCAAAGATGGCGGATGGGCAATCAAAGATGGCGGATGGGAAAATTTAAAAAAATCAATATTGGTATCGTCTCCGATGTTTAAAGGGATGGGGAATCCAAATACAACATCTATTTCGTGATTCAAGATGGCGGATGGGAAATCAAAAATGGTGGATAGGAAAAATTTAAAAAATTAATATGGGTATCGTCACCGATATTTTAAGGAATGGGGAATTCAATATTATATAAAAATCTATGTTTGTTTTTGCATCATTTATATACTCTGAAATGATAAGAGAATAAGCGCTAAGTCAATGGTAACTTTGGAAAAAGGGCTTGGAAAAAAGGGAATTAAATAAAAACTCTTAAAAAGGCGATACGGAGTTCGCTGGGTCAGCTAGTACATAATAATTATGTTAGAATTATTGTAAAACTTTCTGTGACCCAAATTGCCGCTTGGCGGCGTGGCAGTCGCGCTGTGACATCTGTCTTTACGGGAGCAAGAGAGACGAACGTTCCTCCTGTATATCTTAACTACGAGAGCAAGAGAGACGGCCAGCACCGCCAACGGCGCCAACTACGATCTAAACTGGAGACAGTCCCCACTTGGAATCGGCTCACGAAATCCTTAAGAACTGCGCTTCTATGGAAATCTGTATTCATTGATATAAGCAAGCACAAGCTAGGCTAGTTCGTCCTATTCGTCTTCGACGACGACTCAGGTACGATATGGTTCTGACTATTTAACAGCGTTTCAATATTCTGTGTTTATTGTTCTTTACTTTTATTCTCAAGGAAACTATGTAAGATATTGTAATCGGGTCATTCTCAGCCGGCTCAAATAAGCGAGTCTGGGTCGAAATTCGGTACAAAATGGATAACTAACAACTTGATATTTTTTTCTATAATAGGTATGACCTAATAGGTATTAGGTGAAGCAAATATTATTTTTAAATAAATAATATGCAAGGGAGTAAAAAAAATAAAAACCTTGAAAATATTGACCTCGGTGCCGCGTCCGGCCCTCGGATTGCGGCGGAAAATATATTTTTATTTTTTTCTCCAATAAATGGTACTATTTTGCATGTGTTCACAAACAACTAGATAGTTATTAACTCAATGTATAATACAAATATATAGAAACAATACAAACAGTCAGTGACTGACTGTTTGTATTTTATTTCTTATTTTTTAAAAGACAACTCCCGCACTAGGAAGAGATTCCTGTGTCGTGGGGGACTTTACAAACATACAACCAACGGACACAATGAACACCCAGACTCGAGACAACAATTTGTAAATCACACAAAGTGTTGTCTCGTGTGGGAATCGAACCCACGACACGCGGCGCAGTACCAAGCGGCGAGGCGACCGCTTAAACCACTACGCCAACCGTGCAGTATAGTTTGTATTACTCGAGCAAATAGTCTCTGAGTGACTGTCAGTCGCGCTGCATTGGTGGTAATGATAACACGTTAGTGCGTCTTCGTGCAAATCTTTTATTAAGGTATATAATCGTTTCGGTGGCTTGGTATACCCTTAAAATTGATTTCGGTGAATTCATTTTATCCACAATATGTGTATACAATTCAAATAAAAGAGATGTATTATTTAAATTCGGGTTACTTTTTATATTATCTAGGATTTTGATAATTATTTTGATTTCCACTGAAATCAAAATAATTATCGCGACTTTGCCCCCCCCCCCTAGACAATCGGCTGGCGACGCCCCTGATGAGATTCATTATATACCTGTGGCATTCATTAAGTTGTGTAGATGCTAAATAATGCTTATTGTGTTATGTTGAAAGACATACCTTTCTCGTAATATTAAATACCAAACATTTGATATATATTGGCTGTACCACTATTTGTGAATTATGATTATTGAAAAGAATGGCTAAGAGTTTTATTCCCCGATCTTTCTCTTGGCTCTATGCCTTTGCTTTTGCGAACTGGGCACTAAAAGTAAATATAGAACGACTAGAGGACGCCAGCAGCTACGCCTGCATTTTTTTTAAATATACCCGTTTTGGCCGATCCCGTAGAAATTTCAGGAAATCCTTTCTTAGTGCACCCCTACGGTCCCCAAGGAACATACATGCCAAATTTCAGCTTCCTGCGCCCAATAGTTTCGGCTGTAGCGTGTCTGTCAGTCAGTCAGTAACGCAAGGATTTTATATATTAAGATTACGTTATCCTTGTAGCAAACTGAATAAATGAAAGTATGATTTGAGAGTTGTCTCTTTTATTTATTAAAACAATATCTCTACAATACTCGACGCCGAGGTGCCGCTGCGTTGACGCCGACGCCCAGTGTGAGGGCGGCCTTAGATCATCGTAGTCGTAGGACTATAATGATATTTTTATTCACGTTACAGTCAAATGTTGAAGTTCAGGCGCTTCTAGGTTCAACACAATTTCATTTTAATTTTAAGTATTTCTGCCTGATCTGATCTGAACGAGATTACAAACTCAAGATCGTTCCTAGTCGAACAAGAGGTTTTGTTTTACATTTGCGACTATATACATATACTTAGCGGATTAAAATCGCAAATTCCTCAAGCTGCCAGCCGTGCCTCACTTCGTACATTTAAGCGACCGTATGTTGGTCGCGCTACCTTGGTCGCTACCCAGAGGCTTCACCAGCAAGCAAGTGTTCACTTGAGTCTTTATGCCGCCGCCGAGCAACAAAAGCCTCAACGAAATTGTTTATTTATAATTATCTCTGCCTTCGTGACAGTTCTTGACATGTGACAGTTTGTTTTGTAAATATTGTTAATGTGAATTTACTATTGTGATTTATTTAGTATACAATCTTGTGACGGCACTGGCGATGTGGACGTGAGTGCTAGTCAACCTACCACATCGTTGACTGGTCTGGTGCGCTGTCCGGATTGCTCCCAGGACCGCTTTTTCAAAGGTAAGCGGGGCCTGAAAGTGCATTTTGGTAAAGTACATAAATCCCAAAATGCACTTTCTGGCTCCACAATATCTTCACAACCTGTATTAGGAGACACCACACAAATTCCTTTTTGGCAAACGCTATCAAAATTAAAACATTCGATCCCGGTTGTGAAAAGAGTTCCCCGTGGGGCAAGACCAACAGTATCCAAAAAATTAGCGGAATGTATTGGTCTTGTCGTCAGGGAGAACTCGAGAACAGCCTGGGAGCAATTACTGACTTTCCCCTTATAGGATTCTACATGTTGATAAAAATCAGGCAGGCCAAAATTCGTTGACATCCCAAATTAAATATACTTAATTGTTAAGTTTCGGCACACTCTTTAGATTCAAAATTTACGTTTAACAAGCAGAAGTCGATATGTAGAATCTAAGTTAAGGGAGAGCGATATACGGGGCGCTTCTAGACTCCTTTTCAGTAGCGATGTGGTGGCGCCTTGCTCTCCAGACACGCTTGCGGGTCTGAAGAGCAAGCATCCAGCGCCTATTAATGATCTCTCCTTCCCTGAAGCTCCCGACAGGGAATCAGAACATCTGATCACCACAGCCAAGGACGTGTTAGCAGCGGTTGGCTCCTTCCGGAGTGGCTCGGCAGGGGGCACTGACGCCCCAGCACCTGAAAGGCCTTGTGTGTGCCAGTGCTGGGGTGGCTGGCGATACACTTCTGAGGGAGTCGACTGCGCTAATAAATATTATGCTCTCCGGTAATGTGGACGACGCCATCGTTGACATCTTGTATGGGGCAAACTTGTGCGCCCTTAACAAGAGGGATGGTGGCATACGTCCCATTGCCGTGGGTTGCACATATCGGCGTATAGCAGCCAAGATATGCTGTAAATTTTACAGCAGGGAGCTTTCGGAAAAATTCCAACCCCTCCAACTAGGTTTTGGTTCCAAGGGGGGTTGCGAGGCTGCTATACATGCCCTTTCTACGTACCTTGGAAGTGGTGATGGAGAGGTCATTTTGAAGGTTGACTTGAAAAACGCCTTCAATTCAGTGAATAGGGACACTTTGTTGGCACAAGCAAAATTAGAAACCCCTAAAATTTTTAAATTTCTTTGGCAATGTTACAGGTACCCCACAAAATTATTATATCAGGATAAGCTTTTGGAATCAGCAGTTGGGTGTCAACAAGGTGACCCTCTTGGACCAGTCATTTTTAGTTTAGCAATACACCCCATTATTCGACAAGTAAATTCTAAATTTAATGTATGGTTTTTAGATGACGGGACCCTAGGAGGGGATCCATATATTGTATTACAAGATTTAGCTCTTCTTAAAAATAAATTCGCATCTATTGGCTTGGAACTAAATTCTAGTAAATGTGAGCTGTTTATAAATACAACAGACTCTACAAAAAGACTTTCGATACTATCTAAATTTAATAATTTGGCATCAAACATCAAAATTATTGATAAGACATCTCTTCGCCTCCTAGGTTCTCCAGTATTCGAAGAATCTTTCGATTCTCTCTTAAAGGAAAAGATACAAAATTTCTGTTAAGTTTCAGATCGTCTATTCAAAATTAATATTCACTCGGCCTATACTATTATTCGATATTGTATTTTGGTCCCAAAATTCACACATGCCTTAAGATCTTCCCAACTTTGGAAAAAATATGCACTTTTAGAACAAGTCGACAAAATTATCCAAAGTACTTTAAAGAGAATATTAAATATGGACTTGGACGACCGAGCCTGGCTACAAGCGTCATTGCCTATACGTCTGGGTGGGCTCGGTGTACGCAAAATTTCTAGTGTCAGTTTACCGGCGTTTCTATCTTCGGTTCACAGCACGGAAGAGTTAACTAGGAAAATTTTATCACCTACACTAGTTAACTCAGAAGTGCTGTGCAAAACCGAAGCTGTAAACGCCTGGAAAATGGCTTGTCCAAGTGCTGATTTGCCTACCAACCTATTCTCCCAAAAACAGTGGGACGCGCCGCTTTGTGACATTGTAAGGAAAAGTCTTTTAGATACAACTTTTAATGTTGCAGAGCGTGCTCGCTTGCTGGCTGTGGGAGAATGGGAATTGGGTCTGTGGCTTCAGGCACTACCATCGTCCAATACTGGAACCATGATGGACGATGAGACGTTCCGAATCGCCACTTGTCTTCGCTTAGGTGCTCCGTGTGTTTCTCCGCATCCATGTCATTGTGGAGAAGACGTCGATAGCCTCGGACACCATGGGCTATCTTGCAGCAGAAGCGCTGGTAGAATTCCCCGTCACGCCCATCTGAATGACATAATTCGTCGTGCTCTTGTCGCGTCTGGCGTACCAGCTGTACTTGAACCAAATGGTTTGGTACGCGACGACGGTAAGAGACCTGATGGTATGTCATTGTTGCCTTGGAAAATGGGTAGGCCTTTGGTGTGGGACGCAACCTGCGTAGACACCCTCGCGCCATCACATATTCCAAGCACGGGAGGCCATGCTGGCGCTGCTGCTGCAACTGCGGAAACCCTCAAACGGCGCAAATACAGTAATTTAGTGAGTAATTACGTGTTTGAGCCGTTTGGGGTGGAAACGCTAGGCTCATGGGGTCCGAGTGCTCGTTCACTGTTCCGGGAAATTTCGAAACGTTTAATCGACGTCTCACGTGACCAGAAGGCTGGTTTATTCTTTGCTCAGAGAATCAGCATTGCCATCCAGCGTGGCAATGATGCCAGCCTTCTGGGCACGTTACCCGATGACATTGATGCGGAGGCATTTTACGACGCCTAAACCGTGTAAATATTTTCAATTTTTAATCTCTTTTTACGTTTTTTTTGTACATATATTACTTAGACATTAAGATTAGATTAAGCTTCATGTAGATTATAAAATTATGTGTATTTAACTTTATATTATAATACTGATGAATTGTTGGAATTTAAAAAAGAATTTTAGTACACAACTTTATATTGACGTGACAACGTCTTATAAATTGGTTTGCCGGGTGACACTTCAAGAAACTGCGTTACGCTCCGCTCACGTTATGCGCTCACAATGAGAGCGAGTGAGAGGCACGCGTCCCGCCTAAGAGCGAGAGAGACAGACATAAAAAGTGAAAGGCACGCGTCTTTCATCCTTCTTCCTACTATACGAATGAATATTCACATTAAAATTATTTTACCACTCAAAGTCGTTGTCACGTAAAACTTTCGCCCGTATACCGACTTTACAGGCAACCAATTTTTTTATTAAAAGCTTAGATTGATACCATTTTTGCTTATGTTTCTGTGTTAATCTATCCTACTCTCACCAGTTAGATGACTTGGATGGGTTACTGATATAAGAGCTATGCTGTAGCTTGAAGGATATGTAACGCAGGTTCCGATTATTGTCTCAATATATCCATTAACTAGGCCAGGGTTTCTCAAGTTCACAGGAGAGCGCGTCAAAGTTTAATAAAAACTTAAAAGCCATTCCAAATTTTCAAAAAATAGCTTTATTGGCATAATATTTTTTTTTTTTTTGGGTTGGAAAATCGTCATGGAGTCATTGGAGCAGAAAGGTTCTGAAGTGGCGGCCACGCACAGGACGTCGTAGCAGAGGTAGGCTTCCCGAAAGGTGGACTGACGATCTTGTTGGGTCTTAATGGCGTACAAGCACGTTAAGCCGTCGGTCCCGGCTATCATGAAGATCTTTGACAGTCGTTATAGGGCGCCAGTACCTCTAAATAAACTGGCACTAGTCTAAATCATGGAATATCGCTATCCCTTCGGGTTGCGGATGTCAGACAGGCAGTCGCTCTGTGGAAAAGCTAATATTTAGCCAAATCCGGTAAGACTAGTTAGTGGACTCCAGGTTGAAATTGGGATAACGCTAGGAGGAAGAAGACCACAAAGTGTGTCAGAATAAAAAAAAATTTAAATGTTTAAAAAAAAATCTCGATGTGACCAACATGTTTACCAGAAAAACCGTTTGCACCTGCACTTTTGCCGAGATGGAAGCCGCGGAAGGCGAGATGGAAGGCGTTGTGACAAAAAGTCACAACGCCACAAACCTACAAACTTGGATTAAGCTTTACGATAGCTCCGTCTACACCTACAAATCAAATGCAACCCCAAAAGTAACTTTTCAAGGGACTAGGTTCTGATTAGTTTAAGGTCGGAAGACCCTGTGTAGGTTGTCCCAAATTATTATTAAGTTCAGCAGTGGGTAAATCTGCTAATTATACAAAATTTATATAAGCTCTTCTGTATGTATACTATACGAAGCGATTATCTATATATATGAAATTCTCGTGTCACAGTTTTAGTTAAAATAGTCCTCCGAAACAGCTGGACCGATTTGTATGAAATTTTACATGTATATTCGGTAGGTTTTTTTCTTTTTTTTTTGTGTCGTGTTGGAAAATCCTCATGGAGTCTCTCCGCCCTGGGGGGAAAGGCGAAGGGGACTGTCAGACTCTTACTGAGTAAAAGCCAACCCGTGTTCCTCATGTACCCGTGTGTCAGAGGGTCGGGTATCACCGCAGCATTCCTCGCTACCTCTCGACGGGTATTGGCCCGCCAGATGGTCAGACTGGCCCCGATCAAAACCTTCTTGGCGGCGGAAGAAGCTGTTGGGCTCCGCCGCCAAAACACCCAGCGGCCGCAGAGGATAGGGAGGACGGCAACACAACACTGCATCTCCTCTTCCTCTGCGGCCCCACCGCGATGCAACGATGGTGCACCCCCATTTGGTCGAGGAAGATAGGGCGCGCGGCAACGCAACACCGACACGCCTCTCCTCCCGCGACCGCGCCCTACTGCGAGGGACAGAAGAACTGTCCCTCGCACACGCACCTCTGGACGCATCCTGCCAGGCCTCCGTCAAGCCCACGCGGAGCGTCCACTCCCGGGATCTCTCTTAGCTTCACCGTTGGTGACCTAACCACGGTTACTGAGCCCCCCCACCACGACAAGGTGGAGATCCCACGGGGGGGTTTATTGGCATAGTCTGTTTCGTGCATTGATATAAATTCGTGTTATCTATTTCGTGTAAGAGGTGTAGCAGAGTTTACGGTTTACTTTTGTTTAAGTTTCGCCTGAAACACAGATTTATCCTAGTTCAGGGATATAATCTTATATCAGGAACCAAAACTAAGCTTTTGTACTCTAAATAAGTAATAATAATAAATTTATTTAATGTTTCACAAGTTATTACAATTATGAGACTCATTTATATTATCAACACATAAAGTTGCTACTATTTATGTGCGGCTGGTACTTAAAATAGGAAAACCTGAGCCATAAGTACCAGCATCCTTCCGATGACACGGTTAAATACAACTTACATAATTTACTACGTAAATTGTACCTTTTTGTTTAACAAAATAAATTGAATTGAATGAATTGAATTTACTTTGAATTTTAAAATTTTATGCCGTTTACTCTTGTAAGTATATTTATTTATTTTATTTATTTATTTATTTATTAAGGGCCAACAGTGGTTATTACAATCATTCATACAATATTATCATTAACAAGGTTTTTGTTGGTTGCATAACCTTTTAAGTTGGCCACTGCATGCACAATAATGAGCTAAGAAAATAAAATAAATGTAATCTAAAATAATAATCATAATAAAGAATCAAAAATTTAAAAAATCTGTAGTCACAATTAAAAGGTTATATATCAACAAAACTTATATTCTAAATGTCAATTTTTATGAAAAAATATTGGAAAAATATGTCAAAAAAAATATATATGTCAAAAAAAAAGATATGTCAAGACTAAAAAAGCACATTATAGGAACAATCAGTAAAATCAGTATAGGGATTAACATCATCTAATTAAATAATAAATTAATAATTAATATAATTTAAAATAATATAGATAAAAGTCAAGAGAATAACAATAATTTATAAACAAATCTATTATAGGTACTCTTTAGCCAATTCCCTTTCGGAAACTAGCGAGTGAGTCAAAATTGATATCTATTGACTCGCTGCATCCATTCAAGAGGCGACACATACGCGGTAACAAAGAGCACCTGCCAAATTCCGTTTTTCTAAAAGGCGCAACGAGTGGAGCAATCTGCTTTCGAGGAACTCTACTAGGCACGTTTAGATTAAGTCTGTTTAGGATCCCGGGGCAGTCAAACTTACCTCTCATGATCTTATACAAGAAAGTTAAATCTAAAAGGTCTCTGCGTTTATTTAAAGATTGCATATTAAAGTGAAGCAGCCTTCCCTCGTAAGATTTAAGAATGCGTGTCAATCCTGAACAGCGACATAGGTGCCACATAAATCTTTTCTGAACCCTTTCAAGCCTAAGGGAGTGGACGGCGTAATGCGGTCTCCAAATAGGACTGCAATATTCTAAACCGCTTCTTACTAGGCTATTGAATAATAATATTTTGGTATCGGCTTTTTTAAAAGCCCTGCCATTGCGTATAACGAAGCCCAACATTTTACTAGCTTTCGTGATCGTTTCGTCAATATGGGGTATAAATGTCAGTTTGCTGTCAACAATCACGCCCAAGTCTCTCACCGAATCAACTTCCTTCAGGTTGTTGCCCTGTATGCTGTACATAGACTCAATTGGCTTAAGCTTCCGGGAAAAACGCATGAAGTGACATTTTTGGTGGTTTAAATGCATCCCATTTGCCTTACACCATTTCTCTAACTGGTTCAGGTCTTCCTGCAGTGCCACTACATCGTCCCTGCAAGATATATTCTTAGAAATTTTTAGATCGTCAGCATAAAGATAGGGTACAGAATAGGCAAAACACGAGGGCAAATCGTTAATAAAGATATTGAATAAAATTGGTCCCAGATTTGAACCCTGTGGAACCCCAGAAGTTATTTTAGAAGTCTTGGATCTATATCCGTTGACTGCCACATAAAAACTACGATCGGCTAGGTACGACTCGATCCAAGAGAACATGGAACCAACGAAGCCATATCTGATCAGTTTCTGCAGCAACACCGAGTGGGAGACCTTGTCAAACGCCTTACTAAAGTCCGTGTAGATGACATCCATCTGTCCCTGACGGTCGAGTGTACAGACAGCATCATCCACAAAACCAGCGAGATTGGTACAAGTAGATCTACCATTGACAAACCCATGTTGATGATCTGTTATAAAGCATTTGAAATGGCTCTTGATCACAGGACACACAAGCGACTCTAATATTTTAGCCATTGTCGAAAGCATGGAAATTGGACGATAGTTTTGCACCGCATCGTCCTCATTACCCTTGTGAATGGGGACCACTTTAGCTAGTTTCCACGCTGCGGGAAATTTGCCAATCTGTAGCGAATTATTGAAGATGATATGAAGTGGTACAGATAGCGTTTTTGCACAGCGCTTTAAGAATAAGGGTGGTATATCATCTGGTCCCACTCCCTTATTAGGATTTAGGTTCAGAAGATGCCTATATATGGCATGGTGATCCAGGTGCAAGTTAGAAAACATTTGACATGCCTCCGGGACACTCCTTAGATACTCTGAAGCTATTTGTGAACATGAGCCTGCATCATAAACCGAGGAGAAAAAGTCCGCGAACATATCGCACATCTTTGAACCATCCGTGGTAGTTTGAAGACCATCTGTCATAGTTGCAGGATAAACACCGACATTACCTCGCTTAGTTTTTATGTAGGACCAGAAATATTTAGAATCCTTACTAATTTTATCTTCTGCCGCTGCAATAAAAGCATTGTAACAATCCAAGGACATTTTTTTACAATGCTTATCAAGGTCTTTCAGAGCCAATGCATCAAGAGGGTTATTGTAGAGCTTTAATTTGCGAAGTAACTTCTTCTTCTCTCGGAATACATTAATCAATTTTCTATTATACCAAGGCGGATATTTGTGTTTCCTAAAAATTGATTTTGGCACAAATTGATCTATTACTATATTTAATATTGAATAGAACGTGTCTACCATAACATCCAAGTCGGATTGAGGATCCAAGGCCACCGTCCAATTTACCGAGCTCAGGTAACCGTTTATTTGTTCATAATCAGCCTTAAGAAAATTAGGCCTCGTATTGCTCACGCATTGATGAAGCTTAACAGGAGAAGATAAAGAAATGTTCAGCTCAAATGGAGGATGCAGCGGGTCGATAGTACGTAAACTTAAAACAAAATTTCAATACAATAAGTCATTGATTTTCGTTTTTTTTATTTAAAACTTAATATATCCAATCTATCTGTAGGTTTTAGGTAGGTATGTAACTGTGTAATGTATAATAAGAAGTAGGTAGAGTCGCAGGTACCACATATGGCGATGTAGAGATTGTTGAAGTAGGTTTAAAAAAAGTTTTAAGTAGCGAACATACCTACATAAAATAATTTAATTATAAAAAAGCAACTATAATAGGACATAAATACAGCTATTGTGAACTATTGTGATTCGAGCTCTACTTTTAAAACAAGTGAACTCAAGCTTGGACACTCACGCTCACGCTCCTGGACTGAAACTCAGATAGTGTTTAAACTTAGCTCTTAAAGAAAAGTTAAAGTGTCCTTTGGCCAATCAAGTGATCTATTCCTAACAAATTCATTACTCTCAAATGACAAATTAGGATCAGCAAGTGGAACTGTTTAAAGTGATACAATTGTGATTAAAAATAAGTTGCAAGTTTTGGTTTTGTCCGTGTGGTGACGGATTAAGAATACGGATTGTCACCACCCCATATCATCCCATGGGTGTCGTAAGAGCCGACAAAGGGAGCATATTATGCAGAGAACAGCATTGTAAGAGAAGGAAAACTTGATAGAAACCCTATACCAACCCGTTTGGCCAGCGTGGTATAGTAGGCCAATTCCTCCTTTCAAAGGAGAGGCCTAGTCCAGCAGTGGACTGTTAAAGGCTGATGAAGAAGAAGCAAGTTTTGGAAGGATAAACTAGAGTCACAATTGGGTACTTTTCAGTTGATGACGATTTGTCCTTAACTATGTAAAACAAATAAATAATATATATTTGCGTGTTTGCCATTGCTCAAATAAAATAGTTAAAAATATAAACGCAGGTATTGATGTTAGCTTGAAATATAGGAAATCATAGGGTAAATTTCATTTTTTATTTTATATTTTGCCAAGATCAGTAGGTTTTAATATATCTCGATAATCTATAAAACTAATATATCCCGATGGAATCGGTGAACCATAGTTTTATTTTAATTAAAAAATACCGATAAAAACATAGAGCAAATATGAAATGAAATGAATGAAATGAAGCTATAAAATGATCTTTACTGTAGTTATTAATACACTGCTGTTTATTCTCCCTAATAAAGCAAAATAAAGTTATTTGTGTACATTGCCAAGTTCAGCAGATAAGAAAGATCATCAGAAATAATTTGTACTCAACTTAGGTCCCCTTCTTCTTGAGATGTTCTTAGCTGCTTGGAAGTGACACCACTTCTCAGTGATGATTTAAGTTCAGATTAGCTACACCTGTTACTACGACAATCAGTAGTATAGAATAGTAGCCTGTAATTGGCAAAATATTCTTCGATTTCCATTACTGGCTTAAGCATCGATTGTGGGTTGAAATCAGATATTTTAAAATAGCTAAAAAGAGAATGAAATGATCTGCTAGACTTTGCCTAAATGTTACTCTTAAAAAATATTATTCAGGCCATAATCACAAACTTAGATTTTTTTGGTAATCGATGTATAGACTAATGATGACTAGGTACACATTGTTTTCAATAGTTTGGGAGTCCTTTCAATACATGTTTGTCAAGAATTTTCTGGTCAGTAAGATTTTGGGCACCTTTAGCAAATGTGATGGTCAACAATTGTCACTTCAGTAACCCATTGCGAGCTCTTGACTAAGTTCCATGCCGTCCGCAAGTCCTCTCCGCCTCAAGGCACGTTTTCATTAGTCAACGGTCATAGACTATTTCTACCAAAGCGGGGAAGAGAAAAGATGTCTTCATCATCATCATCATACCAGCCGAAAGACCTACTGCTGGATATAGGCCTCCCCTAAGGCCCCGACAAGGTCGTCATTCCACCTTGCGGGAGGTCTATCTCTGCTACAACGCCCAGAGCGTGACCACCACTCCAGGACGGAGATGTTTTATCAATGTCTAAATAATAAAATATCGTCATCATTCATCTCTCCACTTAGTTTCAATGGACACTATAAATTCGGAGACGCAAGCAGTGTTACTGGTACGATGCACAATGAAGTCATGACCTGTGAACGGCGAACAGCCGGATCGCACGTAAACCGGATACGCTGCGCAACGCTCTGACTCAGCTTTTTCCCACTTAAGGTCAACGCTCATTAGAGCCACCCGGCACCCACTCCGCACCGCCTCGCCTCGTGCGGTTAGTATTCTTTATATGGATTTGTATGGGTATGCGCTCACTACATCAACTCCGTAGCGCCACCGGCTCGCCTCTGTCGTAAGCCGTCAACGCGCTGACGGCGGGTGGTCCACCCGCCGTCCGACGCGCGCACTCTCTCTCACTCTCACAACTCGCTGCTCGCATGCTTGCTGCGCGTTGACTACTCGTCGCCGCGTTGACCGCGCGGCGTTCACTCGTTGACGGCGCGCGGTCCGCTGGTTGACCGCGCGACGTCCACTCGTGGACGCCGTGCGGAGTGGGTGCCGGGTGGCTCTAATGAGCGTTGACCTTTAAGCCACAGGTCTCTTCCTCATACTGGTGCAGAGATAACGCTAGAATTATAATGATTCACTACACCGTAATAAGATCGACATTGTTACATAGTGCGTATTTTTTTACATGTATTGCCAATTAAAACTTCAAAATTAAAAGGCTTTTATTTTTCGTATTTTTAACATACCTAGATAATATTATATTATCTTGTAATACACAATATTTCAAGCACGACTCCCTTGATAGGATTTTTTAAAAGAAGTACTTAAGCGACCCAATTGCAAACCACTTAAATAAAGTTATATTCTTGTGTAACGAAATGAATTGATAAAATGTCAACAGAAATGCAATGTATGGAGATCGTGACCACGCGCTACTTCAAAGTCCTGAAAATACTCGTATTTACCCGAATCATGTGGGTGGCAAAGTACGCCAAATTGATTGACAGTGTAACTAAGTAGAGGCTTAAGAGTTGTTTACTGACCAGTGGACTGCGAAAGTCTGTAGAGGAAGTACAAATAATGAATTTTTGCAAATATTTATATCAACTTTAATGTCTAGAATAGGAAGTTGATTATATAACTCAATTTCGTGATTGACGACGTGAAAAAAGATCACCAATTAGGTTTTGAGAGCCATCATCACGTGAAAATAATTACGGGTCGCAAGAGACATTGCGCTTCCAAAGAGTCTTCTTTAACCCTTCAGAAATAAACAACTGCTGCAGGTATAATAATTGATTGTCATGTTCATGTAGTACTTTTACTTAGAGCTATACTACGAACTATTTGAGGATGACAAAATTATTTGTCTGTAGTGGCCATCGAACTCACTACACAGTGCATTACCGCTCTGCCTTTCATGGGTATAGGCAGTCAAAACCGTTAAACAAGGCAAGAGGAGTAGTAGAGTAGGTACTGACCCGTTTCTGCTACAGTTGCTCTGCCTGCTATACGGTTTGAAGTATTTCTATTTCTTGGTGTATTTCGATTTTCTATTTTTTATGGACATCTGTAGCATTTCATGATTTTCAGAGCAATTCAATCTATAGGCGTACAATGCGTACATATTATCATACTCTATAATAATTATATCGGACATAAAGTTTGACGCTACGACGTAACATAATTATATCGTGACTATATGACATATGGGACATTTTATGAAATAATCGAGTATTTTTAGGTACTAAGAAAGCGTTTGGTCTGCTCAATGATTCCAAACACAAATATGGTGGCCCCGCGCTTTATGTAATATTCAATCATAATAATTGATCAAATTGTATCTAAATTAATAATAAAAAAATGGTTATATGACAAATAATAAAAGAGGGTAAGGTGTTCACCTTACCCTCTTTTATTTGTCATATAACCATTTTTTTTGTGAAGGTAATAGGCGTTGTTCTAAGAAAGTAACTTGATGTATTTGATGTTGGATTATGTTAACTTAGATAAAAGTTTCATCAATTTCATTATAGTTACAATTCAACCTAACAGTCTAAGGATGCAGCCTTGCTACGTAGGTCTGCTATTTTTTACTGCTTCCCGCGGGTCACCTAGATCTCGACAAGAGCGCCACCTACAAGGTCAAATTATAGCCTTTATGTTCAGCCTATATGTAGCCTTACAGAGTCCTCTATCTTCTAGTCTTAGTCCCATTAAAATCGGTTGAGATATTATTTAAGTAGCGGACAAAGGGAAAGAAAGACAGACAGACAAACATTTTTAAGAAGGTAGCTTATTCTTCTTCTTCTTAGCGTATCGCTGGCAAACACTTATATTTTTAGGCCCAGAAAGTAGCCACTCTGACTGCATGGTCGGAGGCAGTCATAAGTTCCTCCTGCGTGCAAGTTTTCGGGCACGCAGGGCACGATGTAAGATGGGACATCGTTTGTCTTGCTTCGCACGAACAATCCAAATCGGTACCGTCCGAGAGTCCCCTTCTAAACATGTTTTCTTTGCATCGGCCGACCTGGGTTCGGAGTCTTTTCAACGGCTTCCAGACAGACCATGGCAAGCCATGGCCAGGTGGAGGACTCTCGGCAGGTGACACGAAAGGAGATGGTAGGAGGGTCTTTTCGCGCCATTAGGTAGCTTATTACTTTGTTTCGTGTCACAGACACAGACAGACACTTCAATGCTATTTATATGTACCTAAGTATAGATGTATATCAGTTGTTGTACAGTCGTTATAGGGCATCAGTAGGTACACTTGAAAATACTACTGACCCTTATCCAAACCACGGCATATCGCAACTAGGGAATACAATCTCGTTCTCGCGAGATCTCGATCTCGCAAGATCTCGGCCTTTTTTAGCGAGATCAATCTCGGTCGAATAAAGGGCGAGATCTCGCGAGATTTACGAGATTGCACTTGAGCATAAAAACGTCTTATTCGAAGCATGTAATTGGCAAAAAAAGCCTGGTATCGGCATTAATAAAAAATGAAATGAATTTATACGAGTCCAGGGCGTCAAAAGGCAAACTTTTGCAGTTCGTGGATGTCTGCCTGAGAACTGCGGTTTCAATTAGCGTTGAATCCGAAAGGGCCTTCTCAGCGGCTGGTTATCTGGCCAACAGAAAATGAAGCCGTTTAGCATACTTTTTTTAGGGTTCCGTAGTCCACAGGGAACCCTTATAGTTTCGTCATGTCCGTCCGTCTGTCCGTCCGCAGCCTAGCTCAAAGACGCCTGGTGCTAGAAAGCTGATATTTGACATGAATATAGACATAAGATATTGCAACAAAACTGTAGAATAAAATTTAGGAAATTATTTTTTTAAGGGTATCTCCCCTACATAATATAGTGGGGTTGAATTTTTTTTGGTTGAGTACCCCATTATGTGGGGTATCATTGGATAGGTTTTAAAAAAATATTATTAGTTTGCTCAAATAATTTTTTGATCAAGTGATTGGTTTGTCAAATATCAAGCTTTGAAGTGAAAAAAATTGTTAGACTCAAGTGTCCCCCCCCCCCTGTGCCGGCTAAACTATTAATTTGAAAGAGGTGAAAAAAATCCCAAATGTAGTACATATAACGAATTTAAAAGGAAAACTATCACGGCTAAGAAGACATCACTAGTTTACGAGTAATCGTCGGTTAGTTATAAATACCTATTTCTGTGAGTTTACATTGGGAGCGCTGGCTTAATCTTAAAGATGCTCGTTTTTAGTCCCATGTGAAACAGAAGTTATTATCAATAATGGTCATTATGGGCAATTACGGAACCCTACATTGCGCGTGGCCGGCACGCACTTGGCCGGTTTTTTATTTTACAAAATAATTCGTAATAATGGCTTGTGATTTGAACTGAACCAACCTTTACTTTGATTGGTATATTTTGTTAATTACGATCCGTAATTTCTAATAATCTGTCTTATTAGTATATTTTGTTAATTAATCTGTAATATTTAAAGGTCTACTGAGTAGATATAATTTTATTTACCTATTTGATTATAATACCTCAGTCTAGTAACATAGATGATAAGTAAGTTTTTTTTCGAGATCTCGTTGTTTTAATATAAGAAATTTTTGATATTAGAAGCCAAGACTGGTTGTTCCTTTCATTTATTATTTGACAGATCCGTGCGTAAAAGTTTACTTCATAAAAGTTTATTAAAAATTATAGACAGATAGGTAGGTACGTCAAACAATGTTTGAAGCATAAAAGTCTATTGAGAAATTCGTGAAAAATATTTTTTATCTTATAATACTTAAAATGGTTATTAGTTTTGTCCTAATTTATTCAAATACTGCGATTATTTCCAAAAAAAACATACAAAACCGCCAATTTCGAGATCTCGCGACTAAGGTAAGTAATATCTCAACCGATTTTAATTGGATTAATACTGGAAGATAGAGGACTCTGTAAGGCTACATATAGGCTGAGCATATAGGCTATAATTTGACCTTGTAGGTGGCGCTCTTGTCGAGATACTGAAAATAACGCTAGTGAAACCGCGGGAAACAGTAAAACATACCAGACCAACGTAGCAAGTCTCCGTCAACTTATGGAGGTTTCAGATTAACGTTTTATACGCGCGTAGAAGCTCGTTTTTGGAATCGCATGTAGGCGCGCCTTTTGGCACACGCGCAACTCGTACGAGCGTTGACGCGCTTCTAAGCAGTAAGCTGGTATAAACGCGAGCCGTCAGGATCCATGTTGACACTGCCATGTTGTTACTACCATTTCGAGCGAACACGCCGAAATGCCCATTTACGCGAGTCCGGTTTTTTGAAGCGCGTTACATGCGCACGTGTAAGCGCGTATACTGAAACGATCGTATACGCGCAGAAAAATACGCTAATCTGAAACCCAGTTAGGCTGTTTTAATGAATTGTAAAATGAAATTGATGATTGATGAAACTTTTATCTAAATTAACATAATTAAACATCAAACACATCACGCTAGTTTCTTAGAACAACGCATTACTTTTCCTGCTCACCTTACCCTCTTTTATTTGTCATATAACCATTTTTTTATTATTAATTTACAATTTGATCAATTATTATAATTGAATATTTCATAAAGCGCGGGGCCACCATGTTTGTGTTTGTAATCACTGAGCTGACCAACGCACATCATGAAATAGTCAGTAGGTATACAGGGTGTTTTTCGCATGGACCGACACAATTTTTTGGGGGTTAGGGGAGGGCATATCCTAGTTTTCACCCATAGAACACAGGTCCTAATTGTACCTGTACTCGAGATACGATGTTTTTATCAGTTTTTCAAAATTTTCTGAATTATCACATTTAAAACGATATAACTTTTTAGTTTGTAGTCATATTTGTACTAGATAACTTTTATTGGATTCCGTAATGTATTATTATTCTCAAAAAAATCGCATTTAGATTTTATTTCCCAAAAAAAAAACATGAAATACTACAGCTGTCCATAAAAAGTAAAAATTTGTCGAAATACACCAATAAATAGAAATACTTCAAACCCCACAGCAGGCAGAGCAACTGTAACAGAAACGGGTCAGGACCTACTCTTCTACTCTTGCCTTGCTAAACGGTTTTGACTGCATATATACCCATGAAAGGCAGAGCGGTAATGCGTTGTATAGTGAGTTCGATAGCCACTACAGACAAATAATTTTGTTATCCTCAAATAGTTCGTAGTATAGCTCTAAGTAAAAGTACTACATGACAATCAATTATTATAACTGCAGCAGGTGTTTATTTCTGAAGGGTTAAAGAAGACTCTTTGGAAGCGCAAGGTTTCTTCCAACCCTGAATTATTTTCACGGGATACATGGCTCTCAAAATCCAAATCGAGTTATCTTTATCAAGTCACTGATCATAAAATTGGGAAATTCAATTAACTGCCTATTCTATATATTAATTAGTGTCCGACCGAAGCTTCGGCTTCGGCTTCGGCTTCGGCCACCTTCGGCCAGAAAAACCATCTTCGGCGAAACCTTCGGCTTCGGCCTAAAATCCGGCTGCCCAAAAGCCGAAGGTTTCGCCGAAGGTCCGAGCAATGGTCGGAATTGAACGAACTATTACGAAAGACTGAGTGAGAGAGAGCGCGACGGACTGGTCGTGTTTACAGGGGCCACCGCGGGGAGTCACTATCACGTTGCGTGCGCGTCAAGACAAGTTCGTACGTATTTTTAAACACCTAGGTACTTTTTTAGTGTTTTGTTTTGTATTTGTGTTTATCAATTTAATTGTGATGAGCGGAGAAATTTTGATAATTACTATGTGATTTTTATTGAAATCAATGTGGCTTTAATTAAGAAGTTCTCGAGAGAGAAGGTTAATTACAAATATGATTAGTAAAATAGAATATTATTATTATAACTTGTTGTTAGCAAAATAGTAATTACCTGATAATTTATAATTATACATACATACATACATAGACTCACGCCTGTTTCCCCGAAGGGGTAGGCAGAGGCATATTAAACGCCCACTTTTCGCCAGTGTTTTGATCCCACGTAATAGGTGGCGAGCCTATTGCCGCTTATCTGGATATTTTTCATAATTGTTTTTTTATAATTATTGTAACATTTATTTTGAATTTTCTAATATTTTCTAAACTGTGCATTTAATTGACCAACATTTAATTATTTATTAATTAGTTAGTGTTTGTTTATGTTATTTATTAATCTAGTTTTGGTCTAGTCGAGTAAAACAAAGACTGATTGATTGATCTGATTGTAATTTATGAATTACATGCCCATTTACGTGAGTCCGGTTTTTTGAAGCGCGTTACATGCGCACGTGTAAGCGCGTATACTGAAACGATCGTATACGCGCAGAAAAATACGCTAATCTGAAACCCGCTGGGTAGGCTGTTTTAATGAATTGTAACTAAGTATAATGAAATTGATGACTGATGAAACTTTTATCTAAATTAACATAATTAAACATCAAACACATCACGACAGTTTCTTAGAACAACGCATTTCCTTTTGCTGCTCACCTTACCCTCTTTTATTTGTCATATAACCGTTTTTTTATTATTAATTTACAATTTGATCAATTATTATGGTTGAATATTTCATAAAGCGCGGGGCCACCATGTTTGTGTTTGTAATCAGTGAGCTGACCAACGCACATCATGAAATAGTCAGTATACAAGGTGTGTTTTCGCATGGACTGACACAATTTTTGGGGGTTAGGGGATATCCTAGTTTTCACCCTCTTCTTCTAGTTTTCGAGATACGATGTTTTTATCAGTTTTCAAAATTTTATGAATTATCACATTTAAAACGATATAACTTTTTAGTTTGTTGTCATATTTGCACTAGATAACTTTTATTGGATTCCGTAATTTATTCAAATACTGCGATTATTTACAAAAAAAAAACATAAAAAACTGCCAATCTCGCGAGATCTCGAAATTGGCGAGATCTCGCGATTGGCTTCATAAACTCGCGAGATCTCGCTTGAGCCCAAATCTCGCGAGATTTGCATTCCCTATCGCAACCCCTTTAGAGAATAGTAGGTTAGCTAAGGCCGCTCGGCGAGTTAATTGCCTACTCTTGCGTTGACGCACGGGTTGCCCCTTGTTTACACCGCGGCGCCGGCTTTGTCGGCGCTCGCGCTTTTTCGCCGCTTTTTTAAGTGATCGCGCTGAATACTTCACAATTTAAGCTTGAATTTTTTTTTCAAATACCTACTGACTATATAACTATCTTAACGCCTTTTTTAATGAGAAAAAGTAACAAGTTAAATTGACTGTCGTTTAACACATTGTATATTATTAATAACGTTTATTACAAAACTAAATGTATATAAACAATTCAAGCGGGCGAGCAGTGTAGTACCTACATGAATGCGCTCTATCAGACGCGCGATGCATCCCGTACTAGTGTTGGGTACTCAGCACATGTGCTAGCACACTTGTAGTGGCTCACTTCGGTGTGGTGAGTTACTCCCTCTTTTTATTTTGACGTGCTAGCACACAGCACAGTTGGGGCACACTCGATGTTGCTTGAGTTAATATTACTTTTATGCTTTGATAAATGAGATGCAGATAAAACTTAAGTATATTTACGATATACCTACTCAAGTAATTATATGAATATAACAAATCTCAAAACATATTACAGTAAGTTACTCATTTCAAGTATGTCTTATCAAACGGTGAGCCGGCGAATACCGTAAAAATGTGCCGTGTTCTGTGAGCGTGCCAATGTGTGCCGTGTCACTCACGACACACGATGCGATGTCACCTGAGTGCGGCACACTATGTGTGCTCCACACACTCACTGTGTTACCAATACCTCGCGGCCTCGCCTCATTCGTGCTAGCACAGTGTGCTAGCACACTTCGGAAAAAGAGTGCCTCGCACGATCCTCATTTTGAAAGAGTGTGCTACCCATCACTATCCCGTACTGAATCCGCGCCGAGCTTGCCGCGCTCGTGAGATTGTGTGCGTGAAAAGTGCGTGCGTACACGGCGCCGGCGACTCACGCGTACATTTAAACCAGCGCGGCGGCGCGGCGGCCGAATTGTATGAAGCTATCCTACTATTCTTTTTTTACTATGCCTTTGGGTTGCAGGTTGCAGAGATCACATGGCAGAATGTATCAAATACTTTCTGCTAAAACTGGTTCGTGCATAGTATAAAGGAGTTGCATTGAATTCAATTAATTAATTATTTAATACCTTTCATATTTTTTATTACCTAAAATGTCCGTCTTCTAGGCAAATGTCTCACGTATGTGGCCATTTCATGAAACAATATTAATCACCTATTTTATCTAAAACCTAATAAGTGTTTCAAAGTCTAATAAGAAAAAAATCCCTGTGACCTGACCAGAACTTTCGTTAGTCTCCGATACTAATCATAGCAGCAACATGCGTGCGTGCCCGTGTGTGTGTGAGTGCGTACATGTCATCTCAAAGGGTGAGCGCCCATACGCTCCTTAAAATTCGCCCCGTCTTACAAATTTGGCCAAATTAGCGTATGCGTCTGCTGATCGGAGGTCCCGGGTTCGATTCCCGGGTCGGGCAAAAGTGTTAAGTTTTTCCAAATTCTCAGTAGCAGCACGGAGGCAATAGGCTCGCCCCCTATTACGTGGGACCTACAATTCATAAGACGAAATGTGGGTGTAATATATTATTAGTATTATTACATATCTGCCTACCCCTTCGGGGATACAGACGAGACGCTATAAAAAAAAATTATAACTTGACTTTCAATGAAAATTATAACGGCTAATTAGACTGAAATATTTAACTTAAACTCCTACTTGCGAGAGATAAAATGAATACTATGCTTGAGTCCTACTATCCTTAGGTCACTGAGTAAGGGGTACTACGGAACCCTCCCTACATTATGCGTGGCTGGGCATGCACTTAGCCGGTTTTTATTGAAATGTAACAATTTCTTCCCGATCCCGTGGGAATTTCGGGAAATCTTTTCTTAGTGCACCCCTAGTGCTGTGGCTTGTCTATCAGTGAATCAGTAACACAAGAATTTTAGTGAAATTATAATATCACGTTTTCTGACTAAATACCTGCGACATATATACAGATCTTATATTATACAGCTGATGTTAACTTACATAATATTTAAATTTTATTAAAGTTAAACTTTAGTCTAGTAACAGGCAATGTTGATAAAGCCCTACTTCGCAGGCGTCCTATTTGTGGGTGCAAGGTAACCTATTAGAAACCTAACATAACCTAAAAATGTCGTAGATAAATCTCATGTTTGAGTTTATATCAAAGTTGAGTTCAACTCGAAATAACCCAAAAGGGCTCCGTCAACTTAGCTTATTAGACTGACTAAAATTCAAAGCATATTCATATTTAAATTAATATTTTATATACAGGCTGTCACAAGACCCATCACCAAGCCGAAGTCTATGACTATTCATTTTGGACATCATGCCAAGTACATACTAAGCAAATGTAAAACATCTCTGTCTGCACAAGCATTATTTTGGTCTTGGATGGGAGTATGTTCTTGAGGCGGTAAAGAGTCCGTAGGGTGCCGGTGACCTTTTGGCTCACCTGGGTCACTTGAGTTTGTCAATTAAGTGTGGCATCCATATACAGGCCAAGATTTTTAACCACAGGGTACCTATCTATGGCCGTGCCGTTGTATATAATGGTTGGAAAAGAGGTTGCGTTTAATTTTCGTATCAAGCCTTGGCTGCCCAAGACAATAGCCTGACGTTTATTTGACCTTGTAGTCCAATTCTGTATTTCAGCCAAATCCTTATTTACCATGTCAATTGCTGTAGACAGCGACTCTACATTTGCCTGGGTATATATCTGCAAGTCGTCGGCATACAAATGGTGAGAACACTAAAGATTTTTAGTTATGAAATTTATAAAAATAGAAAATAACAAGGGAGAGAGAATACTGCCTTGAGGGACGCCAGAATGTCAGCCCATTTTGAGTATGACTCATCAAAATGTACCGACTGCTGGCGCCCTCGAAGATATGTTGAGAACCAATCCAGAGCTTTAGGTGAAACCTTAAGATAGGAGAGGACGGATAAAAGGAGTCATGACTGACGGTATTGAAGGCTTTGGAGAAGTCAATTACAACCAAAACTGTTATACTATGTTATACTATAACTCGAATATCGCCAGTCACTTTGAGGAGAGTGGAAGTAGTGCTATGGCCAGGTCTGAATCCGGATTGATATTGAGTCAATAAATGATGACTGAATGAATTATTGTTTATGGATATTAAATATTTTTACATCCTGTATTAATTTTACGATATGGCCAATCGTGTAAATTGTAAAACGTAGGTAAAGTTTATGCGATATGATCAATATCTTAATATATATCTTTCCTTGCGTTTGTAGCAGCTGCTGACGCTACAAATTATATGCGAGGCGTAATATTGGATTAGCGCGGCGCGGCAGTCGTCTCCAAGCTCCCCTACAGTTAGGTCGTAGTTAGGTAGTTTATTTATAAGTGTAATATTTAACCCCTTGTATGCCGGAACGCAGATCTACGCGAGACACAATAGCTTTTTCATTGTGTCTGGCATTCCGGCATACAAGAGGTTAAATGTGGTACCACAGTAAAGTTATATATTTCTTCTTTTGGCATCTTTCTTTCTTCACCCAACACAACATCTTTCTGATACCCCTGCACGTTACTTACTGACTGACAGACACGCTACAGCCGAAACTATTGGGCGCAGGAAGCTGAAATTTGGCATGTATGTTCCTTGGGGACCGTAGGGGTGCACTAAGAAGGTATTTCCCGAAATTCCTATGAGATCGGCCAAAACGGGTAAATTAAAAAAAAATGCAAGCGTAGCTGCGGGCGTCCTCTAGTTACGTATGTATAAGTCAAATCATCAAATCATATTCTTATTAATTTGCTAAAGCATTAGATATATTGCATAGGTTAAGTATGCCCATTTCATGAATAGATTGATAATTGCGAAAAGCGGCGATAGCCCAGTGGTGACCGTAACGGACTGTCGAGACGATGTTCTTGGGTTCGATCCCGGGCACACGCCTCTGACTTTTCGAAGTTATGTGTGCATTATAAATTAATTATCGCTAGCTTTTAATGAAGTGCCCGGTAGATGGCAATAGGCTCACCCCCATTACATTTGAACCGAAACATTAACTGGCGAAGTGTGGGTGTGTAATGCACCTCTGCCTACCCCTTCGGGGATAAAAGGCGTGAAGTTATGTTATGTTATTTATTGATCATTTCATGAAATGGCCCATTTTAGGAATTGGTTACAACATATGCATTTTATTTTTATCATTCTAGTGGCACTATGAGAACATCTTCAAGGGCGATGTACAGTCAGCATCAGCATATGAAACAACAATGTTTATTTTCTATTGAAATAATATTCTTATCTTATCTTACAGTTCTAACCTCAACCTTACCGTTATTTATTTCACACTTAAAGTTTTGTCAAAACTGGTTGACCACTTTACTTGCTGACAGTACCTAAGCGATAGATCTGGTCTAAGAATATACTAACACTCCTCTTTCTTATTAACAAGTTTGTAACGATATGTATGATTAGGCGGCAATTATATCATACAGTTTTGTCTAGTTTGCGAATCGAACCCTTAACATTCGATCCAGCACAGTGACGAGTCACCCACTCAAACTACTACGGTTGCCGCGCAGTCAAGCTTAATGCTATAATCGATAACACGGTGGGCTGAAGTAAGAGTAGAAAGCACGATTCACCCAGCAGGTTTCGTGGCCGCCACAACAGTATCTAACTAAGAAGGTTATAAGTTCGATTTAAATGTCTATTTGTAGCTATCTCTGAGTATTTATATGTGAAGTGTTGTGCTTTTCAACATATTACAAACTTTCAATCAATAATAATAATAGGTAACTTCTTCTAATATCAAAGGTTAAAAGAGTAGCAGTGACAGACAAACAAATAGGTAATAATAATATTCTACTACATTCACACAACACCATCTAGTCCCAAACTTAGCAGAGCTTGTACTATGGGTACTAGATAATGGATAAACATACTTGTATTAATATTGGTAAGTCAAAGTCAAAATCATTTTTAAGTTACGATGTCACTCTTATGAACGTCAAAAAAAATCGGGCAAGTGCGAGTCTGACCCGCGCACCGAGGGTTCCGTACGCATTTTACCTTATTTGAGGTTGGCGCTAATTACGCTAGTCCTCTAAATCTGTATTAGCACCCATACAACTTAGAGGACTATCTTAAATGGAGCCTACTATGTATGTATGGGGACACCCTTAAATTTTCCACTTTTTTATTTTCTGTAATTTTTACTTTATTTGTGCTGTAAGACCCTGCTTTTGGCCAAATTTCGTGATTCTAGTTCAACGAGAACTACCATATAGGTTTTCGACCCAAAACCTATAGGGTACTTACGGTTGAGCTAGAATTGTCAATTTTGGTTAAAACCAAGGTCTTACAGCACAAGTACCTAAAGTAAAAGTTCCGAAAATTAAAAAAAGTTGAAAATTAAGGTTAATTTTGGTACTTACAAGTTTTCGCAAAATTTAATTTTGACCATATCTTTCTATCGGGTTGACCCAGGACCCTGATTTTTATACACCTAATAGGAATAGGAACCATAGACCTCAGTATCTGGTATAAATTTCAATTTGCTAGGTCCACCCGTTCCTGAGAAAATCGGTGGTAACACACGGACAGACAGACGGACAGACAGACAGACGGACAAGAAAGTGATCTTATAAGGGTTCCATTTTTTTTACCTTGTGAGGTACGGAACCCTAAAAAGAAGCTAATTAGAATGATTCTAAATTTTCATTTACTGCTACATCCGCAATCCATAGCACAGAATAAAGAGAGGCAAAAGGTATAACCACGAGAAAGAATGGGCAATAAACACATAGCCACTCTTTCTAATAGCCAATATAGTAGACAAACATTTTATTTTTGTAAGGAGCTGCAAATGTATCACATTGCAAATGTATTACCTACCTACTTTTAAAAATAGTTATTAATTTCTGACATCATACTCAAGCAGTAAATGATGTTCATATAGTTAATTAGTTATTTAGGTAATTATACAAAACTCACTCAGACTAGAAAAAACACCTTGTGGATCACAGAGATTTTTTCCGCGTGGGGGCGGAACCGACAAAAAGTGACGCTTATGAACGTCAAAAAATTAAAGTTTATGAATAGATGATTCTACATTTATATTTACTGCCACGTTCGCAAAGCAATAGGTAGAACCACGAGAAATAACGGGCAATAAAACTCATGGCCACTCTTTTCAATCGCCAATATACCTAATGGGCAAACATTTTATTTTTGTAAGGAGCTGGCACATTATACATTACCCACTTATAAAAATACATAGCTAATAATTTCTGAAATCATACACTGGCAGTAAAATATGTTCCTTTAGTTAAGTCATTATTTAACTACCGCGGATAGCCCAGTGGTGTACGTAACGGACTGCCGAGACGATGGTCTCGGATTCGATCCCCATTTACCCCGGGCAACACATCTCTGACTTTTCGAAGTTATGTGTGTATTAAATTAAAAATGTTACCTAATTATCGCTCGCCTAATATGCCCGGTAGATAGCAATAGGCTCGTCCCCTGCTACATTGGGACTGAAACATAACTGGCGAAGTGTGGATGTGTAATAACTTAATAAGGAATAACACCTCTGCCTACCCCTTCGGGGATAAAAGGCGTGAAGATATGTATGTTTAGGTTTTTAGGTAAGTAATTATACAAAAATCACTCAGACTAGAAAGAACAAATTGTGGATCACAGAGTTTTTTCCCGCGTGGGAGCGGAACCGACAACAATCAGCGTAGTGCTGCATAGCAAGGCGACCGTTCAAACCTCTGCGCCATACGCGCGCGTTTGTTTTGGCGCAGTGGTTTCAGTCACTTGGCCAGTGCGCCCGGTGTTACGGATTCGATTCTGAAACGAATTATATGTGATGTTCATAAATAGTCAACTATGCGTAGACATGTTTATGGTAGGTATACTGAATGTGTTTTTGTAATTAAATGTATTGTACATACCTAACCTAATGTTTGCAAAATTATTTGCGACACAAGAATAACTTTTAAATAAGTATAAAAATACGGAAGTAAAATATAATGTAGGTACCTACTTATAAAAATAACGGGTTTAGTTGTAGGTGTACTTTAAAGTGAATTGTGCATATTTAGAAACATAAAAATTCATGTCCGAAACATAAGCTTTAGCTGACAACTTACAAATAAGTTTTCGAAAATTAAATGGCGATAATGAGTTAATGAGTTTCAGTGTTTGTTTTTTTGTCTCATTATGTTAAGAAAGCTATGTTTTCTATAGTTATCACACTAGGGAAGGAGTGGCGCAGTTAATTGTATTGTCTTCTAACGTGGGTGAAACCCCCGAGTATTTCTAGCGAAACGGAAACGCAGTTTACTCGACTATTGAGTGACTCATATCTATCAGCTGTTATATAGATATCATTCATTTCCTGATTGTGAGTAAAAAATAAACAGTGTTGATTTAGATCGCCTAGATTTGTTCTGAAAGTTCAATAAAACGAAAAAATAATGGAATGACGAAATTAGTGTAAGAATTATGCATACGTTGTAGGGTGTTACTTATGTTATGAGTTACTAATTTGTAATAAAAATATGAGGCTTTTAAGCGTGTTCAATACTTGCATCGTAAACTTGATATTACAACATTTAAGTACAACAAAGTTCTGTAATATTACGGTGTAAGAGTAAGAGTGGCTCCGAGGCACGACGCCGCCGATACAACGGCTTTACACGACAACCTTGAAGTGAAGTATAATGGCAACTCGTCAGGTCACTCGTACCAACAATTAACCGAGTAAGTATCGACGACGTGGTATTACGCCAATTAGTGTTTTTATTGAGTCTGTAGCTGTGTAGGTACTGCAATGACAATTGTCGTCGGTGGTAATAGTATTAAGTAGTTACAGTTAAACGAATAAAGAGTGCGAGGTCGGTGCGGCGGCGGCGGCTAGGCGGTCGCGAGGGTCACGCAGAGGTGACAGGCGTTGCGTGCGTGCGAGATATGGGGAGGTGTCAGGCGCTGATGTCAGTGGAAGCGGCGAGCGGCGGCTCTCCCGACGGCGGCGGCGGCGGGCGCACGCACAGAATGCAGCGCGGGGCGAGGGGCGCGGGCGGACTGCTGCCGCGGCGACCCGTGCTGCCGCCCGCCGCCCGCCAGTCCGCCGCGCGCCACCGACCCGAGTGTTGTTCGAGCGGCGCGCCAAACACCTCCGCCCCACGCAGGTACGTACTTATCGCACGTGACCGAGCTCTTTCTTGCGCACCCTTCGACGGCCGCGCGGACGACCACCGCAGGACGTCCCCGCCTATTTCGACGCCGCGACGCTACCGGCCAGCCACAAATAGCCGGTGTGGACGTTTACCGGCACCGTCCACTGCCTGCCGGCGCCGGGGGCACGATGACCCGCCGTGTTTGCCAAACGAGAATCCCTAAATACTTGCCGGTGATCGGTTCAGCGGCTTTTATCAGTGTTACATATTTATTATTTGCCGGCGGTGCGGTGAGGTCAGCGAGCGCGCGCGGCGATGTGCGCCTTATCGCGTGGGCCGTAGGGTCGCGGTGGCAGAGCGACACAACGCGCGGCGCCGACGCCCGCGCCCGCGCGCCCGACCTCGCCTCTGCTCTGTCTTTGCTCTGCTCTTGCGTCGTTCTTATTAGCTATTGATACCTACACTCGCGACGTCCACTACAAACAACAACTATCGACAACTCGCACACTACTCACTATCGTGCAATGCCACTTATCTGTCCATCAATATTTAACATCTACTCTTAACACTTGAAATTTTAAGAAGTTGTGACTATTCATTTTACCTACTTGTCCTACTAGGTACATACGCAAAACAATTGGTTTTATGTTATACTTTGTTTTTATTACGTATCCATTTACCTACCTGCCTAACTTAGTATCAAGTAGGTATACTACGTGCCTACCCGGATGGTCATTGTTGTGGGCGCAGTATCAGCTAATGAATTACTACTAAAGAAGACTATTGTTGACTTCTTGTGCGCGCTGGTACTTACAACATGCCAACGTTGCCAACCCTATTGAACATTCTTTGAACTAATTGTATTAACTTCTTCGAGAAACCACAAGTAGCGTTACAAACAGAAACTCAAGCTTGATCCCTTGGCAATGACGTCACTAGGTAATGCGATGATACGGTGTGCCTACAATGTAATAAGCTCAAAGCGATTACAATTACGGACTGGTAAAGACGCTATGCCTATGTATTAATGATTTCAAAGCAATCATAACAGGACACGGCTGTTTATCAAGTTATCTTAAGTTTCTTCTTACTTTGTATTTCACGTTTCGTCGTCGTCCGGATCTGTTAAAATCGTTGTTATTGTTTATCAAACGAATAGCGTGCACGCAATCTTGTCACCCGCGACCGCGACTCCCACGACCCTTGGCTTCATTACGAGCTTCAGAATATATTCATTATTGTATTCTTTAATCAGCACCTAAATCAGGCACAAGCATATGAAATATTTGTGAAATGTGCGCGGGTTGCCCACTGACGAGGGATCCGGTACTCGGCCGGTGTTGTCTTCAGCAGCAGCGCACAGTGCGTGTAACACTTCTTGTCGCACACGGACTTCGCCCTTATGTGAGTCGTCGCACGGCCTAGTATTCCCTGACGACGTGTCAACACTTATTACGCCCTAGACGCATCGCTCAAATGTTCTCGACCTCGCACTACCAGCGTCCGAGCCATTTTCGTCTTTATAGCAACACTATTGGTGCTACAACTGCTTGCGGGCCATCGGCGGTAACAATTTTTCGTACCCGTGGTGAGGTCGAGATCCCCAACGCACAAGAGAGTGAAAGTTGGAGGGTGGGTGAGTGCTGGGGTGGCGGCACCCTGCTGGAGTAGTCGAGCCGGGACTACCAACTAGGATTTGCTAAATCTGCTTCTTTTACACCGGCTCTGCCGAAAAGCAAATTACATTTTAGATCGGACGTTTATTACCCTAATTAGAATTTAAGCTTACGGTTTAACAATGTTATGTGTTACCGGCGACATAAAACATATTTGCGTTGTCAATCGTCGGGCGCATTTCTGTAGAGCTTATGACGGTACAGTTTATAGTTGGCACTTAAGTCATCGCTGCTATTTCTAGTAAATAAAATTGTCGAGTTCAAGAAACTAATTAGTGCATCTCTCGCGGTGGTGCGTACTTAGGTATAGTGTTTCATATGAGTGCACATTGGAGCTCTCGTGTTGGCATTGGCACACGCCCCTGACACGCCGAACGGTATACGAAATAACACGTGGATATGTAGCCTATACTTCGTACGTATGTAGTATCGAAATCAACTTAATATTATTACGGGGTCAGCTGATTGGTGCCTAGCATCAGAAGGTTAGATCCGCATCCATATGTAATTGATAATACAGTTGGCGGCATTAATTGAATCTGAGCGACAAAACAAGTGCGCTAAACGCTTTGTATCTCACATAGCCAACAGCTGACTCTCGTGAATACCGAAGTAAATTCCTATACTAGGAACTAAATTTGTTTGAAAATAAGGAAAACTGTAATTTATACGTGTTTTATAATCGCCTTTGAGAACTATTATTTGAAACGAAAGCCACTAATTAATAACTATAAGCGTATGTAAACACTATAATAGTCAAGCGTATAAAAATGCCACCAATCCAAACATTACTAAACTCAATACTAAAACCCATAGCTTGTCTACTAAAATAAATTGCATAAAAAGAGTTGATGCAAACTCTATGGATTCACATTAACTTGACGGCTATTACCTGGTGACAACTAGCTTTCCCGGATAATACTTGTTTAATACTTACGACAACATTATGCAGCATATAAGTTAATATTAGAATCATAATAAAAGCGTCAGATAAGTTCATTAACGTTTTAATTTAAACGCTTTTCAAAGAGCTTAACGTCTTACAACTAAGAACATGTAACTCCAGGAAACATTCACTCTATTGAAAAGTATTAATAAAATTAACCTATAAAATAAGATGATTTGATTGAATGATTTGATTTCGACGAAAGGATACCTACTTGCCTTTAATTTGAAAGTCCATATCAAGTTTATTACAACATTTAAATACTAATTTTTATGTCATAATTAATTAAAAAGACAAGTTTAACAAAGCGAGATTGAGAACATTGCTCAAGTACGACAATAATTTTATTAAGTACCTTCTTGAGCATGTAGTATATTAAGATAAATCTTGCTGCAGCCATTTTATTAGGCTACGCCAAAGCAGATACGTGCTATTATGCTCATTTTATTCTACTCCACATACCTACAGCATTCACTCCGAATACGTATCAATAACGTTCCCATACTATATTATGATGAGTATCTATATGTAAACTTGAAGTCAAAGAACGAACAAATGTCGTGTCGCTGTTGAACACTTCTTCGAAAAAGTAATTTCTTCACCATTTCGTCGCGTGCTACCTCCAAGAACTTATTAACGCGATAAAAGTACCTAACATTTTACTGAAACTTAGTTCATGCGGAAGAGACCAAAACTTAAACACACAAGTACATTTCTTTTCACTAAAGACGAGCCTCTGTTGTGCTTCAATATATAGGACCTCATTACGAAACGGAGTCTAAATAAAATAGATGTGGATTTCGAGTTGTTAGACACTTTACTAAAAGATAGTTATTGATTCTAATCCGAAATAATTTGTTGCAACGAATTTCAGAAAGTCCACAAAAATGTAGATAGCTTTAGTCAATGTACAAGTAATCGTGCACAGATATGGCTAGGACCAAAGTTCTACATACTTTAATGTTTTATAATTAGGCAGTAAAGGATTAAAGTATTTCGCACGTGCATTAGTCGGTTGAATAATTCGCTTAGTTGTTATGTGGTGAGGTCGTTGGAGCGCACCTCGGTTGCGCCAGGCGGCGGCGGCGGTGGCATGGAGCGGGCAGCTGCATTGCAGCTGGCGTGTGCTTTTGCTCGTTTTACTGCACCGACAGACTCCTGCCTCTACTCGATGTGTATCACTATAATCCCACATATCATATAACACAATGTACGCATACTTCTTACCAGATTTTGCGAAGATCTCACACGAGACACTTTTTAACAAATAATTTCCTTTCCAAATGTCGTTTTGGCAAGATTACCTCGAGTGATAACATAATACCTAGAAATATGTAACTTGTGCTATCTTGACAACGATTTGATTCAACATCTCACCAAAAATATGTTTTAATAACCACACACTTATGTAGGCGCCTATAATTCTCGTAGACCCAATTTGGTCTGCCAGATTTTGGTAATGTAAGCCATTTTCGGCATTGTTGGTATAACATTAGGCATGGTGTGGATGGCATTTACTTATGTAACAGGAATATAGGTCAATGTGTGTCGGGACTCTACACCCTTACTTTAAGTTTGCGGAGAATATGCCAAAAAAGTAAGCGTATATTTGGTAAAGGGGATGGATATTGAAAATCTGCGAGTATTTTGGAGATCTTATATCCCGGAGGAAATGTTAACTTTGCCTTGGTGATTCTAAAAAAGCAGTGTAATAACTTTTTCACTAACAAATTATACTTTGAAAAAGCAGGACTCCAATATTACAAATAGTCAGACATCAAAATAGGCACAAGTCCTCGCTATAATCAAATCGGCCTTTAATCTTATTAGATGATACGATTTAAACCGTGTAAAGACAGTCTGTAGAGTTCAATGTGGAAATACATTAGTTAAACCGAGTATTTTACACTTAAATAAACTTTACTCCGAATATTGACGTTGGCGTTGTAAAGGTTCCACGGGTTTCCGAAGTAATGTTAGACACGGCTAGGGATGGCTCTTGTCGGTGCTATACGTATACATAACTAGGTAGAGATAGCCCAAGAGCAGAGGTCGGGCGACCGCCCGTCGTTGTTCCCCGCAGGCTTAGGGCGCGGCAGGGGGCTGCTTTGCAGATTTTCCTTGTATTTGCCTACCTATCATAGACCTATAGTTTCGTCCTTGGCAAGTCGTCCGAACCTAAACCTTAAAGCCCGCTGTGTTGTACTGTTAACATTTCGGTCACCAAGCAAAATTCAGTAACACAAGACAAGATTTCGGGTAACGGGATTCAATTTGCGTTCCTAAATCAAAATTGGTTTCCTTCAATCTCTTTGCATACCCGTTACAATCATGAATTTCAGATATCATTTTGTTTACATGTCTTTCTTTAGATACAGTTTGATTTATGTAGAACCCTAAGGAAATAGTCACATCGGTGGCGAATAATAGAATCGGAATTTGTCTACGAATCAGGCGCGTCTGTGGCGGTCATTGTTTTTGTGGTTACGTAATCAACAGACATATACGTATATTAGTGCATTCAAAAGATAATTATACTGTATATGTCTAAGTATTTGGAGTACACAATAATAATAAAATGAAGGAACACATGGCTAGTTGTTCGGTCCTTCTAAATATTGTGGTCTGCTTGCTACCGCAGTCGCCGCCACTTCCAGATAACGTTATCAGCGATAGCCTTGCCGAGGATTCTGTGAAGCTACAAGCCTAGCGTGCATGCACGTATGTACCTACACTGCACATACCTATCGTTCAGTCAAACGGGACTGTACGTATCCACACCTATAACTATACATACCTACGTACCTAATATACTTACACATGAAAATTGATTTGTCTGCTTTTCTTCCTCACTTCATAACGATTTAACTATGAAACGATCTAAATTGAATATATCGGTGAAAAATCTTGAAAATAAAGCGTTATGTAATTACTGACTTGAGACTGAGCAGATATAATTCGTGGGATCCGCCCGATCAAACTCTGAGGAAAACCGAGTCTTTGTTATTTCTGCCAATGACTCGAATTCCCAGTCGGTCTCCAAGAAATACGAAATACATAGGTATTTTGTGGCATTTTAGTCAGTCGTCCTGTCTATAACCCATAAATCAAGCTGTTCTAGAGATTTTTAGTACAATATGTTGGTTTATCATTAGTACCTTACTAAATGGTATGTTGGGGTAAAATTGAGAGCATTCAAATATGTGTCATGTAGGTACGAGATAATAGCGTTATTCTTAGTAAGTAACACCATGATTTATAAATATTATCCCCATTAATTATAGCAAATGGTATTTTAAGGCAATAACATTTTGTTTAGAAGTAAATTTTCAATATCTCTGTTTTCCTCATTTCTAGCAGTTTCTTTGTGGGAGGTGTGTATATGGGTTTGTCCCGTACGTCGTCGCATTTTTGTGTATTGTAGTGTAGTAAAGCAGGGCACAGCAGGATGCGTTCATTTTCAACATGTCCCCCCTGGAGTCGTGTCCGCGATGTCACTGAAACGAAAAGAGGTCGTTCGTGTTCGGCTGGCGGTGGCATCGAGCATCCAGCCAACAATGAAGGCGCGCGGCCGCGGCGCGGAGTGCCAGTGCTATATCGAACACACTACACACGTAATAATCGCAGATAGGCAGCGCTCTTGTAGGCGGCATCGCACCGCACATAACACGAAGTATATGCGTGCTCGCTGCGGCTGACTCCATTCCATATCGTCGACCCGTCGTGTTGTCGACTCGCTGCCGCCATCGCCACTCCGCCGGACGGACGTCGCACTCGCCTCACACTGACCTCACTGCGCAAGCGACTACACCACCTAAATATGACCTAAGCGCGAACACATTGTTTCTTTTGTTTATACCAAATCAAACATTACCATTTTAATTATTCTCTGCCTTCTGTAGGTGCTTTGCAGAGACAGTTAAGAATTAAGATTGCTTACTTACTTGTAAATGATCATTAGTCATCCTCATTGACTATCTATCTTGGTGATAATGTAAGTTAACAATATAAATCATATCAGTACAGATGGTGACAGATAACAGCATGAGGACAGATGAGTCGTTAAGCTAATTTGGGTGCTTGCTAATGGCAAAGTTGCGCCGAATCAAGTTATAATCATAATATATAAAAAATCCTTGCGTTACTGACTGACTGACAGACACGCTACAGCCGAAACTATTGGGCGCAGGAAGCTGAAATTTGGCATGTATGTTCCTTGGGGACCGTAGGGGTGCACTAAGAAGGGATTTCCCGAAATTAAAAAAAATGTAAATTTAAAAAAATGCAGCAGTAGCTGCTGGCGTCCTCTAGTAAATATCATAAAAGTACAACATTTATTAGAACTGTATGGCACAGATAGTTACAAGTGTTCGTGACTCGGCGTCACAGTGGGCAGCGACTGTCACCATCGTTAACAATCGTGCCGTCACCTAATTGACTTCGCTCTATACCTTAATTAGTACTTGTCGGCGATCGCGTCGAGTAGTTATAGCGACTGAAACACGAAGTGCCTCTAGTAGGTAGAGGTAGCTAGTTCTTATGTGGAGTGCGCGAGGCCACGCACCACCTGACACGAGAGCAGCTGGCAGCCGGCTGCTTGCGCTTGCGCACAACAAAACTCGTTTGGAAGCAGACGCCTCAATATGGCGGACCACCGACGGCCACCGTGTCGCATTATGATTACCAACACAGATTTCAATGCGTCTAATTTTGTAATGTAAATGATGAATTCGTATATTTACACTTTGTATTATGCAGTCGAGTTGAAAACAATATTAACGATATTCTTCAGTGCCGACCGTTTCTGAGAAGCGTCCGCGCGAGTTGGATGTCTTTGTTGTCGGCTCGCATTGTCGGCTGTCTTTTGGCGCGTCCGTGATCGTACTTTTCCGCTGTGTTGTTGCGCAGACAACGTGCGATGTGGCTGTTTACCGAGCTCCAAGTATATAGGTAGAACATGTAGATATGTAGGCGCGTAGGCAGCGACGCGGCGGCAATCGTGCAGCCGGCGGCGGCGGCGTCGTCGCACGACCCTGATAATTTGCTGCGCTTATGTTACTTCAACGGCTTCTTGCGACACGTTGCGACCGCTTTCCTACGTTTCTACACCCTGCACCATGCATTCACCGTGTACTTATACGTAGCAACCGACTGAACGTAATACGCTCTCTCTTGTCGTCTACACAGACAATCAACAAATACTAAAATCGTAATTCGTCTTATAAATAGTACCTACAGATAGCTGGACCACGTGTAGACTCGTTGTTGTTATCTATTAATTATGTAACATTGTACTTATTTGCCTTACGATGAATTTACATCTGCAGTACTTATAACTCTATCATCGGATATAGAGGCGCGACATTCAAATCGGCTTATGGATGCGTTGACTAACTAATGGCTAATAAAATCTCAATATTATATCTTGTCACGTTTAACTCTTAACTCGGCACCGAATAATCCTTCATAATATTATGCCGCACTTATAATTGGACAATCAATTGTAAGCGATTTAATCATGAACTTACATATTATATACATAATTAGTAGGTACTTATCTATACGTACAATTATTACAGTGTTGTTGTATGTTTTCCGTATTCAGCGAATTCGGGATAAGCGCGTGTAATGTAAAACGAAACCTCATAAGGCGCAGGGGCCTGACTAAAACATTTGCGTCGTTTACGTGTTTCACAACATGCCGCCTGGACTGTTAGAATGTTGGCTATTTATTGACTAAGATGCGCATTACATTCGCTTCAGCATTTCGATACAAGAAATGAGTGTGTTAGTGATTCGCAACAAACATACTGGACGCTACACACCTACCTATGCAATGTGTATTGGTACGATGTAGAGTGCTAAACGCTTTTATATTGGGTGTTTGGTATTGAAACAGTAGCTATTGACTCATAATGAGCAAATGGCTCAGCGAGACAAACAAGTCGGCGTGAGTGTTCACGCACGAGTCGGTCGCCGTCGATGATCGCCTCCGTCCGTGACACCTAAACGAGCGAGCAGCACCTCTGCTATCTGGTGGGTTGATAAGGCACATTTATCAGCGGGAGGAGCGACATGAGAGCGGCTGTTGGTGGCGGCGGCGAACAGTCGGCAGGGCCGCACATGTTGCGGAACGTGAACCGCGGGGCGCGGGGCGGGCCCGCCAGGGACGGCGGCGTCGGCACTCCGGCACGCCGCCGCCGCCGCCGCACGCACACAGCCGCGGCGCCCACACGACGCCCGCGCCCGAGGAGCGTCACTGCGCCTTATCGCAGCCATCTTTAAACGAGCACAGTGCACGCCACCCGCCACTCGGTACGAATTCCATTCGAGAACACTGTTGCTACGATGGCCGTCGACGACCGCACCAATCCTTTCATTATATGCGACGCGAGCGCTGTGCACCAGACTGCTTCAAGGTCGTGTTAATTACCAGTCGGACCGGTGACAGCCGTGCTCGTTAGCGAGACGCATCGCATTAATATCTATCTTCGCATAAACGAGTCGTTTATTGCTTTCAGCATTTGAATGTCTGTAAATCGTCTCCGAGCGCCCGTGGCCGCCGACAACAACACGGCTGTGACAATTTGCATTGCATCACGTTTTATTAACACGCGGCGACGACGCTCCACATTCACTTCACCTACAATGTCGCACCCTATAAAGTTTACCCTATTTAGGATCGTCTACGGTTTATACATCTCCACACTAGGGTGTTCTTGCGGCGACCATCTGTATTGATCTCGGGAGGGTGGTGTGGGTCGACATCCCGTCGCCTACGTCTCTGTAGAGGCGGCGGCTCTGGCAAAGCTTCCGTAAAATCCAGGCTAGAGGCTGTCGGGTGGGTGATAAAGGAAAAGTGCCTACGTAGCCGGCCCCTGGCGGGTGTTCGGTCGGCGTGGCGTGTTGTAGCGCACCTATATATAGCACGTGTTGGACGAGCCGGTGTAGCCGCGCCCGCCGCCGCCGCTGTCGCCGCACCGCGGACGACGACCACGTCGTCCGACGAAAGGTCAATTGGCGCGCAAATTATTTGCGTCGCAAAATCCGCAGCGCTGCTGCACCATCCCGCCGCTATAAACTAACATAATTTAAAGCTATCTCCTGTCCTGCAGCTATATGGAGGCCGGCCACACGTCATCGCATTATTATAGGTCGCTCGATGATCACTTATTTAACACTCGCACTCTTTAAGGCAAGAACGCGGCACGCATTCTTATCGAACCTCATAATAGGTATAGTAGGTAGGTACTTAAGTATGTAAGTATAGCTACACCCTCGCACGTAGCACTGGGTTACAAATATATCTAGATACTTACAAGGATTGATTACACGCTGGCGACGCACCGGCCAACAGTTTAACAGATGCTTCGTGGTAATAACACGACACGAACATCACGCGTATGTTGTGCTGCGCGCATGTATTTGTGGACAAAAACAGTTGAATAAAGCGTGTATAACATTATGTAGATACGTATAACGTACCCCTTAACAGTGCAAGTTTTCAACAACTGAGGTCATGTTTCGGTAGGGAGCGTATTCTTTCGATCTAGTTACTGAGGACAAAAACGGGTTTGAATTCAAGAAGTGGCAAGTGGAGGCCACGCCAAGGTGAGCGCTTCGCAGCACCAAGGTACTCGCGATGTGGTTAGTCACGCTTGGAATGAACGAGTCAGCTCACTTCGACTCCTACAAGAACGTTGCAAACAAGTGACGCCACAGGCCGATACACCGACACAGCTATACCTACAGCTATAGCTACGTCGCCGGCACGTGTACATAGCCATACTACACTTGTGTACGAATCATCTTCGTGGTTGCGGACTAATTCAGACCTGAGTGACGACGGCGCGACTTGCTCTTCAATTTGTTGAAAAAGTTAATTGCTAATGGCTGAGTACGCGTGCTATCGAAATAATATGTTCCAGCCGCGTATTTTTCACATTGTAATACAATTACACTTAGTTTATAAAGTTGCAACAGAAGTTATACCTACCTAAGTTAACTAATTTCAACCTTATTACCATTGTACACTTTCTAGAAGCGATCATCTGATGACAAATACGTTTACTTGTTTGTCTTCCATGTAAATTGACTATCCATATTTATTGCCATCAAATCGTGTATTTTATCGTCGTTTTAGTAAAAACAACAGCTCGTAATCGTCAACATTACAAGTTGTTTTTCACGCGCGTCGGGAGAACAACTTTACAAACATAGAAACAACGAGACATAGAAGTTGGTAGAGCATACTAACGTACGCCGAGCAAACTACCTGTGCGACGTACACAGTCCCCTGCTGGGATCAAACCCGTAACCTCGCGTACCTTGTTTATAAAGAAATGTAGAGATCGATGTCACTTTAAATCTCCCTTATACCCAACAAGTTTCACAGTATTAAACAAGACTGGCAATCTACTAATTGAAATAGGTCATAAACTACTTCCAGATTCATAAAGCAGACAAAATATTTCCTGTATGAAACGTATCGGAATTATATTATCAAATCATTCACTTGGTTTAATACTCAAAGATCACTCATATTAGTTCTGTACTATTGAATGTCCAAGTGTGTCCAGTCATATCGATCAAAATAATTCGTGGTACGCGATGGAAATTATATAGTTAGTGGTGCCCATTTGTTATTGACATCTTATACAATTTTTGGCTCTACATTCTTGAAATATCGCCCGGGTCAAATCTTTGTGTCGGGCATAAGAATTTGTTTGTGTCTGGTGTAGTTGCTGTATGTATCTGTATTAATTTATCAGTTGTCTGATTACCATAATACAGACTGCCTTGTTTGGGATCAACTGGTCGTGTGATTTTGCTAGAGCATTTTTTGAGGACGAATTGTACAAAGTATAACTGTTGAGTAATCGTAATTATCTATCGTGTTAGAATCAATATGCAGTGTATATTTGTCAAGCATTTCAAACTTCTTACTTTGCTAGTTTGCTGTTATTTATATCAACCTTGGCCCTTAACATCTGGTTCTGTTTTCTTAAAAGAAAATTTCCTATTATTTACTTAGTACAGCTACTTTACAGGGTTGTGTTGAATGCGAGCCTTCGTTGACACGAGTCGAAGGCACAACCTATCGATCTGCAGCTCAATGCCTTGACCATTGAACCACCGCTAAATAAAAAGCAAACAAGTGATAAGTAGGTACTTTTTGAAGTAGGTAATAAAATTATATAGAACAGATTTTAGACCTTGCTGTTGGCGAAGTGAAAATTGTTATAAGTAATCGTTTCTAGATCACGTAAATTTAAAATTCGTATTTAAAAGGTTTCCGAGACATTGGGCGAGTACGACTATAAATAATAACATTTTATTCTAACAAAATAAAGAATAGTTTGTTTACAAACATTAACTTACTACAAGCAACAAATGTTTAGATTACAAATTTCACGAACTGAATGACTCAATATTTATAATAGGTGTTAGATGAGAAAAAATACTGTAGGTGCACGACCATCAAATGAAAGCAAGAGCGTCCTCGATAACACCAAATGACTTGTCTCTGGAATCGAACGAGATCGAGACGAGAGTGAAAGGAACGAGCTGTTATTAACATAACGATTATAATATTATACGTTTACGACTCGGACCTAATTCCACACTCAATTACATTTAATGATTCCATGTATTATTTACAACATTATCACATCATTCCGGTGACACGCTCAAGTTTACTGTTTACGCTTTAAAAGCCTAAGTTCTGTCGTATTGTTTGTATTCTTACATATGTATATCACATGTTCAAGGGTACTTGGTCGGTTGTAATATGTATACGGCTCTACGTGTCTAACAGGAGTTTGAACACACTTTTAAACGAATTAACAGTGAGTTCACAGAGCCATTACGCGTTATATTTATCTACCTAACTATTTGAATGGTTCTAATTCGTGTGGAAGGGTAATTAGTGAAGTGTTGCGCTGCCTACATTAGTGCGAGACCGCGAGCCGGTCTTAATCCGTTAATGCGTTGTATTCGTATGAAACGTTGCAAACGGTATTCAGCATGCTACTTAACGAACGGGTGCTATTTTTATGTTCATTGTGACAAATAATAAAGAGTCGGGTGGCGGCGTGCGTGCGAGCGCTGCGTGCGTGGCTACGTCGCATAGGTAGGTAGACGTCGACGGCCGTGGTAGACTCGACATCCCTGCATCCCCGGCCTGCGCCGGCTGTGCCGCTCTATAAATACACAGCAGGTGTGGTGAACGCGCGGGGCGCGGGACGCGCGGGCGAGGGGCATCCGCCTCTGCAGCGCTCCAAACCGCTCGCAGCGGCCATCGGACCTTAGCGACGCCATATCGATTGCGAGGGCTCCCCCTGCGGCGCGACGCCGCCGCCATTGTGCTCCGGCTGGGATGCCTTCTCCGGCCGCTTCCTGCCGCGGCCGTAGCCCGCTGTGTCCCGAGCGACCATAGAGCAACTCCTCCAGGACGCGTCCGGCAGCTGCCACCGAACCGCTTTTGATAACACGTTCTCACACTCGTGTTGATTGCGTTAACCATCATCCGCTTGAGCGAGTCGTCGACCACGTTTTCGCCATACAACATTTAAATGTTAGCGGACTCGGCGGTAAACACTACCACTTATAAATAGATCACAATACATTGTTAACACGTTCGCCCATGACTGTTAGTTACCACGCATAAATGAGAGAACATCCTCGCATATAGTACATACCTACCTACAATACAGAATATCCTTAAATGACCAATTTGGTGTTGTGGTCTTACATTCGTATGCGATTAGTTGGTCTTTAAATAGATAGATACAATACGATACGCTCTTGTTAACTCCGCTGACGGTTGCGTTGCGATTATATCAAGTATTATAACGGACAACAGAATACACCGGCCGGGCGGCGCGCGAAATACATACCCAACTAATAAGTTTAGTATTGTTCGCATAAGCAAGCGCGGTATTAATGTACCACAAGTTGTTACCACTTGCCGCTGACAATTATACTCTTTTTTTGCTGTTTCACGATAAATAGCATCCAATGGCGTCTATACTAAACTGTTACAGAAGGACAAATTAAGGAAAAGTTGATTAGGAAATATATATTTTAAACTCTACATTACTAGATTTGATTCACTTACACATTATTCCCTAGAGGTACGTAACTTTGACAAGCGCGAATAAATTATCAGCATGAGATGCCAATTTCATCGGGCTGTTATCATGCGCTGCAACCGTTTTATACGGCGTCGTCAATGCCACCTGATGCATCTAAATTATTCTAAGCGAACAACCTTTTCCTCCTAAGTTTAAGACCTCATGATGAATCTCAAAGACAAACAATAAATCATGCTCGGATCATGGCTCATTTCTCAAATAAATACACTATATTATAAATACATCATTGAACTGATACTCGTGGGCACGACAGACAGTTATACATTTTGACAAAAATGAACGCGATTTTCAACTTTACGAACCAAACCTGTAGAGCTAGAATCGATAAGCACGCGCTGTCAAATGCTACAGCTGTTGGTATCCAACGTACGTACAGCTTCGTAGACACATTTTATAAAATGTATATCGTTCTATATTTAACTTTATCTCACGCGTATAAAGTTGATAATGGTACTTCATGTATTTGTCATGGGTTTATCCGACTTTGGGAAGCTGAAAGTAGGGTTTTGAGTTGTATAAAGGGCGTTTTGTTGGTTGATAACAGCAGTCTCTACCAGTTCGTAATGTGACCGCAGTCGAGTAAGTCATCGTCATCAGATTTAGGAGGAAAATACAACACTTGAACATGAATCCTACGCTTGCACTTTGCCGAACATTGACTTCGGAACAACTTTTGCGACTCTATCTTTGGTTATGGTTGACTCTATCTACACATTAACACTCGTGGAACTAAACTCTGCCTAACTTACAAGTCGCCTAGTAGTCTACACTTTACAATAACCTTGTTTACAAATATTTAATTACATTGTTTACAAACTAAACATTAACAACAAACACGAAAATGTAAACCTAAAACTTGCATTTCTTTTGAAAAGACATCAACGCTTGTAGTTATTAATATTTTCTTTGTAGCTACAAATAACATGTTTCTGTTAACAGCTTTATAAACTAATTAGTAGGTACATTTAGATTATCATGTTGTTTACATGCATCACTTATATCATTCATTTGCAGACCAGAAGCTATAAGTACCTATATGTACTTACATGTGATAGGTAGGTATGTTGGTCTGAAAATACGTGTACTATTTCATCATTAAGTACCACAGACAGTAGACACACATAGCCCGTGTTTCATCATCTCGTAGAGCTCAGTAGGTGTATCAGATACGTAGTGTACATCGTTCCCTACATGCAAAAAAATATTGTCGACAACATCTAAGAGTGCGGTGTCATTAGACCGTTGCCGAGTGGAGGTCGGCCGGCGCACCGCGGCACCGGCTCCCCTTGCCGTCCGTCGAGGATGAAAAACATAGCACGACATCGGAGGGAGCGTCCGCCGCGCCCGCCGCCCGGCCCGCGCCCACGCGCCCTCGGGCCGCGCCAGCCGCCTCGCCGCCGCGGCCGCTGTCGGCTGCTTGCGCCTCATTCAGCCGGCGACGCTCTCGCGCACCGCACACGTCACACGTGCCGCTGCACCGCGCCATCGCCGCGCGCGATCCTCACCGCCCCCCGCACCGCCGCTCACCCCGCGCCGCGACTCCCCCGACGTTTAACCGACAACGAACATTGTTCTGTTGCAGCGGAGTATGCTACAGCAGATGTCCTCGTCGCCGAGCGCACAAGCCCGCGAACTCGCGACTGTCTTCAGCCGCTATAACGAAGGCCGCGGTTGCGGCGACGTGTCTTCGGAGGCCTCCTCGGATGCCGCGGAGGAACACGACCTACCAGAGTGCAAGATTAAAAGGAACTATAACTGCACTAAGTGCACGTTCTATACACAGAACCCGCGCGCTTATCTCGTCCACACGCGCGACGCTCACTTTGTTAAACTTAAGATTTTTGACTGTCCATTCTGTATTTACGCGTCAAAACATCATCAGAAACTTGTTAGACACATAAAAATGGTTCACGAAGACTCAGAAAAGTCAGAAACACAGTCGCGCAGTTCAAAGTCGACACCGTCAGCTAAGTTGGAAACTGAGTTACCAAAACCCACACGCGATGCATCAAATCGCTCAATGCGAATAGAAGACATGCTTGAAGAAGTAGAAGACTGCGAGGACATGATGATGGAAGTCGAGGAAGGCCCCGACTACCCCGCAGAGCACGGAGACGACCTAGATGTCGTCGGCGACACAGCAGAACAAGCAGCGCCCTCAAACACAACAAAAACAAAGAGCAATGTGAAATTCTTCACTTGCGATAAGTGCACTTATGTGACCCACATAAGAGCTAGATTCACAAAACACGTCAAGTATCATTCGATGCCTATGATCAAATGTACTATGTGCGACTTCCGAACGCCATACAAGTGGAACTTGGACCGGCATATGAAGAACCACGGCGGTACTGGCAGTTTTCACTGTTCAATGTGCAACTTCACTGCGGATATCAAGCAGAGTCTGACGGTGCACGAAATGAATCATCACACACCGCCAGTGGGCCAATCGTTGTCGAGTCGGCGTCGCAACCGGGTGGGCGCCAGCGACACGGTTATCGCCGAGTGCGACGCGCCGGCCGCTTCGCTCCCCAAGGAGGAAGAAGGGAGCGGCGACTCGCGGTCCTCACACTCGGTCTCGGTGAGTCGTCGTCGTTTATGTATATACGTGTTGCGAGGCGAGGGGCCGCGCCCCGGCCGCAGCGCCAGCCGCCACTCGCCCGCGCCGGTAGCGCCCGCTGACGTCATTCACTTGTCACTGTTATCACGAGCGGCTCCGTCGCACATGCATAGCACTTCACTTCAACACTATATGTTATAGGTTCATATCGCTTCTTGCAACCTCATACCTATTCATCTTGTTTCCATTAGTGCATGCTTCTTAAACTCTGCTTTTACTAATTGTCTTATTATGGTCTGCCTGCTTTAGCACCGATAGGTAATAGGCTAACCTTACCTATGGTTACTTAAAAACCTACAAAAAATATTGTTAGTTCACAAAACACGTTAAGAAACATAAATTTAACTTAGGGATAGATCCTTCGTCTGAGAAAAACTCCGTCATCAGCACCGATTACGTAATTAGTACTTAATCACAGAATTTTAAAATAATAATATTGACTTATGTATTTATGACAAAAAAAACAAGTTTTGCAGAAGTAAATAACAATAAACATTTTTGTAGGCACGTGGTCATTAAGAAAATAAACAAAACATAATTAAAGAATTCTAACGGCTGTTTATAAAAGTTATCATTACACACAAACAAGTTGAATAATTAGGTACTATATAAACGTTGATTAAAAAAGATTGTATACTCCACAATAATAGTTTATTGGCGTGTAGTCTTTAGAGCGAAATTTTTTTCGACCACTGTAAAAGCTACTTTACCGTCGCGGATCTTAATCGACATAAACTCTTTCTTCCACCACTTTTACAAGTTTTACTATAGGTATTAAGTAAACGCAAATGTAGCTAGGTAAATTCTGAATAATACATCTCTATATACTGTCATATCAAAAATCATATTACAAAAGTTTATTTACTTGAGAAGCTTAAAACTCTTAAAACAATTTTTCATGTTTCATATTTTTTTTCTTTATGAATATTTTTTTTTGCACAATATAATCTCGTGGATCTATTTTCTATTACAAAATTTTAACTCTGTGTCAGTTGTTTTCGCTTTTCATGTAGAGGGGAGTAAAGTAAACAATGTTTTGTGAGCGAGGTAGGTACAGGCGAGTGCAAAGATCGTTTAACATAACTAGCCATTATTGTACCGAAATGGGTCGGTATTCCACGCGTTCGCAGTGCCCTGGTCTATCCTTTTAATAAAATATTTAACTTTACTCGCTGTTAAAATCCAATTAAAAGGGATCGCTTTCCATAAATTACAACATGGTTTAAAACTCGAAAAATGGAATATTTCAAGAATTTTTAATTTTCATTTTTACAAATAACTTTTTGTCTATCGTTAAGTACGCATTAAATTTACGTTGCTTTCAATGTCTCAGCTTAAGTTTCAATATAGTAAAAAGAAGATTGTTATCACATAACTTTATGGAACATGTTTTCATAAAGAGGTGCGAAAACATTCTTTGTTGATATGTATATTCATTTATAATAAATTTTCTACAAATTCCAACTAAGCACCTATTTACTATAGTTAACTTGTCCGTGTTGTTTTTGGCGTATAATTTATTGCAGTTATCATATCAATAAAATGACAAAGCGATATTTGATGTAAAATTAAGTTTTAACCTTTATTCCTTAACTAAGTATTAGGAAAATAGTCACTTTTAACGTGGAAGTTACATAGGTAACTTCCATGTTAAAAGCGTTTGACTATAAACTGAGTAAATTAAATAATTTAATACCCTAGATCGTTACAAAGTCTACCACCCCTTTTAGGATCTAATTGTGCAATAATATACCTGCACAGTGAATGCTTCAAAACAATGTTAATAAACATGTTTCATTTTATTCTTACAGGACATGGGTCTACAATACGCAGAAAGAGAAATCGTCAGTTGCAAAAGCGACTCAAATGATGGAACGCCTTCTGATTCTATCGGTAAAAGGAGCCCAGGTTCCCCTAATCACAGCTCTGATGAATCAAAACAACACAAACAAAGCAGAAAAATTCCACGGCCCATACCACAACTCATACCGTTGAACTCTTCAACCCCTAACCAAAAACAAACATGTAGCGGTGAACCACCGCAAAAAAAGTTTAAAGAATCTTCACCTGTGGATTTAACCGATTCAAACTCAGGAAGCAGAATCGACCATCTACCCGCTGATATCACTTTAATACCCGTTAACAGTAATGCAGCTGCAAAAGAACCTGGTCGTAAGAAGAATGAATCTTTTTTCGACAGATTAAAAGAAAGACTATTGACAGAAACTGGAGAAGAAGGATCACTAAAATGCAAGAATTGCGGATTTGAAAGCAAATGTTTATCAGAACACTCTGTACATGAGAAAAACTGCACGCCTCAATCAAACAGAATCAACACAAATGCTTCGCATTCAAGTTTAAGTTCGACGCGATGCCAGAATTGCAGACATAGGTGTAAATCAAGTGCAGACTTGTACATTCACATGCAAACTTGCGTGAAAAGTGAAAAATTTGAAGACAATAATACCGAAAGTAAAAATGATGACAGTAACGATACATCCATTCAAAGTCAAGAAAAAGAGAGTGAGCGGCATCCTATGGAGAACGTTGTTTTTGTGTGGAACAATATCAATCAAGATACAAATAAATTTGATATACCTCTGGACATTAACATAAATGATGACTCCACTCTACCAGAAGCAAATAGAAACTATGATGTTGAGATTGTTGATGAGAATGAAACTATGAATCTGTCTCCAAGTCAAGCTGTCGGCAGAAAAGTATTTAAATGCCCTCATTGTCCATTCTTCTCCACAACCGCATCCAGATTTCATGTTCATATAGTTGGTCACTTAAACAAGAAACCGTTTGAATGTTCCCTTTGCAAATATAAGTCCAACTGGAGATGGGATATAACGAAACATATAAAACTGAAATCCGCAAGAGATCCAGAACATAATGACGCTAAAGTTCTAATGACTGATGAAACAGGAAGAAGGAATTATAGCAAGTATAATAAATTCTTGGCAATGCCCGTATTGAATGAATATGGTGAAAACGAGTTTCACTATCTGGATTCTAACACATCAGTAGATGGAGTGATGGAACTTGATGAATCTTTCCATGATATGGCAGACGTTATGAATACACAATATGAAATCCAACCTCTCAATCTGCAAACTCAACACGGTGACGATAAATATGACTTGCTTGACGGTAGAGGTCTAAACCTCAATGATATGAAAAAACCTAAGAAAACGTTGTGGAAATGTAAAAAATGCAATTACAAGTGAGTATAATTAATATTTCATCGCATTTTGCATCAAACCATAGAATAAATGGTAATCTTAAAAATTACATTTCCAAATTTCAGAGATCCATCAAAGGAAGCGCTCCTGGAGCACGTTCGTGAGCACTCAAAAGACGGCGTCCACGAAGAACCACACAAGCCTGCTGTTACGAAGAAGTCTGAAAACACTCCTGACCCAGCAGACTTGGCATATCGTTGTGGCCACTGTCATCAACTATCTAATTGGAAACATGTAATTCAGGTAGGCTCTCATAGTATATTACAATCTATACTAATATTATACTAGACGATGCCCGCGGTTACACCCGCGTTATTTAAGGCTACTGCTCCGCTCCCGTCCCTCATATCGCGATGTTATATAGCCATAGCCTTTAAAATATCTCGCTATGAGCCGCGAGTGCGGAGCAGTAGCTTTAAATTACGCGGGCTCAGCTAGTAACTATGTATGTGTGTTCATGTTAATCACGATCTGCAATCTTTAATTGATTTGATAGTAGAGCAACATGAACTTTAAAATTACGAATGCAAAATTCAACGATTTTATTTAGCCAAGAAGGATTTGACTGTTCGTATGGCGTTGAGCCTTTAGTTGTAGTCTCGCTATCATTTGTTTACCGAGTTTTGTGGGTTCGATTCCCACAGAGCACTGCAGATACTTATATTATATGTATTTTAAAATTAACAACTGTATATAACGAACATTACAATTTATTTGAGACCTTGAACCTAACCTTCTAGCCTGATGAATCAATATATTAATAAAATATTTTAAATTAATGCGAGACTTTATTTTCATTTCAGCGTCACTGCCGTTTGAAGCATGATGGTATAATTAAAGTTATAACAACAGTGAAACCGAAACCTGATCCTGTCAGCATCAACGACATTAACGAAACCTGTAACAAATGTCCCTTCAGATCAAGTGACAAGAAACTCTTGATTGCTCATCTGCAACAGCATCAACCTACGCCGCAGTCTATATTTAAGTGCTACTTCTGCCCATTCTTCGTCAAAGATGAACAGGAATTAGCACAACATCTCTTGGTACACGGTATTACGGAACCCGAAGACTATATTTCAAAAGCTATGGGAGGCAAATCCCCATTACGGGAACAACAAGCAATTACTGCTATATGTTCAACCAAGCGACATAGGTGTACTGAATGTCCGTATGAAACAAACAGTAAATCACAATTCATGTACCACGAACAGTTTCACCGCACACCGTCAGACACACCTTACAAATGCCCAGAATGTAACTACAGCGTGTCGAAGAGACATTTGCTGCACCAACATCTAAGAGTTCACGGTATAATCACGAAAAGACTTGATGCAGAATACGGATTAGAACAGCCATCGACATCATCGCAGAACAAACTCGACATTAAATCAGAGCTGCAGTTCTCGGATGAAATCCCATTTGTTTGGGTCTCCGCAAAGAACGAATTCCATAAAATGTACAAGTGTCGATATTGTTCATATGTTAACTCTCAAATATGTAAAATACCTAATCACGAAAAAATCCATTGTATCGTTTTTGAAAACAATGATACTATTATTTTCAAGTGTCTTGAGTGCAAATTCACATGTGATCATGCTGGTAGATTAGCAGAGCATTCCAAAACACATGGGGAAATATATGGACGCATTTACTGCCCCGTCGAAGATGATGTGCCTGATGAGGAACAAATTTCTAAACTGAGGAAAGTTATAGACATGGAAAAGACCAGTGCAGAAAACGAATCGAAAGAAGAAGGTGCAGCTATTGAAAATAGAGAGATTAAGTCGCTATATTTTTGTCACAAGTGTCCAGCAAGATTTTTTGAAGATAATGAATTACAGAGCCATGACAAATTTCATGACTCAACATACCCGAATAAATGTAAGAGTTGCGAATTTTCAGTGTCGGAAGAAAATGAATTAGCTGCTCATATAATCGTTCACACCGATGAGTACCACACAAAGACGAAAATGCTAAAATTTATACATAACACACATCCTTCTTATAGACAACCCCGATTGGAACTTTGCCCTACTAGTTCCGAAATCACATGGATAGTAGGGGAACAAAGTAAAACCGAAAACTTTGAATGCCGTATGAAAAAATCCAATGATTCAAAACACGTGCCAAAGCAATACTTTTGTAAACTGTGCCCAGCGAAATTTTTCAAAAGTTCAGCCCTTAGCTATCACATGGGCTTACACGGGGGCGAAGGAGAACATAAATGCAAAAAATGTAACTATGCCGTTAAGAACGTCGGGAACTTGGCTAAACATGAGTTACTACATGAGCATGATAACAAATCTACAAATTGCGATTATGAATCTGGCGAAGATATGGACTACAAAAATATTCCACTATCAGGTACAGATTTGTTCCAGAGAAAGACTGAGGCACAAAAAAGAGTGTTAACCGATAAAGATAAATTAGTTAAGCCAAATGACCATTTTCCGCCTGTTTTGCAAGCTGATCCACAATTCGGATATTTGATGCATGGGAATCCCGAATTTATTTATCCCACTTATTTGAAAAATGGACGTCAAAAAGAAAAGCGCTATAAATGCCACAAGTGTCCTTCCGCGTTCGAGAAAAGAGAACAATATAAAATCCATTTATCGTTACATGGTTCTAAACAGAGATATAAGTGTGAGTTATGTGATTATTCAGTGAAATATTATGCAAATTACGTCCAACATATGAGGAAACATCAAATGAATGATGAAGCTCAAGCAGAAAGAAAGAAAGGTAACAGTGATTTTATACTATCTGAAAATGCAGAGGACGTGAAGCAAGAAGACAGCACGGATAATATTAAACTAGCAATTAAGACTATGCCAAGAGGGCTCCCGAAAAGTGATTTCCAGCAATTCTCAATCAGCGACCAGCAAACCCTTCGCCTGTTGCAACGACGACGCTCTATAAACAATGGTGGGCAGGAATTAGGTGCACCTGAAACTTCGCCGGCTAAGGAACGTAAAATGCATATGTGTTTACTGTGTCCTTACACCAATCAACGTCAAGATTCCTTGACTAACCACTACAGAAGACATGGCGACGTCGATGTTCTGAACTATGCCAATCACAAATGCGCTCATTGTGATTTGGTAGTTGTACAGTCACATTTCCTTAGGGAACATATGAAGACGCATTTTAATTATCACAAGACTCTTACACCAGATTGTTTTGTGGCGAATGAAGATGTTAGTTTTACTGTTACTAAGTTGGAAGATGAAGATAGTGAATCTGTTGATCTCAAATTAGACATACAAAACAAGGGTTTTGTATGTAACGAAAACAAAATATTTGTAAAAATTAAGACAGGAGAACTATTGGTGGAGTAAATATGTTTATGATAGTTTTAGTTAAAAATAAATTTGAATAGTTATGTTTATAACGAACTGTTTATGAGAATAGGTTTAGTATAAGCCAAATGAAAAATGTTGATGTTCACCAAAGCGTAGCTTGCCATATTAGATTTTAGCAATTCTGGCCATTTTGGATATAATTATGAATAAACAAAAAGGCAAAATTAATGAAAATATGTTTGATTAATAGGCTGCTATTATTATACAATGTTACTAAACTAGTACTTTGAGATCATCATTATATTTATGTCATATGTTACCAGCAAATACAATAATCCAGACTGATAAAAATTTCTTCAAGTCAAGATTGACCTCTTTTTACATGTAGTGAAAAGAAATCTTCCAAAAGTTATCATTTGTATTACACCTATCAACATTGTAATACACCTGAACACTATGATTTAGCAAAAATTTGGATGTTCAGAAATTGCAAATCAAAAATGACAATTCTTATGGATTTAACTATTATCCACAATCATCAGACAATACTAGCAATCTGTAGAAATATATATGTGAAAAATATTTTTTATCCATAATTGCTAAATAAAGGCATGGAAGAGTAATTTATACCATATTGTAATAATTATTGTAATCATGGTTTGTATAGTGCCAGTTTTATAAACTTTAGGTTTTGTCCTAAAGGACACATTCCTGTTGTGCAAAATATTTTATAAATATATGATTATTCAAGATAAATTGTTGTTTGATTATTTCATAAAATATATTTGGTATTATCAGATGATAAAGCGGTATAGATATACCCATGCAAGTATTATATTTCGAGGGTGCATTTATTTAATGTTATTGGCTGCCTAATGATTATTATTTGAATGAGAGAAAGCTCCAAGCCATACTATTATTTTCATAAAGTTATGGGGATGTTGTTAACTAGTCTTGGAACCACCAAAATGAAAAGTAGATGTTCACTTAAAGCAGATTCATTTATTTACGTTTAAACTAAGTTCACCTTATCTACTAAACATGATTTCATAGTCAATGACAGTAGTAAGGTGCAATTATTATAATAGCAAAACAGAAACCATAATTCATATTAAAATGTAATATTATACTTGATACAATACAGTACCATATAGTATGGGGAACACTAGTCACCTTGGGATAGATAAAAGCAGTCTTAACAGAATTTCCAGCGGTTTCCGCATTCATTACAGAGTACAAATGTCGTCATAGGTTCATCTGAACTTCTGGTCTGAAGTTGATTGTAAGTGCAGTTCTTCTTTTTGCACTTGCCACATTTGAGCATCTCAGTTTTAGTGCCCTGTACAGTGGCAAGCTGAGCATCATCAATAGCCTCCTTGATGAACTTCTCTCTAAGCTTCTTCATTTCATCACTGGCCATCTCTTCTGGAGTCATTTTAGCAAGCCGTGAAGCTGAGACAACCCCGTTAAGGTAATTTGTGCGCAATGTGGGATTTTTTGGATCTTTGAGATTTGCAACTCTTGAACGAACTCTGTTCTTGTACCTCATATCAGTATTCTTGAACTCAGCATAAATGCATTCTTCCAATTCTTCAGCAAGTTCTTCAGGGCTTGCGCAAGCATTTGGGGTCTCACCATCCACCTTAAGCGCCTGCATGAGCAGTTCTCGGCATTTAAGTCTCACAGCATCAGTAGTATTTGACTGGGGTGGGAAAGATTGAGGCAGTTTCTTATCTTTCTCTTTCTCGTCTTTCTTATCTTTATCTTTGCCTTCTTTTTTGGATTTGGACGAGCTCCCATTATCTTTGCCTGGCGTGCTGGGTGTCGACAGGAACTTTTTCCAATTTTTAATCAGAGTTTTGCACAAAGATATTACCTCCTCATCCTTGCTAGATTTACGAAGAGCATTTACTGTCATACCTATTCTTGTTCGTGTCAACACCTCCAAGTTGATTGCCATTGTTTGTAGAGTCTTCAACAGCTCTAAGGCTTCTTCTTGACCCTAAAACAAATAACCAAATACTAAAATTATTTTGCGTCAACGCCGCTCTAGATAGCGTCCCGCGGTATAATATTATGAAACATATAAATAGGAAATACAAACTGGAGGTTTTCCAAATACACTATTCTTATAAGTAAACAGCGTAGAACATGCAATGTTATGGGTGCAGTCTTTTATAGAGACAATTTCAAAGCTAAAAATGAGACCCGATCTCCATTTTTCGTAAATTATTACACCCACCGTGCCATCATCAGATGTCATCTTTGTTAATTTCTTTTGTATTTTCATTACATCTTCTTCCACACTCATTGTTGATGTATTTTATTGAAAACAATAGATTCCCGCGTATATTCCGAAAACAAATTAGAAAAAATATTGATAAATCGGCCACCACACCGAAAATATAACTAAGGCATAGACAATCAAGTAGAGCGATTGAAGTAAATCGCGGTATTATTACGAGACAATAAATAAAAACAAGCGAAGCATTCCAACACCAAACACATACGAATATTACATGCATTACAAAATAATATTAAGCAAAATTACATGAATTGCAGCGTACAATTAGATAATACTGTTTGATAAATAGAAGACTAATAAAATATTCTAAATAACTTCAATTGTAAGTTGTAATTAAAATGTACTTTTAAATACGTTCAAAAAGGCGAGTTTGAAGCGAATGCCTCAAATATTACAAATTTATCATAGCCAAACTGGACCGACAATATCTCAACTGTTTAACTTTTTTTAATTGGCAATTTTATTTGCGATTTAGATTCCTCAAGTGTCGTAAAATATGTTAAATAAACGAATAAATAACTAGACTATAATTACTATCTAGCTTTAATTAAATAGGACTAAATTTGTTTTACTGACTGGATTTGCTTTCCCGTCAAATATTAACCTACGTTTATTTTGACTTAAGGTGAACACACACTTATCCGTGCCGAACGAGTCGAACGAAACGAATTTTAGAATTCTGTATGCAATGCTCACTATCGATTCGGACGATTCGACGCGGGCAAGTGTGCGAGGTTCCATGAGATTGCATAATTATACATAGTAGTGGGCGTTTAAACGAAAAGCTGTAAACACAATCTGCTTATCAACATAAGCATAAGCGTTCGTTTATAAGTACAGGCCGGTTTCGTTTAAACGGAAAGCAACATCACAAACTGTAACGCTGCCGCTGGACGCTGCTGGCGGCTAGCGCGTTGAACGACAACGATTCGCGAACGTTAGGTTGGCCGCACTGCTCACTGATTTTTTAAAGTAATATTGTAAATGAACTCAATGCATGTGAACATAGAGACTAATATACAAACAAACACGTCAACATTAGGATTAAGCTACTAAATTACGAGTTGTTTGTTTACGTAATAATATTTAAAGTAAAAAGTATTTTGTTTTTAGTTGCATAAACTTTCGTTTAAACGATTTGTTTTTTCTTCAATCGTCAATGTATTGTTAGTATGCTTTTCGCGGCCATTACGTAAGTGCATACGTACGTAAATAATATAAATTGGAACTTTTACGTGTGAAAATTAAACCTGTGACTGTCAATAGTTTAAATTTTTTATATATTAAATTAATTTAGTTCACAAGCGGGAAGCGGCAGCATGTCCGTTTCACAGCGAATCGCAAAAAGCGTTTTAAGTGAAAAGCTTTTTCAAAAGCGCGCTTTTCAATATAAGTACAACGTTGTAAGCGTTGTTGAAATTAAGCCGTTTATCACACTCCTAATTATACAGAATTCTAAAATTCGTTTCGTTCGACTCGTTCGACGCGTTCGGCTCGTATAAGTGTGCGGTCACCTTTAGGAGGACGTGAGCTAGAAATTAATTACCTAGTCGTTTTTTAGATACGTTTAACATGCGTTTAACATTTTTTGGGTCATGTATATTTGTGATGGAATAGTAAATATTGTTTGTATAAAATATACATTTTAAATACGTTAGGTAATCTTACCACAGACAAATTATATCTTATCTGTGTAAGATTCCACGCCCGATAATGAGCGGGAAATTTGAATAAAACTATTATAATAATATGTTATTTTTAGCTTAGGTTTTTATGTACCTAGGTATAGATAACTGTAATCAGTTAGGTATCTCACCAAATAGTGCCTTACAAAGCCTTCAAAATAATAAATATGAAATAATGAAGGTTAACTCATAGCCCAAGAAGACTGGGCTATTGGGTTAACTTAAGTTTGTCTTGGCCACTTTGCCATCAAGAAACTCCATAAGTCTCTTCATCGGCAGTGATAGATCGAAGTCGAAACCAATGTTCCTACGACATACAGACAATAATTATTTTTTTACTAATGTAACTTTAAAAACTTTAATTTACTAGGGATTATATTCGATTTGTTGAGTACATAACTATTTGAGTGCGTATATTAGTGACATTTGACTGTGACTCGCGAGGCATTTGCCGCGTCAGGCTCCTCGCTCTGTTTAGACGTTTAGACCCACCTATACGATGACATTTACAGAAAATTACAGAGAGGCGGCGGTTCTATATTTAATTTCGTCTAGGATACCTGCATATAGAATTAAAGAGATATCTAGGCTTTACGCATACTTAGTGAATTCAGGGATTAGGTAGGTATATTCGATTTGTTGAGTAACTATTTGAGTGCGTAAGTAGGTATATTAGTGACATTTGACTGTGACTCGCGAGGTATTTACCGCGCCAGCCTCTTCGCTCTGTTTAGACCCACCTAATGCCATTTACAGAAAATTATAGAGAGCGGAGGTTCTACATTTAATTTCGTCTAGGATACCTGCATATAGAATTAAAGAGATATCTAGGCTTTACTTATGCATACTTAGTGAATTCAGGGATTAGGTAGGTATATTCGATTTGTTGAGTAACTATTTGAGTGCGTAAGTAGGTATATTAGTGACATTTGACTGTGACTCGCGAGGCATTTGCCGCGCCAGGCTCCTTGCTCGGTGTAGACCTGTGTAGACCCACCTACAGAAAATGATAGAGAGGCGGAGGTTCTACATTTAATTTTTTCTCGGATACCTGCATATAGAATGAAAGAGATATCTAGGCTTTACTTATGCATACTTAGTGAATTCACACATAAAATTCGATAAAGATACCTACCTATTATTTCCTTCAAAAGGACACCGCCCATCTCTTGTTTATATTTTTATGCCACCCATCTTTGCATCCGTTCAAATAACGGACATAAAGCAAACCCAGGCTCAAAAAAACATTAATTGGACCGAGTTGTGCCAAAATGTTCCACCCCACAATGAACACATTTTGAGTTATTTCAGTTTTAACCATAGATTAGAATATACGTTTTAACATTCAGGCGAAGTTTTTCCATTTAAATATGCCGATTTTGTTACATATGAAGGTATTAATATTTGGAATATTGAATGGTTTCTAATCGTATGTTTTACAATATACAGGCGTTGCTATTTTTTAGGATATTGAGAGAAATATCGTCTGGATCATTTTAGCAAAAAATAAATTTGTATGACACTGTCAAAATTAATTTTGGAATAATGATCCAAAGCACTCCCATAAACAGTTTAAGAGCCATGCAAGTTTTTCAGACATAGATACCTAATAAATATCTGCCATTTGACAAAGGTGAATTTAGTTCATGAGATTTTTAATTCCGTGGTTTAATTACGTTCCAAAAATATCTGTTATTCGGGGAGATGGGCCTCGTTAGTTTTGGTCGGCAACGCGTCTAGGAGAAGGAACACTCCGAAATTAAACCAATATTCAAGGAGCATACCCGAAAACAAACCCCAATCCAAGGCGGAGAGACCAGTCTCGGTCTCTCCGCGACTACGCTCGGTGCAAGACGAGCGAAACGTCGGAAACAAATTGGTATTTATACCTTAAATAAATTAATTGTACTCGATTAAGACCCGCTAATTTATTTTGTATGATATATACAAATCGCGAAAGTTTAAAATCGATTATCCCAATCCAAGATGTCAAATTGTTTAAAGGAAAAAAAGAGGAAAAGAAAGATGAGTTGGATAGAAGATTATCTGAAGATTTCCGGAGAAACATAAAGTTTTCCGGAAATCCGTTTGTGGAGTTCGAGGAAGAACTCAATCCTCAGAATACACGTCAATCATCAGGGATAAGAATGTAAAGATACTAAATAGTGAATCGTGCGTGCTGAAGGATGAAAGGAATATTTTGAAGGCTTATTTGAAAGAACGGCAATAGAGACATCGATCGCCGAAATGAATGATAATAACAGCAATGATGAAAGCGATATTGGGGTGGATGAGATTGTGAAGGCGCTGGGAAGTATGAAATTAGGTAGGGCTGCAGGATATGATAGGATTACAGTTGAAATGCTGAAGGCTGGACAGGGCATTATAGTTGGTCAGCTGCAGCGCTTATTTAACTTGTGCTGGAGCACCGGCCGAGTACCTGACGACTGGGCCATAGCAGTGGTTGTGCCTCTTTATAAAGGAAAAGGCTCGCAACAAGACTGCAAGAACTAGAGAGGCATTAGCCTTGTCAGCATTGTTGGCAAATTGTATGCGAAGGTACTGATTGAAAGAGTTATGGAAGTAACCGACAAGAAAATATGGGATGTACAAGCGGGATTCCGAAAGGGTATGGGGTGCACGGATCAAAAATTTTCCTTGCGGTGCATAGCCGAGAAATTCTTGGCCAAAGGTCAAAAGATCTATTGCGCATTCGTGGATTTGGAAAAGGCTTACGATAAAGTGGTGAGGAACGAAATGTGGTCGGTACTGTCGAGGTATGGAGTGAACAGCAGCAGCTCTGAAATCCCTTTATGAAGATTCTAGAGCTGGTGTGAGGACAAATGGGTCGTACACTGATTGGTTTACCATCGAGACAGGTGTTAGACAGGGATGTGTAGCGTCGCCGTGGCTTTTCAACCTCTTCATGGACAGTTGTTTGCAAGATTTGAAACATAGTGACTGTGGATTAAGGATGATTGAGTTACTTGCTAATGCCTCCTTTATGTTGATGATCAGGTAATACTTGCGTCTGCAGCGGAGGAGTTGCAGGAGATGGTATCAATCATGCAAGGTGCTTTAGGGAGGAAAGGAATGAAAGTGAATTTGAGCAAGACGAAAGTTATGGTTTTTGAAAAGGAGGAATGTGTTACGGCTTGTAATGTTATAATCGATCGACAACGAGTGGAGTTTGTTTATTTATCTACGTTGTTTACAAGATATTATGGTAAGAATGAAGAAGATATTGAAAGATGAGTTACTGCAGGTAATAGAGTGAGTGGAGCTCTGAAGGCATTTATGAACAGCCAAAACGTGTCCAAAAAAGCACGTTTGGCTGTGCATAGAGGGTTGTTAGTGCATACCCTTATGTATGGTAGTGAATGTTGGGTATGGCTGAAGAGACTTGAAAGTAGAATAAATGCTGTAGAAATGAGAGCACTGAGAATTATGTGTGGAGTGCCTTTGAACGACAGAGTAAAGAATTGTGTGATAAGATTGATTGAGAAAGGTATGCTAAGATGGTTTGGACACAGGGAGAGGATGGATGTCGAAAGACTGACCAAGAAGTTATATAAGGCAAGTGTGAATGGGACTGGAGGAAGGGGAAGACCTAGACGGACGTTGTCTGACCAGATTGGAGACATCCTAAAAAAAGGACAGGTTAGAAGTATCCTTAACCGAAGAGCATGCATGAGAAATTTGATGGGAGTGAATGAAGCAAGAGAGATATGTCAGGATCGTTACAAATGGCGTTCTGTGGTATTTGCCTACCCCTCCGGGAAACAGACGTGAGTCTGTGTATGTATGTATGGTTCAAACTTCAAGGCTCGTAGAAAATTTATTTTGATATGTTATTGAAGGCGTACACATTTCAAATTACATTGAACATTTCTGAAGTTATTGCTATTAGCACAAACGTTTCAAGTAGCGTAAACCGCAATTAATTTCAATTTCTAATTTGCAGCAATGATTCAAGCCATTTGGAACAAAAAATTTCTGGTCAATTAATAAAAATCAGTATTGCAACAACGATTCAAGTGTACCTGGATCATTGCGGCAAAACCGATTTGTATTAATTTACCAGAAACATTTTGTTCCAAATGATATGAATCATTTCCGCAATTTATTTTTCTAAAGTCCCATAGATGTGGAGTGGTATACTTTCAGTATATCTTTTCCTAGGGAGCAGATAATAAATTGAGTCTTTGCCAAATGAAAATAAGGCTCATTTTAGATTGGTTAGTATAGATAACTCAATTTCGATAAATATGTGGGTTGGATCATTTTGGCACAACTCCGTCCAATTGTGGATCACACAAAGGCCTTTCACAGCACTCAGCAGTGTTAAGGGGCTGTGTGCTGTGGATTCAAATTTCGAATAGCGGAGGTAGTCGTTGTTGTGTCAAAACTTCATACGTACGTACAATCAAAGTACCTAATAGCAAGGTACAGACAACTACAAAAAGTCGCTACACACCTCAAAATCTTTTTCGTTACTTTTGTGAATTCAAAGTATTCAAACTCCTCAATTGAATCTTAATTGACAATTTAGGGTAGGTAGGTACTTCACCCGTGGCTCCACCCACGTGAATAAATTCTACTCTTAAACTTTCCTCTGGAAACACCCTAAGGACCTACCTATGTACCTATTAGTAAAAACCGTACCTACACATACCTACATCTGTTCGATTCTTTTTGACCTTATCGCGTTCATTTAAACAAGTTTATGAATAAACTTCATTTCATAATATGTATAGATATACTTAGATGATTTAAGTAAGTCTTTGCTTAAAAATCCTGCAATATATTGAGAATAATAATTTGTTGCGACGATATAACCATTCAAAATTATAAAGACTTATGTAGCTGACTGTACCTACATATGTACTAGTACTTTAAATTTTCAACCCTAGCTAAAGCTACCAACACTCTTAGCCAAAATACTAAAAACTGATAAAATGTTGAGTGTGACTTCGAATCGCACAGAATACGAGTACCTACCTGAAGGTGAAAGAAAAACAATCGGTTGATAGAACGATATAGTTCCTACTTCTTTTGCGGGATCGGTTGTGCGTGCTCTGCTTTTCGCTAACTGGCTGAAAGCTGCAATCATAGGCTCTAATGGGCTGCGATCGACCAATAACCCTAGCTTGCAATACCAAACCAATACCAGATTGGCTGCACCTAAAGTACTTACCTAGATACACAAAAACGATATCTCGTTGTACCTAGTAGGTACGTACCTATAGAAGTTAATCTAGCTAGATAGGTACATTTTTGTGTAGTAAATACCGAATACAAAATTATAGATGTCCGTAAACCTCCGAATGCCCCTGACACAGATCATTATGAATGGACAAGTTCATGATATTGATTTTACTAGACATAATTTACATCATCATATCAGCCTTAAAAGTCCACTGCTGGACTAGGCCTCTCCTTTGAAAGGAGGAATTGGCCTACTATACCACGCTGGCCAAACGGGTTGGTATAGGGTTTGTATCCACCTATGTATAAGTTACATATAATTACGATATGTATTTTCGTCTTTTTCATTTGAGCTTATCACCAAGAAAAAGCACAATGTTTTTGGGATCTTAGACTAAATGTGCCACAATCGCCGTAGGTCATCAATGAATCAGCGATTAGGGCAAAGTGAGGTCACATAGGCGTAACAAAATTATTCTTGTAAGCGCAACTTTAAAGATATCATACAGAATTAAAATAAAATCTAGAGATATTAAATTAATTATTTCAAAAGATTCAAAGACATTACCATGATCACCATGACGTGACTATGATGGAGTTGATTAGAAAATATTTCAAGCATTTGTGAAATTGGTCATAAAATCAGTATCACTTTTTTTGGTCATATAAGCTCAGTCTTCTTGGTGTAACTGCTTCGGACATTCACCCCGTACGGTCTACCCGTCTACGCACTTAAAAAATATATGCGTCCATTGCGCCCGTTACCTAGTTGTATTCGTGCCAGGTGCGCGGGGTAAGAAACTAGAGCAAGACATATTTTTAATCCTCAATGTAAACAACCGCTAACTGTGGGATTTTTTATAACAATTTCCATACTCACCTACTTTTTTCATATTGTCCAATCACGTTTTCACGGCGTTCGATTTCCGGGTGGGTCAAATCGAGCAGCGAGCAGTATCCGTGTCGAATTTTTTGTAGGAAAATTTCAGTTGCATTACGTGATAAGAAGAGATACCAAGTAGAAAAAAAATATTATGTAGATAAAAATATTAACCTATAACTACCTAATATGTCTAAAACTATTAGGTATAGTAGGTACCTAATAGTAGATACCGAATAGTAGATACCGCAGTAAATCTTGGACGTAACCGGGATAACGCTTGATTATCTAAAGTGTCTTTAGAAAATAGCTTCCAATCTGCCGCGTATGGGCGTCGTCAAGGAGAGGCAGAGGGGGCAGCTGAAGAGATTCAAAAAGCCCTACAATTTATATATTTCTCTTAACTTTTCTCATTTACCATATCCATTAACTTGACTTGAACTCCTAGGCTGGCGTCCTTGCCCCCCCTCGACAATCGGCTGGCGACGCCCTTAATGCCGCGGATGGCGCAGTGGTAGTAACTAACTAGTCAGTTCGATGCCCGCTCTGCTGATGTAATATTTACAGTAGGTACCTACTCTACTCATATCAGCAAGTAGCACAATCTACATTTATGTACAGATTGTGATATTTAATTTATACAAGAGAACACTTTGGTAGCGAAAGGTAGGTTACATTTTCAATTTCTCCTTTACCACACAAAATATAATTATTATGGCACTCATTACATCCGTGCTTGCAAGCGATCTCTCTCTAAAAAAATAAAAGTAAAAACATATTACATATATAAATAGTAACTAAAATATCTAAAAGTTAAGCGAGGTGAACGTCATCCCAAATCAGCGGCTATTTTACGAAACGAATCACAAATATGTAGGTACTTCATGACTAAGTTCGTAGTTAGGCTCAATGTGATACTACACGATTTCAACAGATGGCGTCCTCATCAATATTTTAGGTAGGTCTTATAATTTTCTACCTACTTGTCCTTCCATCTCTTTATCGAAGTGGCTTTTGCCAGCCGAGGTCAGCCAGGAAGAGCCTCTTGGGGCCTAGTGTGCGGGGCTATAGGAGGCCAGAGCAGGCCTGATCCTCCTCCCAGTTCATGCAACCTGTGTGGGAAGTGCAAGCCACCCACACCCAGATCATTCCGGCTCAGTCCAAACTTGCATCCCCGTACACAGATTGGAGAGATTTAGTTTTTCGTGTTATAACACCTGTCATGACCTGCCCTAAAATTATGAAAGCTAAAACAAAATAAATAGGTACGTAAAGCAATTGATATTTTGTCGCACCTGCAGATCCAGTAACACAGAAAGTAAAAGCAAGATAGAAAAAAGAAATCATTTTCTTTTTATCTGGCTCGTCAAAATGTCGATTCGCCGTCAGCGTTTTGATTAAGTACAGTATTCATTCACGGACTGCACGGTTGGTGTAGTGGTTTATGCACCGCTTCGCCGCTTGACACTATGCCGAGTGACGTGGGTTCGAACTTCACTTGAGAAGACACTTTGTGTGAACCATAAATACTTAATTGTTTTGGGTCTGGATATTCTGTATGACCACCGCGCTGGTTGTATGTTTGTCCAGTGCGACACAGGATTTATTCCTCGTGCGGTAAATGTCTTTTAAAAAAGATAGAAACAAAAAGGTTTGGGATAATAAGTTGTACTTCGTCGAGTCTAAACTAGGGAATGCAAATGCCCAAAGATCTCGCTTGAGCCCAAATCTCGCGAGATTATGAAGCCAATCTCGCGAGATCTCGCCATGGATTTTTTTTTGCAAATAATCGCAATATTTGATTACCTAATTAGGACAAAAATAATAACCATTTTAAGTATTATAGGAAACATTATTTATCACAAATTTTCCAATAGACTTTTATGCTTCAAACATTGTTTGACGTAGGTGCCTATCTGTCTATACTTTTTAATAAAGTTTTACGAAGTAAACTTTTACGGACGGATCTGTCAAATAAGAAAGGAAAGAAACAACCAGTCTTCGCTTCTAATTTCAAACAAAAATCTTTTAGTAATAAAACATTTCTTTTATAACAAACAAAACAACGAGAGGTCAAAAAATCTATGTTACTAAGCTGAGGTATTATTATCAATTAGGTAAATAAAACTATATCTACTCAGTAGATCTTTTAGATATTACAGATTAATTAACAAAATATACCAATTAGACAGACTTTTAGAAATTACAGGTCCTAATTAACAAAATATACCAATCAAAGGAAACATTGGTTCAGTTCAAATGACAAGCCATTATTACGAATTATTTTCAAAGTAGCTCCTTCAGACCAAAGAATCGTCTGCTAAACGGCTTCCTTTTCTGTTGGCCAGATAACTGGCCGCTGAGAAGGCCCTTTCGGATTCAACGCTAATTGAAATTCTCGCAGTTCTCAGGCAGACATCCACGAACTGCAAAAGTTTGCCTTTTAACCCCCCGAACTTATATGTATAAGTAAATTCATTTCATTATTTTACTAATGCCGATTCCGACAGATTGCAACTCCGTCCGAGTCAGTTCGCGCTACTAATAAGACGTTTTTATACTCGAGTGCAATCTCGTAAATCTCGCGAGATCTCGCCCATTTTTCGACCGAGATTAATCTCGCTAAAAAAGCTCGAGATCTCGATCTCGCGAGATCGAGATTGCATTCCCTAGTCTAAACTCACCTTAAGACCGTGACTATTTTTACTTATACATCTATTTATGACTGCCTCCGTGGTCCAGAGGATAGCGTATGCGACTGCTGATCGGAGGTCCCGGGTTCGATTCCCGGGTCGGCCAAAAGTGTTACTGTGTTTTTCCGAATACTCAGTAGCAGCCCGGAGTCTGGTGATGTGCCCGGTAACGGCAATATGCTCGCCCCCTATTACGTGGGACCTAAAAATTCATGGCGAAATGTGGGTGTAATATTTATACTTGCCTACCCTTTCGGGGATACAAGCGTGAGACTATAAATAAAAATAAATATAAACATCTATTTATATTATCTATTAGATTGGCAGCAATAGTCTCGTGGAGATACCAACAGACTGCCATGCAGACGGTGTCAGCTTCACAGAGCCGAATTCAAGGGGGGCAGGCGGGGCAATGGCTCCGGGGCCTCCACAAGAGAGGGGCCTCCACACACGGGTTAAAAATATATCCAAATTTCGACGATAAAAGCTTTTTTTCCAAACTTGTTAATTATGTTTATAACACAATATTTACCAAAACTAGTTGCACAAACATGAGAATATTGTTTTTGAATAGTAAAATTAAAATAAACGGTACCGCAAAACTGCAAAATTGTGATAAATCTTACTGCAGAATTCAGTCTTCCAAAATCAGTCGTGAGATAATACAAATTTAGTTCGGTAATGGTCAAAGAATATGTTTATTCGTCCCAATCAAATTAAGAGACTATCAACCGATTCTGGTCTTGCTTTTCTCCGACTATTGGTACACACATACATTAATGTCCATTAAAAAAAGAAGCTAAGCTAGGCAGCGATAGCCTAGTGGAGATACCAACAGACTGCCATGTAGAGGGTATAGTGTTCGAATCCACGGCGTGCACCAATAACTTTTCGGAATTATGTGCGTATTTAATTGTAAATTATCGCTTGCCCCGTGCCTCGGAGAGGACGTTCAGCCGTCGGTCCCGGCTGTCATGAAAATCTTTGACAGTCGTTATAGGGCGTCAGTACCTACGAGTAAACTGACACTAGTCTCAACCATGGGATATAGCTATCCCTTTGGGTTGCGGAGGTCAGACAGGCAGTCGCTCCATGGAAAAGCTAATATTCAGTCAAATCCGGTTAGACTGGAAAGCGGACTCCGGGCTCAGACTGGGATAACGCTAGGAGGATGATGATAAAAAAAGAAGCTAAGTAGAGAAGGATTTAGTGTTTAGAAGCATTCAAGGCGGCACTAAACGAGCATGAGAATACGAAGACTCATTTAGACTCAGTGATGAGTTTTGAGTGTGCGTGCAACGGAGAGAAGTCACGGGTTAAATTGATCAAGTGCTGGTCACACAAGAGGCACAACAAATTGAGTATTGGCAAAAAACTCATTAAATTGTCGTCAGTACAATTCAATTCGTTTCTGAACGCAGATAATCATTCTGAGGAGACGATGAAATTATTGGATAAACCGTGAAACGGCACTTTTCTGGGTATTTTGGAATTTCTAGTTGAACCGACGTGCAAACAAAAGAAGCCTTCACGTCGATTTCTCTTCCTAGATAGTTTGCGAAGAATTAATAAGTTCTATGGGTGATCAAGAGATCACGCGTAAACGCAATAAAATCGTTACAAAGTCGGTCATACTGGGGAAACCACAGTAAAAGCATCTATTACAATTTTTAGGTGATCATCCTTTTCCTTTTGTCAATCGGACGATTATGTCGCATTATGTTGTGGTTACTCTAACAGCTTTGTTCGAAAATATGCTAACTCTCGTGTGTCCACAGCACAATAGTTATTTTCTTTGAATCAGAACTTATATTCGTTTTGTACAGTAAATACACAATGATACAGAATCCCGTCTGAAATATTATCGGAGAAAAAGTTTACCATCATGTTTTAAAAAAGAGTAACCATAATTGTCATGTAAAACTGCAGCCACTACGGTCATTGTTGTTCAATTCGAACAACCTCTTTCCATCATTTCTACTCATAAGGAGCAGAAAGATATTTTGAGGAATAAAGCAACTAATCTTTTAGAAGAGATGAGTGGTCTCGGAACGGTTCTTTTTTTAATATTTTGGATCGACATCTTAGAGCGGTTCAACGCAACAAACATGTATTCGCAGGACCCGGCAATGCTTCTTGAATCTGCTGTGCATGCATTGGATTCGTTATAATAATTCGTCAAATCCAAAAAAGATGATTTTGTTAAATACGAAGAAGCGGCTAAACAAATACCAAGTAATGACGAACAACAATGAACAACACGAACAAATTCAATGACGCACCAGAAAAAGAAGTTTAAGTTAAATCCCCTCGATTACATGAAAGCTCAACTCAGGACGCAAAGTTGTCACCAAGTTAGAAATTTAAAGTGTCCGGTTTTGTCCCATTTACCGAACAACTTTGTGTTTCTCTCACTGAAAGATTGCAAACTTAAGATGCAGTTGGATAGAGATTCGGATTTCTCAATCAATAAGAGCTAGAACTAGGCGCTGTGAATTGATATGCTGCTGCAAAATATTCCGTAATAGTTTACAAATACGATTACCTAGCCATGACAACGAGATGCTTTAATTTGTATCCCTGATAGACTCAGGGCCGTGCCGACCCAATCCAATCTATGAAGCGCCTGTGCAGTGGCGTAAGCTAGCTTGGGTGGCACCCGGAAGTTGGCGGATGACCTTTTTTTTTTTTAGTCGTTGTCTAACAATTCCGGGATGGGTGGCACACTCGGGGCGGACCGCCAACGCTGCCGCCCCTTCCTACGCCACTGCGCCTGTGTGCGAAATCTGTAAAGCGCCTTTTTTGGCATCTTTTTTCGAAAATAACAGTTATAATTAACGCATATTTCGGCGCGAGGCGCCCCTGTCACCCTGGCGCCTGTGTGCGCCGCGCACATTGCACATAGGGACGGTTCGGCCCTGGATAGACTTGTATAAATAGGGCATAAAAGACCAATCTAAGCGCCCGCCTTTGCATCATCTGTGTCTGGACATAAGGCTTTCGACGGTGTACCATGACTGAAGATCTGGTGATCTCTAAGGTCCAGAAGCGTATATTGTCATCATACGAGACATTAAATCAAATGCCGATTCCATAGTTCGGCCCCCTGTTGATGCACAAAAACCTTTCCCCGTCATCGTTGGGATCCACCAGGGTACTGTCCTCAGTCCGTATTTATTCAGTGGGGACTTTTCGTCAAAAAGTGCCGATCATTACCGCAGTAATTTAGTTTAAATAATATGTATCTATTATGAATTAAAAAGACAACATTTATCAATTAAAATAAATTTTACTTGCTGAAAGTAAATTTTCTGAAATAATTTTCAGAAAAATAGTCCCTTTTGTTTGGGAAATAATTTGGGGCCTCCACACCTACGTTGCCCCGGGGCCTCCAGACCTCTAAATCGGCCTTGCAAAGCTGCAAGACCGGATGATGAAGCCATCACGGGGCAAGCACAACTCACTAATAGTATCTATGTGCGAATTAAATCATCACTATCCCGTACCTCGGAGCGCACTTCGATCTGTCAGTAGGTGTGTGGACTGTGGAGTCATTACCTACTGACTCTGGTCTATGCCAAAATTGTTATCCCTTTGAATTGCGGCGGTCAGACGGCAGTAAATCTTTACAAGTGCTGTATTTCTACGTTGTCTTATCGCAGTTACCTAGGTATCTTATCTTCCTACCTACTTAATGACCAACTTCTCTTCGGACATAATTATGCCTAGCACGACACTCGAGCAAATTTACGTAAAGACACTAAAACAAAACGACACGCCCGCCGCCGCGCGCCGTTCGCCGCGCCGCCGAACTGTGTCATTATACCTACGAGTCGACATTTGTATTGGGTCCGCACGTAAGAGCTTTTTATCAGGGCGATTATATCGGCTCGGTAAGAAGCATATTGGTGTTCTAACGACACCAGAGCAGACGGAAGTAGGACAAGGGGTAAGGAAGTTAAATGAGCGGAAGCTGTACCTACTGGCGAATTACAGCCATACGCCCCGAGCGAGGTCGTGTCGCAGGCTCTAGCTAAATGCAAATGTACCAAAGAATATCGCTACTTTACGCACATATTAGATATAGAACTTTAAGTCTTAAAACATATAGGTAGTCGCACTTATATTATCTTATCTTATCTTATACTAATATATAAAGCTGAAGAGTTTGTTTGTTTGCTTGTTTGGTTGAACGCGCTAATCTTAGGAACTACTGGTCCGATTTGAAAAATTCTTTCAGTGTTACATAGCCCATTTATCGAGGAAGGCTATAGGCTATATAACATCGCGCTATGAGCGACGGGAGCGGAGCAGTAGCCTTAAATAACGCGGGTGTAACCGCGGCCATCATCTAGTAACTATATAAAATAACTTGTCCTGACTGACATATTATAGCAGAGCCCAAAGTACTAAAGCTAAAAACATGTTGGGAGAGCGGCAGCGCGTGCCGGTCATTCAGAACATAGGTATCATACAGACGTGATGATAAGCAGCTGTATTTATACAGCCTGTTAACTAGACATCATTCACGTGTTGTCTATACTGGGAGCTCTCGCCGACGTCCTCCACAACCTCTTCCATCCCAAGTTTGCCTCCATTCTCAAAGCAAAGGAACTGCAAAAGATGAAGCTGGATTTTAGCCTCCACCAATCGTGGCCCTATCCAGCTTGTTATAGAAATAAATATCAGAATGAGTTAAGAAATAAATATAATTTTGCCACGAAATGACAATATGAGCGAGATAGATATTGAAAATACATACAGCTGTATGGAAATATAAAGTGTACCTACCTATCTATAGGTACCTTTATCTATAGGTAGGTATAAAGAACATCCCGGATAAAAATGATTTTTGAGACAGAATTAAACATTCATAACGAAAAATAAATACATAAACTGCCTAGTCACGCCTAGTCGCTTGAATAGTGTAAATAAAAATAGTTAATTCTATTATAAAAAATTAATAGGTACGTGCTTCAAAATGGCCGCAACGCATACCTAATATAATATTAAACTCTTATATGTACATGAACTGTTAGTTTAAAGAAATAAAGTAGGTGCTAAATAAATACTGTTAACGAAATATATACCAATAAGATGCGGTTGAATGGCGCCCTGAGCACCAAAAGCTGCGAGAGGTCGTTTCTGAGAACATCGATATTGACATGGACTCAGGGGCTTTGGTCAGATTCTATTTCTAATACGCTTGTTGTTCACTCCTTACCAAGAGAACTATAAAATATTATTTTCACCACAGCAGCTCAAACATGCCGCTTTTGCTGCGAGACAACAGTGAACAAAACGCGATTTTGATTCGAGCGTGAGACAAAGTAGCTTTTTAATTTTTCAATCTTCAGTGCCACGAATTGACATTGTTCAGCCATAAATTTGAAACATTCGAATTTTACTGTGTTCTGTCTCTTTCACATGCATATAAAAAGTGAGTGAAAAAACAAAACCCTTCGAATTCGAAATTTGATTTTGGAATTCGACCTCAAAGAAAACACCTTTGGAAACGCAAATAAAAAAAGATATTTGTTATACAGAAATTACTTTTTTAATATTTTATTGTTTATAATGTTTCATTTATTATTGGATTTTAATAAAAATAAGTCTAATTAATAGTATAAAATTAGTATTTAACCAATACATTTTTATTTGGAATTACAACAATAATAGATTTGAAAAATAAACATCAGGGACGCGGTATTAAAACGCGATTTAAAAAAGTAGCGGGAATATTTCGCTGATGCTGATACAGTATAGCGTAACGTGTTAAATTATATTAATATATAAAATAATCTAAAAAGATGAGTGAAACCAGCGATGATGACTGTACTTTAACACCAGAAGAGTTAAATCAACAAGTGATTAATGCAGAATTCAATCTATTCCTGTTCATTTCTATGTCTCCTAAGTAGTGTTCTCACTGCTGTGGTGAAAAGTTATGTGTGCTACACGAGAGCAAAGTTTTTTGTATCTCGTGCTGTTGAGTCCCTCACCACGCTCAGGATTCTAACTTTGATTCACTCGCTACGCTCGTGAATCAATCATAGAATCCTTCGCTTGCTCGGGACTCAAAATCAGCACTCGAAACAAAAAACAACTTTGCTCTCTTGTTGCACAAATAACTATTTGTCAAATTACACTACCGGAAGTCAAATAAAAACATAAACCGGTTCCACAGCTGGATCAAAGGTCAGGAGGCAACTTGAGTCATTTTGGAGGGACTTGAGCCAACTGACGGCGGAAATATGACGAACTCTTTGCGGATCAGACGATAGATTTCAGCTTCCACCACCTCTATTTTCATTGTCGCCACTATTTTCATAAATATACCTTCTAACTTTTATACCTACAATGAAATCTCTCCGTTACTGACAGCTAGCGCACATCCGAAACTACTGGGCACACGATGCAAAAATTAGGTACCTATGCATGGTAGTATATAGGTACAGCGTGTCACAAGATCCATCACCAAGCCGAAGTCTACTCGTTGTGGACATCATGCCAAGTCATACTGACCAAAAATAATACCTGGGAAACGAATATTTTTTTAAAGTTTTCACATTTTTAAAACCGCAATTAAAAGCGCGTGCGTGCAATGCTCGAAATACCTACTCATCCATGGGGTCATAGCATCTAAAGAGCATAATGGCGGGGTAAATGCATCGATTTTGTACCTAATTAGAAAAATTCCATAGGTACTAACTTTGAGCCTCAATATCTCCTGAACCAGTAATTTCCCAGGTATGGTGCCGAAGTAAAAAATGTTCGTAGTAATTGGTTCAACATGGGATTGGTCTTTTTACACCCTGTATATATTCCTTTCGGGAGCGTAGGAGGCACTATCTAAGAAGGGGTTTCCCAACATTCTCAGCGCTCAAGGTAAAATTGTTAAATTAAAAAAATATGTTCATCTTTTGTAATTATACCTAATAATAATAATAATAAAGTAATCGAGGTGCATAGGGTTCCCACCACGAACTTAGGGTCCCAAGCCAAACTCACCTGCAAGTGGTGCACCTGCCGATCAACGGACGAGGCTCTGGCAAACAAAATATCCCGATAAGCGGCAATAGGCTCGCCACCTATTACGTGGGATCAAAACACTGGCGAAAAGTGGGCGTTTATTATGCCTCTGCCTACCCCTTCGGGGAAACAGGCGTGAGTCTATGTATGTATATGTGTATGTATGTAATAATAATAATATTCTACCACATTCACACATCACCATCTAGTCCCAAACTAAGCAGAGCTTGTACTATGGGTAGGTACTAGACAATGGATAAACATACATATATACTTTTTTTTGTAAATACATACATATTATAACTAGAAACTAAACCAATTTTGATTTGAAGTAGAGCTCCAGTTGCTGAACCAACATCACAGCATGTGACTCAATAACTGACATCATAGAAGAGTGACGAAACTAATTTGTAATGTTTGTTATGTGTGACAAATAGTGGTGACGTTTGCTACTTTTCATGACTTGCGTTCCAAGATAAACTTGTAAATTTTAACATCTACTTGCTAATTAAGCAATACCAAAGGACATGTTCCTTTAAAATATAGCAAGTCACGCCAAAAACCCATTCAGAAAATACTTCTAAAATTACATAGGTAGGTCCTCCATGACTGCTATGCTCTTGAGCCTAGCCTGGATTTCGTTAAGAAGATTGGCTACCCCGAAAATAATCCTAGATAAAAGTAATGATGCCAGTTAAGCTTAATAGGAGAAAAGTAGCAAAATAAAAATAAACATATATTATGTATGTGTATAGTGAAAATAAATAGATCGCTCAAAAAGTAGGTATACAGAAGACAATTAAATGCAAAGCAATTTTTTTTATTACTTATTATTATTAGGTGTGGGGGGTGATCTGCCTCTTCCAGCCCGACCCTCTCTACGCCCTTGGAGACAATATTATCACAGTCTAATAAATACTTAATACTGTGTATTATGCTACCATATTCAATTCCTGCTCGAATTACCTATGACGTTTTCTAATTCAATTCCTCCATTCATTCGTCATGGCGCAACGACCCAAAGTCAGTCTTGGACACAAGAACTCTCCAATCTCCATCTTACCATATATCGTTGAAAAGTTCCTACTATACCTATTTAAGTTCATTTTACGAAGTCCGGTTAGATCTTTTGCCACTTCTTCATTCCAGCGATATCAAGCATTAAAATTATGTTAAGTTCATAAAATGTTCTGTACCTATAAGTTGCATAAAAGTAAAATACCTACACTAACATTACTTATCTCTGGTATCATGGTTTCACTGATTTTCATGTTTTTCCCTATTACATATTGGCAATGCATTTGCTTGTTTGCTCTGATTTCTGTCGCGGGATATTACCGGCAGTGCGTCACACATATTGTTTTGCTATCACGCCCGCATTTTCAAGTTTAGTGCATACAATCGTTGTATCCACCGCAGTTTTCCTCGACATCAAGTACATATAGGAAAAACAACTGCGTTACAATTAATAACAATATAATAGTAGGTACATAAACCTCTTGTAGGAACATTTATGTCCTTCGGGAAAATACTTGAGTCAATATTTATGACACACAAAGTCATAATATGAGAAAAACAAGAATTTATTAGTGCAGGTACACACCACAAAAAAGGCAAATATTACCTATTTTAGGCTGACCTATCTTCACATAGGCTTATGGGACGTAGGCAGACCTGTTTACACTGGATAGCAACAATATGATGGTTAGTTGTGTACCTACACCCGAGGATATACTTTGCGAAGGATTAGACTAACGTTTATTTTTCTTTTCCTTATCACGCCGCCATATTTAATTTAAATGATGAACAATGAAGCTGACATGCGTTGTTACGCCATCGTTACAAAAGATAACAATTACAGCGTATAGCTTCCTGATTAAAGCTCATTGTGAAATCAATATAAATATTTTAAGATTGATAGTGTATAGGTACATAAAATATACTCATTGAGTTAGTGCCTATGAACCCCAGACCTTCGTTATTTTATAAAAGCTGAAAATTTGTCAGCGCTTGCTCGCAACATACTTAGGTACGAATGATGGACCAATATGAAATACGGATTTTGGTGGCTTTGGCAGATAAACTGTACTAAGGTCTTGAGAAAACTGACCTAATTTCGTCAAATTATAAAGTGTGATTTTTTCACTCATCAATCGTAATTTATTGCTAGACACTCCATTAACATCCTGGCAAGTCGAAAAGACGAAACTTTGAGATACTGTAATTATTATAATTTACATACACTTACTTCCATTTACATTTTAAAATTATAGTAAAAATCATGAACTCAAATAGGTTTAATGACATAATTCTTCCACGGTTGACGTAATACTTGATACTTGATGGCACAGGCTGTTGCCGCAACTCTTGGCGTGTATTTTGCGTGCGGGTGGGAATGGTCTTGTCACTCGAGCCACCCACTCTTCGAGGAAGGCCAGCAGACTCTTGATGTGGCCCACTGCTTCCCTCAGGCTGCTGTGTCTGGTCAGATACAGCTGCCTATACTGTGAGACCTGCTAATTAAAGGATCCGTGTACTATGTAGGCGGCCGTGACTGTCCGCAGTTGTTATTGGACAGTCGCAGGACTTGCTTGGCTATCTTACCGTCTATTGCGACTGAAGAGCCTCCTTGGCTTGCCTGCATGTTAAAGTACCAATTCAGGACTGTTTGTGCTGGGTCCTGTTTCTGTTTCTTACCAGGTTGCGATAAAAACCAGAAGGAAGGGGAATAATGGGCTCGGATCCCACCACCTCTAAGGTGGCCCCTCTTCTGGCATGTACGTCGGCTGCATCATTCCCTCTTGAGCCACTGTGGCCCTTGATCCATTGCAGTGTTAGTTTGTTTTGATTACCTACCTCTGTTAGTTTCTGGTGGCATTCTAATGTGAGTGCCGAGGTGAAAGTATGGCTTTTGAGGGTTGAGAGGACAGCCATACTATCCGAGAGGATCCTAATAGATCGTTCCCTTACCTCACGTGCCATGATTGCTGTGGCAGCTAGGGTTATGCCGAAACATTCGGCCTGGTAGACCGTGTTATATGCTCCCAGCGGTGCTGCGATATTGATGTTTAGGTCCTCGGAGAATACTCCTGAACCGTACCTGTATCTGTCTTTGACCCATATGTGAAGATCGTGAGCTCGTTGTGGTTAGCCCACTCCTCCATGTAGATCCTCGTACAGTTGGATTTTGTACTTCTTATCAAACACGAAGTGTGTTATTCGGTCGCCGATGGCTTGTGTTATAGGAACTTCTTTGAAGAGTGTGTCTAAGTGCGGTGTATTGCTGTCTTTCCAGAGCTTTAGAGCTCTTAGCCAAACCGCCGACATCGTTGCTTTTCTCTCACACTCATTACACCACCTCACTACTATGCGTAGGGCTTGTTGGGTAAGGTCGTACACTGTACTAGCTACCTTACCTGAAGTGAGAATGGTCAGATCATCTGCATATCCTATTGTGTAGAAGTATCTCGCGTTGAGTTTGTCTATGAGTTCATTGATGACTAAGTTCCACAATAGCGGGGAGAAATTGAGAAAACACCTCCCTACGGGCAACTTTTAGTTATCAAGGCTGTCTGGGTGTCGTGTCGCCGTGCTGGCGTACTACCCTTTTGCTGAGCATATTTTGGATCCACTGTATGAGCATCTGATCCACTCCATGTCTGGCTAGGGCATTGCTTATGTTGGAGAATTTTGTTTTGTCGAAGGCTCCTTCTATGTCGATAAAGGTGCCTAGACACATGCTTTTTTGTTGTATAGCAGCTTCTATCTGGTTCACGACCTGATGTAAGGCCGATTCCGTAGATTTCCCTGAGCTGTGTGCATGTTGGTTGGCATGTAGGGACAGGTGCTTCAGAGCCCCACTTCTTAGTTCCCTCTCAAGGAGGTCAGGCTTATTGGTCTGAAGGACTTTGCATATGTATAGTCTGTTTTGCCTGGTTTTGGTGTGAAGATTAGTTTGACTTCCCTTCGGTACATATCAGAGGGCCAGGCAAGCCCTCATGATCGCCAAGAGTCTTTTAAGGACAGGTTCACCCCCCCATAGTAATAACCCTGGGAAGATGCTATCCTGTCCGGCTGCTTTGAGGGGTGGAAGCTATCGATGGCCATCGGAGTTTTTCTTCTGTGACCACGGTGTTTGCGTGTCTCCATTCGTGCTCGTTCGCCACTGTTTGTGTATCATGCCACGTTATCATCAGGGTGAGGACGCATCCTGGGAAGTGTGTTTCGAGTAGGCCGCGTCTTGTCTCCTCCTCCGATGTGGTGAAGGTATTATCCGGTTTACGGAGAGTACCTGGTGCAACTGCCGGTCGCTGAGCCCGTTTTTTTTTACGGTTGACGTTATGGTATAAGGCCTAATAATTATGTGGGCATCATTCGTAAGAGAGCTTTTTTAAAAAATCGTTCGCTAAAAAAAGCTCTGGCGTTGGCCCTTTCGATGAGAGCGATCTTACGAGCGCTTTTTAAGTAAATCACCCTTGTCCCCAGTTCCTAAAGGTCTATTGAAGTCTATTCCATTTCACGCCCAATGTTGAAAATAACTAATTTGCCAAACGCCATCCAAATATGATGTTATTCAACGTGCATATGAAACAGGCATGCACGAATCGATTTCGAGCGAGAACGCGAGGTACCTAATTATAACTACCTATAGACAAAAATTTTATCACATATGTTAGGTTTTTTATTCAATGTCCAAATAAGGCCCACAACATCTGATCTGTGATGAAGATACCAAATATTGTTACATACTTAATTGTAATTGTTTTGAACCAAAACAATATTTAATAATTGCGGATAATTTCCAGATACACAATAGGTATAATAATAGCAAAACGATATTACATAATTATAATAAAATATACGCGAGACATATTTGGTATTAAGTTATTATGAATGCTTCAGAGGGCACGTAAATAATTGGTTACTGTGTTGACAGCTTTGATTAGGTATAGGCAAAGAGATTGGATAGGTATATACTTGTCGTTGACAGTTGACAGCGATCGTAAGGTCCACTCAGATGCCACGAGAAGGCTTCAACAACTCGACAGCAAGGTTAAGATCATTATACACACGTAAGAGAATCCTCGCTAGTAATCACAAAGCTTTGGTTCTATTTGAGGTCAATAAACTGATATAATATATAATATGATAGCAACATACCTGATTATAATATACTATACTAGACTTCGCCCGCAGCTTCAACCACGTGAATTCTACACCTAAACCTTCCTCAGGATTCACCCTACTATCAGTGGTGTAGAAATGGGGAGGCGGCGGGGGCGGTCCGGTTCGGGTGTCTTCCTTGTTTGGGATGCCACCCACCTGATACTCGACTTTACGAAGTATGTAGTTAGCCCATAATTGTACCTATAGACCTAAAAAAAGTCAGCACACGTCTTATTCAAGTCAGTCGGGAGTAAAAGGTGCCACCCGCCAACTTCCGCCCCGGGTGCCACCCAAGGTAGCTACGCCACTGACAACTATTGATCAAAACCGTAAAAAATCTGTTTGGTAGTTTTTGAGTTTATCGCGTTCATACAGGTAGAATAGGAGACTTTATTTTCTTTCTTCATTTTAGATAATTCAACTGAATGAACTCAATAGTTGTATCAATGTCTGTTTCAGGGAGCCAGAGGGATCTATGACAAGAATCACCTGGAAGCTGAGCTTCAAACACGTCAAGCAAGTTCTGCAAGACAAGAAGCTCCGACCGCCGCGCCACCGTCATAGATCCCAGAAGAAAAAATAGCTAAAGTAAAATATAACCTGTTGCCGACAAAATTGGCTACATCTTGAAGCAAGCTTCAATTAAAACTGACTACAAGCCGTCAACGACGTTACCCTTCCAAGAAGCCAGAGTCTACAAAATAGACTGTGAATGTGGGCTCTCATAAAATATTGGACCAACCAAGAGAAGCATAGGCATTCGACTCAAAGAACAAATAGCTGACATCAAACATAAACGCTCGGCAAAGTCTGCTGTGTGAACATGTAGAACAAGGAACCAACCACTAACTGCGATTTGATGAACTACAGATAATCACAAAAAAAACACATTTTTCTTCCAAGGATAATCCAATCCAAATGACAGATTAAGGTCATATAAATAATATACTTGAATTGCCCATCCTATAACAACGGCACAGTGAAGTCCCAAATGGCATAACCTCAATATTGATGGGATAATCGTTGACCGTATTTTAGAATCTACCTACGTATCTAGTAAAAGGCAAAGCAAAGTGTCATAATGATACTTAAAAGTGTCAAAGCTCGATCCTTTTCTTTTATGCTACTGCTACACCTGCGTTAGCGTTAACGTTAATGGCAATGGCCAACTACGCGTTAATCAACGCGTTAAAAATGCGCGTTGGCTATTTATAATTTAACGCGTTAATAAAACATTGACCACATCTGTGTAGCGCCTAAATTAACGCGTTAAGGTGCAGATGTATCAGGAGCATAATATAATAAAATTAGTAAAGAAACTTCTATATTATTTAAGTAAGTACCTATCTAATTGAGTGAGGACGGTGAACCTCAGTTTGCATCATTTATATTGTTCGAAAGAACCTGAAGTTTTAGAAAAAATGCAATAATCATAAAAATTAATCGAGAACTGAGATCCTATCGATAAGTATTAAATATTGCGATGTGGGTTTTATCTTCAGCGATAGTTAAGTAGGTATTTTATTAATATAATCTTCTAATGATATCATTTATTTGCAAAAGATACGAGATACAGTTGTTTATATTGCATTCACGCCGTCATTCAACCTTTTTTAGAAAGACACCAAGTATATTTTTGTACCTAAAATGTATAAGTATGCGCGGCACTGGCAACCCTCTATTTTCAACCGACAGCAAAAATGAGAACGCAATTCCGTTTTATTGATGAATGTTTGTTACCTCATAACAGTCCTAACTCCGTTATTTATTAAGCGATTTGAAATAATTATGATTTTGTTTGGATGGTGAAGTTTCTCGCATGGTCCCATCTTAGTTCGACGAATGAGCTTTGAGTTTCGAGTGAGATTTTTGATAACATTTTAACGCGTCACTTGCCCAATCAGCGTCCACATAACCAATCAAATCTGCTGTTCCTTGTGAGTACTTCAAACAGTAATCTTTAGTGCTATACAAGTATCTTAGAACAGTTAGAACCCTTTTAAGTGACGAGCCTCCTTGAGGAAGGCCTATGTCCACCAGTGGACGTCTATCGGCTGATATAATGATAGTAGAAAGGAGTTAGTGAAACATATTTTTTCAACCATTCGTCATTCATGGCTTTTTATCCTGTAAATTAATTTTTAGTTTTTATGCGTCGCTGTTATGCTCCTGCTACACCTGCGTCATTAGCGCGTTAATTTAGGCGCTACGTAGACGTGGCCAACGTTTTAACGCGTTAAATTACTAATTTCCAACGAGTACTTTTAACACGTTAACTAAGTACGTAGTTGGCCATTGCCATTAACGCTAACGCTAACGCAGGTGTAGCAGTAGCATTATGGATTATTAGACTGGTAAGTAGCATTATACTTTCGACATAAATGTTAATTGTTATGAATTCAATAATCGTTAAAATACAGTTCTAACGGCTAAGACTACAGAACTAAGTCTTAAATCTGTGTCTAACGGTAAATAAATAAATTTAGAAATGTGAAAACTGAAATTGTTCACAATTTTACGTATGAACAACTTAATTTACTTACTTAAATATAAAAACTCAAAAATATATTCATTTTGAAAGGTGCACCATTTCAAAAATGTCCGTGTGGATTAAGAATACGGAATGTCACCACCCCATATCATCCCATGGGTGTCGTAAGAACCGACAGAGGGAGTATTTATGCAGAGAACAGGAGAGAAGGAAAACTTAACACAAAACCTATACCAACCCGTTTGGTCATCGTGGTATACCTAGTAGGTTAATTCCTCCATTCCTCCTTTTCCTTATTTCTTTGATGATGAAAAATTCCACACCGTGGATCTTATGTACAATTAGCTTAGTGTTCATATACCAACAAATAATTTTACATAAAAGATTATTATTGATATAATTATGGTGCTATTTTCATCATCATCTTTCTCGACTGCATCTAAGACTGTCGCTTAGAAGCCCGAAAATCACCGTCGGTTGTAGTCTAGCCAGATATACCTACCTATTTATATTTTATGGGTCGCGACCCACTGGTGGATGGTGGGTCCTGAAATGTAAGGCGACACCGACTGACCGAAGTTCTCCTCCACTTTACGCTCACTTATTGTCAAAACACAACTAAGAAGTGGGTCTTAACTCTTAAGATTGGAATTTTTGTTTGATGGGTCGGAGCTCAGGCAACTTTGGGAACCACTACTATTAGGTACAGAATATAAGCTTAGTATGGTATTTTTCTATTCTATATTTTAGTAGGTAAGGAAAACATTTTAATGTTTTTCTTCACAAATAGTATGACACACCTACGCGGGACTTACCTTCATAATCTCTGTTGAATGTAAGCATTGTAAGTCTTCAAAGAATAAGCTATAGACTGGACACACCGTATTGTCGTGCTTATAATCTACCTACTTTCATTTTTATTACCGAAATTATGCGATTTACGAATTCGATAATGATACAAATCACCGCCACCATCCACATACAAGAGTGAAGTTTCACACAAACGAAATTAATTATAACGTAACTAGCTGTGCCCGATGTTACTCCCGAATTATTTAGGGGTTATGTTCCTGCCCCTGGCTCATAGCGTGATGTTATATAACTAATAAAAACATAAAATCGTTTTATATTCGAAATTCGCTGTATTCAAAATAATTTGAATTAGCTTCGGTTACAATTCAGTCGGTGATCGAATTATTTATTAATCAGAAAATTATGCCTAGGTATCATCTAATTCATTTATAAACAATATAGCAATTGGCACATACCTACTTAATAATAACTGCAATAATAATAAAATAATTAATTTTGTACCTACTCAGGGTCTAATTTATATCACGATACGTAAACAATAGAACTATGTAAGTTCCATATTAGCTGTTATTTGGAGAGTGTTTAGTTGTCTCTGTGTCCATGTCCGTATCTCGTAACATACTAGCATATAATTACAACATATGTAGGTAAAGATACAGCCCAATGTTCTTTTATAAACCCATTATGTAACTTAGGTCAATAAATAATGGGTATTTTAATTGAACGTAACTACTTAACAAGACAAACATTTGCTGTAAGAGTAACAACACATTGATTAAGTACAAGAAATAAATAATAATAATATAATAATATTCTACCACATACACACATCACCATCTAGTCCCAAACTAAGCAGAGCTTGTACTATGGGTACTAGATAATGGATAAACCTACTTATATACTTTTTTTTATAAATACATACATATTATACATAGAAACACCCAGACCAAGACAAACATCCATGTTCATGCACACAAATGTTTGACTTGAGCGGGAATCGAACCCGCGACCTTCGGCGTAGCAGTCGCTTACACTCCCGCTGCGAGAACCAGTCGTCAATAACTTTAATCATGATGATTACTATGATTAGTTTTGGAACTCTTGAACAACAATGTGCAAGCAAACACACCGTGTATGGCCGCGATGCGATTTTAATAACTTTACAGGCTGATGAAGAAGATACCTGGACTGTACCTACCTACGATAGTTTTCCAAATACAGATGCATAAATACATAGTATCCGGAGGAACATAAAATATACATAATATTAGATAAATATTAGATTAATATGAAACACCAAAGACAATTAATAGAAAATTACGATATTGTGTAGGTAGGTAGTAGTAAATGATTAACTGACAATCTCGGCAGCGCTGAGCCGAGAGCAATGCATACCCTCTGTGGTCTAATCTTTGGCCTTCTGCCCTTCCATGTCGAGTGCGGTTGCGAGATATATAGCTTGTAGTCACCGGCTCTGCTGTTTGTAACCGTTCACACCCAGTCGAAGACTACCGCGCGTGCTTTACAAACAAATATAAGGTAATTTATACATAATAAATAATCATAACATTTTTACAATTACAACAATAACTTAAATTAATAAAATGATATTCAACATAATTACTTCTAATTACTAAAACGAATTCATAATTTTATTTATGCAAATTTATTTTACGAGTTCGTTTTGTAACATTATTTCGAAATTTGTCTATCTGTAATCAAAATACTTTGAATTTTATTATTTTCGTTTAGATTCAAGTCATTAAATCAAATTAATACGATTATACCTAAGTGCTATATTATGGCATTACGTAATAAATAATTGGAAATAAATTTAATATAATTATATTCGTAATTATAACTGTAAAAAATACAATTACTCAACAAAGGCTTAGTTTGATATAATATAGTAACGTAAATTAATGTCAAGATGTTGTCAGCTCAGGATCTAATAATTATATCACGATAACTATTATTATTTATCTTATAAAAAAACAAAAGAATTATGCATGTTTCAAAATAAGCTATTATGCACTGTTTGTTTGTTTTTGTGTCAGTATCTCGTAACGTGCTCACAGCAATAGCAATTACAACATTAGAGTAAAGCCCGATGTCCTTTCATGTGTTATTTAACCTAGGCCTTCTTGTAAATGGCACGACAGGTCTAATTGAATTACCTAGTGCATCTATAAAGGTACACTCAACAGTTAGGTAGTCATAACGTTATAGGGCAGGATTTTAAGTCTGTACAAAAACAATGGTTTGTGTTTTGGTCTATCGGTTAATTAAACTAATGTTTTTTGTAAATATCTCCACAGACAGTCTCTAATTGTTTCGATACATACTTAGACATTGTTATATAGAGATGATAATATAAGTATAAAATTTACAAAAATCTTGTAATTTATAACACACCAGGATTTAAATTGGATTATTTAGCACATCTAGGTATATCGTTCTACAAAGACTAGGAACTATTTTAAGAAGATTGCCTCAAAACAGTACGTGTTTGGTTTATTTATTTTATACGATATAATGTGCAAGCGACGTCGAAAACGTTTGTCGATGAGTTACGTCACATTATGTGTGGGGAACCTGTCCTCGAGAGTTGTAGCTTTGCAAGAGCTTGAGATCTGAAGAACAGAAAGGACCATGACCCGCTTTCATTCACTTTGCATTTATTTCGGCTTAGTATAGGACGTTATACGGCTTTATTCGACCATTTGACCATCAAATACTAAATTATAAACATTAATATTGAATTGTTGAAAGACATGTAGATGTTCTACTGGAGGTTAATATAACTATTAACGTTTTCATATAAACTATAAAATATTCAAATAAGCCGGGGATTTGTATTCGGTTGTGTAAGACATCCATGACATTCAGAATATTATTACAGATTACAAAATGTGGTCGACTTACGTTTTCATTGCTGTGTCGTTGGCTTGCGCCAATGCCTACTCGTCGGGAGCCCCCGAGAGTGTGTGCCAGGACATGGTACCGAAGCACCCTGTGCCAGCACAGAAGACTCCACCACCATACACCATCACTGTCAGCACTAAGGTACAGTAAACATGGCATAAAAGAGATCTTTAGTTTATTTTCAAAATTAAGTCAAACCGTCGGTAGAATGCACCAATGGCTTAGTGGTTTTTAAGAGGCAGCTTCATTGCTGTACACTGCCCCACGTGTTGTGAGTTCGATTCCCATTCGTAACAACACCGCGTGATCCACAAACTGTTTGTTTGCGTGTTCTTTGTGTCAGTTAGTTCAATGTAGACCGTATGTGAAGTCCGTTGCGATTCAAGATTTACACTTAGCGAGTTGTCTATTTAATATTTTCTGTCTTGAAGTTAAACTTAAATATGCTTGAACCCAAAAATTTGCAGCCCGACGCTCTTTCAAAAAGTGTAAAGCCAGGACGTAATTTATTACAAAACCTCTTTATTTCAAGCGAGAGCATTGCAACAGAGAGCTTACATATAAGCAAACATGAGACGACATAAAATTACGTTGATCAATAATTGAAAAGTGATATTTGCACAAGCGTAGTGCATTTTTTTGCACAGCTTGTCTGCGATATGTAACGTATATGGATGACTATGTTGTAAAGTTTGAATAATGATTTAAGCTGCGTAATGTGCAAGTTGAAAGACCACGCGTCCCAAATGACCTCGCTGGCTGCGTATCTATTGATTTAACGTCCAAACAGGCCCCTTACACTACGTACGTACACTTAGATAGCTAAATTATCTTCTATCCTTGGAATGAATTCGCCTGAATGGCAGATTTATCTCTAAAGTTCAGCTGTAATTTTCTTGAAATGAATTTTGTTATGTTGAATATTTTTTACAAGAGGTTAAAAGCAATACAGAGATTTTCAACTGAGTTGTAGCTAAAGATGAAGCGTATTTTGCCCTGAGTGTTTTCGTTTTGATCTTAAAGTGAGATAAATTTTGATTCATATGGTAAAATGTTTCTCACGAATGCAGAATTTATAAAATTTCGAAACGTAGATAGAATTTGGTGCTACATTCGTAATGTAGAGTGTGTTGGGGACTTTACGTTAGAGCTAAAGTCAACCACAGAGGAAATTCCTGAGGAAAAAATAGGTTTAATTAAGTTTGGACATACCTAGGTACATACTATGACACAAGGAACTCCTGAACACAGATCAGAAAAGCGACCAGAAAAGGATATACATATTTTTTTCATCAACAGACCGTGAAGGCCGGTACTCCCATGGAGGTTGTGATCACCGGCAAGGGTCCTGAGAACACCATCCGTGGTCTTCTCCTGCAGGCGCGCAAGGGTGACAAGATTGTCGGCAAGTTCGGATTGTCGCCCAACGACCCCTTCGCCAAGCTCCTCAACTGCGGCGAACCCGGTGTAAGTACATACCTAAATCCTCTTTATGCTAAGATATAATATAAACGATTTTAAACATTTGCGATTTGTATACATCGTGTGTACGAGCCACGACCGGTGCAAGTCGGACGAAACGTCTGAAATTACTGAGGTATTTATGCCTTAAATGTATAGATAGAGATATTTAGATCCGATAAATAAACTAGTAGTAATAACATAATTTACTAATTAAAAGTATAAATAAATTAAACTGTGTCACGTTATGTTCAATTGTCTTTATAAAGTTTTTAGCAGTACACATCTCATAACAATAATTCTACTTTATGTATGTAGGTGCTACGTAGTTCGAAAATGATTACACCGTTCACACATGAATTAAATCTACTTAATAACAGATTATTTTTTAATTTTTATTTGATGAGAAGTAAAAGAAAATAGGTTCATTTATTCAACACAAAACGAACACACAATACACACGATTAGGTATAGGTACAGGCCGTACAGGGCCGTGATCATAAAGTTTGACTCATCATTTCAGCCGAAAGACGTCCACTGCTGGACATAGGTCTCCCCCAAAGCTCTCCACATAGACCGATCCTGAGCCACCCGCATCCATCCGCTGCCCGCGAACCCAACAAGATCGTCAGTCCACCTTGCGGGAGCCCTACCTCCGCCACTCCAGAACCTTTCTGCTCCAACGGCCATCGGTTCTTCTGGCTATGTGCCCTGCCCACTGCCACTTCAACCTGACTATTCGGAAAGCTTTGTCGGTGAATTTGGTTCGCCTGAGGATCTCCTAATTTCTAATTCGATCTCGCAGGGTAACTCCGAGCATAGCTCTCTCCATCGCCCTCTGAGTGACCCTGAGCTTTCGGATAAGGCCCATAGTTAGCGACCACATCTCGGCTCCGTAGATTATCACTCTTCGTCTTGTCCATGTTCATCTTAAGACCTACTTGTTGGGAGACACTACAGAGGCCACCGAGTATTGTGCCGAGGTCTTCCATGGCCTCAACCATGACTACGATATCGTCACCGAATCGAAGCTGAGTGATGTACTCGCCGTTGATGTTGATACCGAGTCCTACCCAGTAGGCACAGCGGTGAACAGTTTCGGAGATATGACAGACAAGTTTGACTGCCATATACCAATCTATGCACCTACCCCTTAATCAGGTCTAGCTGTGAAGCTGAATAATACTCGAATAGGAAATTCAGGCGGAAATGAGAACAATGAGTAAATATACATATACCTAACTATTTATCGCAATACTTAAGAATTGGCAGAACGAAAGGCTAACTTGCAATGCTTTTTGTGTTTAAAGTGTTTGTCATACACTTTTGAGATTTTGACATTGAAATTATAAGTCGGCTTCGATTGACATAACAACAAGTGGGAAAACATAAAGTTTATTGGCAGTAGGTACATACTCTTATATCGACTTTAACTAGCAGAACCCATAGTTCCTTGCGAGTGTTTAGTACAAACTGGAGGATGGATTAAAAAGGAATAGCTTTATTTTTGTGATTTGATTTCTAATTTTTTGCGATTTAAGCTTAATCCGTACTAAACATCAAAGAACAACAAAGGCAGTTAATTTTCACTGAAAATAAACAAATATTTAATCAAATAAAAAAAAAATTAGGTATCTAACTATCTACATTACGTAACTCTAATCTGGGTATACAAGTCGTGGGTAACCTTCTAGGCAAACGTGCCTCATCTTCGACCGTATCATCGATTAGCATCAGGCGAGATCACGGTCGAAAGTACTGGCTTGACTTGCTATGGACAATAAAAAAACTACTTTTTATATTTTGTACGAGCCTCTATAAATATTGATGAACAAGAAATATTTTCTTTCTGCAATTTGAATTATTTCGTTTATTTTACTTGTTGCATGTACCGAGCGTCTTAAAACGCTTAGTTCTAATATTTATTTTGAATAAATATTAGAACTAAGAGCTTTAAAACTAAATGTCAAGGTCAGTGAACAAAGTACTTCGTTATACCTTTATTCGACGAAAACGACACTTAGCACATATTAGGCGGAAACTGTTTCGTATGCTACGCTACGCTATATACTTAGTACGTGGTATTATCTACATATTATACTATTGTCATTTTTCAATTTCATCTTGTTTATCATGAAAATTGTACCTAACATAAAGATCGTGCCCAGAGGCTTCCAATGGGCTAACGTTTACGATGCTTGTCCTTCGTAGTAGGTACTCTGTGGTAGTAGGTACATACATACATACATACATACATACATAACATCACGCCTTTCATCCCCGTAGGGATAGGCAGAGGTGTATTTCTACACCCACTTTTCGCCAGATATACTTTAGTCCCACGTAATAACGGGCGAGCCTAGTGCCGTACCGGGCACATTTCCAGACTCCGTGCTGCTACTGAGAATTTCGTGACAGAAAAGCCCAATAACACTGCCCGACCCAGGAATCGAACCTGGGAACTCCCGATCCCACGCGCACATTTATGCCGCGAGACCAACGAGGCAGTCGTATAGGGTTTGATGTCGAGTTTTCCGTCTCTACACAAAATATGGTATTTGCATCGTGATATCCCTTAGTCGCCTCTTACGACACCCACGGGAAGATAGGGGGTGGTGACACTTGTATTCTATGCCGTCAACCACACGGCAATAAATGTAAAAAATGGTAGTAGGTAGATACTATTAATTTCTTTTGAGTCAAATTAATATTTGTTAATCAATTATTTCATGTCGCACAAGCGTGCATGATGGTCATCCTAGCGTTGTCCTAGTTGCATCCGAGAGTTACGCCTTGGAACCCTTGGTCTAGTTTATTTATAATCTAGTTTTATGATACCTACTTATGATCTATGACTATTATTGCCTTATCTTTTGGGGTCGATTGCCACTAACTAAGTTAGGAGGAGTTTACTATTTTTTTCAATAATTATGAACGTTTTTAATTAGTTTGGCATTTAAAATGGTATAGCACCGAATCCCAGGCACCAGCCTATACAAATTTTCAGCGGTGGATATGAACTGATCTTTTCCCAATTAAGAGGGCCGCGAAACGTGTGCGTTTAACACTCTTGCAGCTTTGTTTATTTCACACACAAGCAACATGTTACGACTAAATTATCGTGTAATGACTATAGTTTACCAAATCAGGCAAATACAATATCTCAGTCCTAGCGTTGTCTCAGTTTATAATCTGGGGTCCGGTTACTAGTCTAATCGGATTTGGCTGAATTTTAGCTTTTACACAAAGCGACTGCCTGTCTGATCTCCGCAACCCGAAGGGATAGCGATATTCCATGGTTTAGACTAGTGCCAGTTTATTTAGAGGTACTGACGAACTCTAAAGACTGTCAAAGAATTTCATGACAACCGGGACCGACGGCTTAACGTGCTCTCCAAGGCACGAGACAAGCGATAATTACCTAACAATTTAATACGCACATAACTCTGAAAAGTCATTGGTGCGCGCCGTGGATTCGAACTCGATACCCTCTGCATGGCAGTCTGTTGGTATCTCCACTAGGCTATAACTGCCAAAAATACTGCCTACAATATCTCAGTTTTACATTGAAATGTAGTAATTGCGCCTTTCCACAGTGTTACAGTTATAAAAACGAAAAACGGCCGGCTGTTACCGAACGACATAAAAACATAGTCCTTATTACGCAGTTAAAAACATAATTTTTGAATTTGGATCATTATGTTACATTAAAGCAAAGTTGATACACAGAGTACCTTTGTATAGTTGATAGACATGTCACGTACACATGACGCATCTAATCGGTCATTAACTAGAGACTTCCTTATAAACTTATTATACGTATCTGCATTGTTAGAAAATATTTAAAAAATCCAATTGTTACGGAGACCTTCATTGCGAATAGGTAGTTTTATCAGGCTTACATTGATAAAAACCGATAGCAATTACGCTACTTTCAATTCATGAAACATTAAATGGTGCACCCACACACTTTTCTAAATCAGTCTGTAGATTCTCTGAATAGATTACAATTGGCAACAAGTTGATTAAAAAGATTACCCATACCCTATACATATATTTCTAAACTATATTTTTTATAGGGTACATCATCTACCTACCTTAATTTTTTCATGTAGGTATGGAACATCGAAGTACCCTAAATAGTTGGATATAGGCAATGTAGCCTTTATTGCTTACAATATGTAGGTGGATCATTTTACAATAAATACTCTGTGTTGGGTGATCTCATCTGGTTACACTTGAATATTAAATCTTTACGTACGGAACATTTCTTTTTTTATAAATCTACCAATCTACCTCATTATATTTTTTATAGTGTGACCTTAATTCAATTATTTAGAATAAGTTTTTAGATGGACACGCTTAGAATAATCTACTCGCCGAATATAATTATAAATGGTTCGTTAATTATAAGATTTACTGTATACTCAACTGACAGATTTTACCTACCTACAGTATTCATGAAGTTCCAACTTTTTGTAAGGAGCATTATTCCAAGTCGTGACTACGGACTTCCATTCATCATCCTCTTAGCGGTATCCGAGTTTCAATCTGGGGTCCGCTTTCTAGTCTAACCGGATTTGGCTGAGTATTAGCTTTTCCACAGAGCGACTGCCTGTCTGACTTCCACAACCCGAAGGGATAGCGATATACCATGGTTTAGACTAGAGTCAGTTTATTAAGAAGGTACTGACTCCCTGTAACGACTGTCAAAGATCTTCACGACAACCGGGACCGACGCGACGGCTTTACGTGCTCTCCGAGGTACGGGATAAGCGATAATTAACCTTTCATTCAATACGCACATAACTCCGAAAAGTCATTGGTGCGCGCCGTGGATTCGAACCCGATACCCTCTGCATGGCAGTCCGTTGGTATATCCACTCGGCTATCGCCGCCTTCTATCTTCGACTACGGACTTCCATTGCCTATTCAAAATATATGACATGCCTAGCTGTTCGCTACATGGTCAGCGATCACTGTATACGGATTATGGCCAAACACTAATACACATAATATTATGATAGATTTCTCAAACCAAAGTTGCATCATTCAAGGCTATGTGTTAGGTGCAAAAGGTCGCATTGATTTCGTAGGTTCGGTATAAAATGGCTACTGGCTTCTATTTATAATGCTTTGGATCAACGCTTTTATTGACATTAGAAGCGTAGTGTTTTAACTACAAACTGATACCTATGAGAAAAAAAACCTTACAAAAGCTTTGCAACAGGTAAGAATAAGAATAATGAAAAAAATGCTTGATTTTTATAAACTTTGATATCGATGGCCTTAGATTTTCGCTGAGTCATTTTGGTCATTTGAATTTGAGTGTTGATATCACAGATATGAGAATTATCAGATGTAACGCACGGCACAGTTGCGTGCGGCCACTAAACCAAATACAAAATTGAAAAGCGAATACAAACTCGTCTCAGTGCGCTACGAAGCATCGTACAGTTCACGCGTCACGATCACGTCAACTTTTAAATTCTCAAAATGCCGTCTTGTGTTCTTTAAACACTGTAAAAGTTGTTCCTAAAAACAAAAACAGGAAAATGGAATATCTTTTCACAGGTAACTATTGATAATTTGACTGTTTCCTAATTTAATTTCGATAAAATTCGTATTTGTGCAAGAAATATGTAAGTGTTGCCAGTTTTTGTCGACGCCGTTCTGCCTGAATTAGGGAAAATGCACTTGTCAATTGATTATGTGATAATGATTGTCATGTTAATGAAAAATACATTACCGTATTATAAAAGTATACTGTAGATATATCTTCTTTCTCATAAATATAGTAATAGAATTTCAATTTCCATTAGTATATACCTTACATAATATTGTTTTGAGTTCGATCCCCAAACGATCCAAATATTCGTGTACACCCTGCTACTCGTCAAGCTTATAAACTTTGACCTTTGCACCGTTCTTATGGCGTAAAGAATAAGTATCAAAATCGTACAGCAAATGTTTAGCTTGACTTGGCGCCGTGTGTACATACATACTTATGGCGTAGGGAATAAGTATCAAAATCGTACAGCAACTGTTTAGCTTGACTTGGCGCCCTGTGTACATACATACTAATGGCGTAGGGAATAAGTATCAAAATCGTACAGCAACTGTTTAGCTTGACTTGGTGCCGTGTGTACATACATACTTATGGCGTAGGGAATAAGTATCAAAATCGTACAGCAACTGTTTAGCTTGACTTGGTGCCGTGTGTACATACATACTATTTATTTCTCAACTAATCGACGCCAGCGGCTTCGCACGCACATATTTTCTTATTTCTCGTTTTGCCCGATCCCGTGGGAATTTCGAGAAATCCCGTCTTGGCGCACCCCTACGGTTCCCAAGAAACATACATGCTAAATTTCAGCTTCATGCGCCGAGTAGTTTCGGCTGTAGCTTGTCTGTCAGTCAGTAACGCAAGGATTTTATATATACAGATTTACGAAGTAGTTAAAACTTAACTCGGTACCTACATTTAAGAAATGTATTTATAAAAGCATTAATTAAATCCATGGTAAATTCTTCAAAACCGCAAATGAATATAAGAATATTACATAACTATATGCAAAATACTGGGAGATTATTCATAATCTGGCAACTTTTCACACACATAGACGCGCGTGTCCGTACAGTACAGTGCCAGTCGCCAAAGGTCACGCACACATAGCTGTCAACGTGCCACGCTTAGTTGGACGAATACGATACATCTGATTCTTGTTAATAAATCTATGGTTGATATCATGTTTGGTAATTTGAAACAGCATCGAAAAATCTAACAAATTGTAAATTGTTCATATCCGAGGACAAGAACCCTTCACTCGCGTATAATATTATTATTGCTTAACAACAGTTGCTATGGCTAGCTCCAGTCCTTAGTCGAAATAGTCACAAAAACTATAATTTAAACGCCTGTGTCATTGAAGTATAGAACGTAATATTACATCGCTGTTACAGCCTAGCTACCAGCTACTAGCTAGCCCGCGCCTAGTAGGCAATATTACTGTGACCAAAGATACCTATTCAAAATGTTTAAGTTTATCTATCAGCATTTTATTGAATATAGCATTTCTAGTAGTAAAGAAGTAGCACCTACGTAAGTAACACAGATTAAAAAACGAAGACTCAATCAGTGAGCTTTATTGAAGTTTAATTTGATTCTAAATTTAAACTTTTTTTAAATTGAATCACATAACGAATTGGTATTGTCAACTTCTCAGGAAATGAACGGTGAAGGTAAACGAACAAGGTGTTCGGCTAAGCGAGCCGGCTAGCAAATATTTCTATCTACAATTGTAGGTATAGGACTCTGGTTTTGTCCCAGTTTGCCATAATTACGCGTGTGTGGTTAGCAGAGATACGAACCTGTAATTATAGTATCAAATTGAGTACCTACCTATCTGCCATCGAACTAACAATAAAGTGAACGTACCGTACAATTATGTCTAGGACTTTATGCTGAATACATATTAATTATATGAAAATGAACGCCTTACGATCAGAAATACCTGTATCTATGTAACTGAAACCTTTCTATTTATTTTTAGGTCTATGATTAAAGTTGACCTTACAAGTGATTAGGAAGTAAGTAGGTACACGAAAAAACGACAGTTACCTAGTGTCAATGACACCTATTATAGATACTACTGATTTCATTGAGTTTTAAATTTAATCGAAACGTAGACTAGACACTGCCATAGCCTTCCTATGTACATATATCAGAATCAGAATTCATCAAATCACAGTCATTTATTCACATGATATGGTATTACAAGTTGTTACATAATAATAAAAAGTACAAGACATCTCGCCTGCAATTGATATGTGAAAATTTAAATATTTAAATTATACAATTAATACTAAAATAATTTTTCTTATAATAACAAATGGACCACAATAAGCATACATGTAATCTTAAATTAATTTATATTTATTTATAATTTAGGTATTCATTGATGGTGTAAAAGCAGTTTTCAATTAACCATGCCTTTAATTTTCGTTTGAATTGGATTATGGGAAGTTTTCTGAAAACATGCAGAATATGATTATATACTTTTATGCACATCATGAAACAATTATTTTTATGATATGTGCTTCTACATGCTATCATTTTCAATTTAGTGGGGTCCCTTGGTTGGAACCTACAATCTTCCCGCACTCTGGTAAACATGTGTTCATGGGTTCTCACAAACATTCCTATTTCTAGGATGTACCTACATCGATACCAAGGTCAAAATACCAAGATCCTTGCAAAGTGGTCTGCATGACTCAAAAGGCCCGGCTCCACAAATTGCTCTAACGCACTTTTTCTGCATAATAAACGCTCTAGTAATGTGCGTTGAGTTACCCCACAATAGCAGACCGTACCTCAAAAGAGAACCCACATGACCATGGTAGGCTGTAAAAGTTGCTGCTTCATTGGTGGTTCTCTTTAATTCTCTTAGAGCAGCGTTTCCCATTTGCCGGGTCGCGACCCGGTACCGGGCCATCAAAATAAAATACCGGGTCGCAACATTCCCGCCTTGTTTTAAAAATAATACCTACTATCGATCGACGCATAGTTTAGTGACTAAATAGGCGATACCGAAATATTATAATTAAGTACCTTGTATTAATATAAAACATTTCTACTACCTATTAATAAATGTGTATTATTTTACCTTTAATGGAACCAGCTTGGGTTTAAAAGTATTCAATGGGTCACGAAGGGGCAGTGTGAAAATTACCGGGCCATGGCAGAACAATGTTTGGGAAACACTGTCTTAGAGCATATGTAAACCTACTAATTCTTTTGCATACTGAGTCTATGTGTATTTTCCAGTTACAATGTTCGTCTAAAGTAAGTCCAAGAAATTTTATATTATCAACTTTATTTAGTTTTTTTTTCGTCAAGTGTAATGTTAATTTGTACACCGATTTGTTTGTAGTTTGAGAAATGTATGTATTGGGTTTTGGAGATGTTTATTTTTAATTTGTTGTAAGAGAGCCAGTTCAAAATATTATTCAAGGTCATACGAACTGTGACTTCGTGATCCTCGGTCTTGACTTGAGGCACGATTACTGACACGTCATCGGCAAAGAGTACGCACTTGTGCCATGTGGCACTTGTAAGGTCATTTATGTACTTACAAGAGAAACAGTAGTGGGCCTAATATGCTTCCTTGCGGTACTCCGGCTTTGATACTCCTAAAGCATGATCTGTAGCTTGTTGAGACTGCGCGACACTTCGACGCATTGGCGTCGTTCATAGAGCTAGCTACTTATCCAACCCAGAGCAGTACCACGAATGCCGTAACGCTCACATTTATTGAGTAAGATTTCAAAATTTAATTTTGTTTGGATGTCGCGCTTAAACCCGGTTCCCAGGTGCGTGGTTGTACGTTACCTTTCAAGTTACACCGCGAGTCGGGTAATTTTAAAGGTGCTGCGGGCCTAATAATGGACAGTTAATAACTTAACAATAAAAAACAATTAGATGCACGCGGATCGACTTTTTTTAATTAACGAAAAATGTGCAATTGTGCATTTAAAGATTTGAAGTCAATAATGACAAAATTGTGAAACCCGGCTACTCCGACCTTGATTAAAAATAAAAAAGGACCTACGGTTTTCAAGGGGTTAACGATAACCAAGCATATTGGTTTCAATGGGGATTTTTATAAGGTACCTATCTATCATTATTCATATATTCAATAATAAAATAAAATAGTTTTTTGATATTTAGTTACTTTAGGTACACTCATTCTCAAGAAATCGCTACATAATTTTAATGACAGATGCTGCCGTAATGCCGTTAATTTAAACGTATTCGTTATCTAAATTCCAGAACGCGGTGACCCACAAGAAGCACGACGAGAAATTCGACAAGCAGACCGTTGCCTTCACATGGACAGCCCCTGCTGACTTCAACGATGAAGTCAAATTCAGGTAAGTTAAAGCAAATATTGCAAATTACTAAACAGAAGCAAAGCCGAAACGCCATGAGTCTGCTATAATTTAAAATTTAATACCTAGGCCGCACAAAAAATTCTTACCTAGTTAAAAAAGTGCACGCACTAATTTAATTTTAATAAAAATCTAACCTAACTCTCCTAATGAAGGACTACCTAAGGAAAGGAAAGAACTATTTTCATACAACGTCCAAACTAGGATAATTCGAAATGTTTACTGGTCAGACGGAATCTTTCCCGTACCGTAGCTTTAGTTGAACTAGGTTTGAGGTTGCCCAAATGGCCACAGTTAGTGACCTTCTTATTCGGAAGTAGATTAAATAGAATGATACCGGTGAGAATATACCTAAGTACTACAACATCAGAGGTGCTAAGCAGTTTTACTTGAACTTAGATGTCAACGTGCTAATAAGTATATTAAACATATTTAGATGAAGCAACACAGGGGCATACATAATTTAGTTATTACAATAATGCCAACTCGCAATAATGGCGTTCCTAAATATTGGAAATTATTGAATAAAATATATACCTACGAAGGGACGTATGAGGGACATCGTACTGCAAAGGCAAAGGTCGAGGGAACAACCCTTCAAAGTCACAAGAACGTCTGACCCGTCTGAAAAGTGCACGAAGATCGCACATTCCCAATTTAGACGCCTAACGCGAAAGTAATCGGTCCGCAGATATTAAACGTCGCCAAAATTTTGAAGATTTCGTCACTCACGGTCGTGAGTTGTGTTATGAGTATGACGTGATTTGATTCGTGATGATAGAATATAAGTTCTTATTATTTGCTTTACACGTTTATCTAGTACCTTGCATAAGAAACTCGGTGAATTGCTTCTTTATGTAAAATAAGGAACGTGCGAAATAAATTAAATTACACGGTTGTTAAACACAAACTATACAGCGAGGTACAATGCATGTGCTGACAGCCACAGAGCGTAGCAACACCCCGATCGATAGCACAGTACCTACTCGGATGGTTTGTATAGCACAATGGATTACGCACGTCCAAAACAATACGGTTAACATCATGATAATGCGCGTCATTATAATGTCGTAGTCGTATCTATCTTACCATAAAATGCCCCAAATGCAATGTCAAAGATTCCTCCTTAAGTAGTACCTTGATTCGGTTGGTGTTTGGTGCACTGATTGGCGCGTCCCAAGCCCTACAACGATCAGACCTATAAACGGGCCAAATGCCAATCTGTTATTCTTGGAGCACGCATCAAGATAGAAGATACAAGAATTTACACCGTAGGTATATGCCGCCGTGAACCAATATTGTCAAAATCAAGGTGCGGTGCAGTGCACTATAATGTCTTGTGTCAGTGCTCACAAACAAGAAACTTGAAAAATAATAAAAATATACTAGTTGCTATTTTTGCCATGGCTTTGTTTTTTATGTCAGCTGCCAACAAACGCACGACTGACTGCACGAATGGTGTAGTAGTTTCATTAGAGAGCGCCTCGCGGCTTGTTGCCCCGTGTTGTGGATTCGATCCCATCCCACACGAGACAACACATTGTGTGCTCTACAAATTGTAGTTTCCAGTCTGGGTGGTCATTGTGGCCGTAGATTACATACATGTTTTAAAGTCCCCCGCGACACAGGACTTATTCCTAGTGCGGGTACAACTCTATCAGCACAAATGTACGTACGTCTTCTCTAAACTATCTCGATGGCATCTATCCTGACAATGTACGAGTGATCAGTAATCACTAAACTACGTTTTCATCTTCAGAGGCGGATTTACGATTTAGTTTAGGGTGCGCGTATTTTTGTTTAGAGATGAATTGAAACCGGTGAAGTAAGATTTATCCAGAGATACAGTAATAAATCATTTGTTTTTTTGGAAGAAAACAGATGCGTTGGGAGGGAGCTTGAATTCTCTAGTCCACTTCATCTCCCGTAGATCCAGGATCCCCTCATATACCTACTTGACAATGTTGCATAAATAAACTTACTTATCATCATCAGCTGAATTTCGCATCGCTGCTGCATGTACATCAACATGATAGCTGTATTTATTAACTTTTATACACAAAGCGTAGTATAAAGACGGACTTAAAACCTTCGTACGCATCTCCTTATGTCTTAATTTACTACATATTAATAAGTGTATTTCTTTGTATTTTCAGAGCCACCATCGCGTACAACGGTGCTGTCTTCTGGGTAGGAGTCGAGTCCGCCCCCGTCAAAGTGACCAGCAGCTAATTTAGTTGATAGTGATACCATAAAGTATTCGTAATTTATGTATTTTCTACTTCATTGATTTTTAATTAAAGTGTATTACGTAGAGATTTTTTACAATAAATATTTTAACTAATTGGTTCTTTCTATTTCATGTCTACAAAAGATTTATGAAAAAAAATACATCTTTAAATGTTACATAGGTACCTGACAGAGGTCATCACTCGTGTTAAGTAGGTACACTGCTCATCATCATCATGTCAGCCTAGAGACGTCCACTGCTGGACATAGGCCTCCCCCAAGGTTCTCCACACAGACCGATTTTGAGCCGCCCGCATCCAACCGCTTTCCGCGATCTTAATGATAGATCGCCCGGCATCCTGCTAGAAGGACTTAAAGTAGGTACTTCCGGAAGGACTTTTTCGCTCACAGGACTGCATTACAATTAATATGAAAAAAATAGAGCAATTCTGTCTCTTTCACGGGTTAGTAAAAACAAATCGTCCACGGTGACGGTGTTCAATCGACAGGCGATGGCGCAAGACCATACACATGGGAAGCGCTTTCCAGTAATCCGCAAAGGATATGCACGGGCGGGTCGAGAAAAATTTGGTGAAAATTATACAAGTGAAATATGGGATGTATGTGTGATGTGTGGGATACTGGAATTGTGGTTAGAATCTTGGCAAATAGTAAACAGTTGCGGGTATTCTTAATTCTGAGCATTCAACATCAAGGAAAAATATATCAGTAATATATGGTGGTTTTAATGTTAACTGAGCTAAAATAATGTAACTATCGATAATTTCAAAAATATTACGTACATACCGCTTCTACAAATGGATCTAACCGATGTGGCCTTTCAATAAGTTCTTGCAATATATTAACGTGAAAGCAACCAAAAGTTTAGAACTTCTGAAAAACGCGGGTTCAAAGCCAAGGTCATCGTACCTACTGCCGGAAGGGCCAGGACATTTTTTCATTCAAAACGCGTACTGCCAGCAGGACTCGCGGCCGTCTTCCAGCAGGACATTCAGAGGACCTTCCGGAAGCGCTTCCGGCAGGACAAGTCACCGGGCGATCTATGGTTAACCAGATCGTCGGTCCACCTTGCGGGACGTCTATCCCTGTTGCGTCGTCCGGTTATCCGGTACCTACGTGGTCGCCACTCCAGAACCCACCTGCCCCAACGGCCATCGGTTCTTCGAGCTATGTGCCTTGCCCATTGCCACTTCAGCCTGGCTATACGGAGAGGATGGCTATATTGGTTCGTCTGCGGATCTCCTCATTTCTGATTCGATCTCGCAGGGAAACTCCCAGCATAGCTCTCTTCATCGCCCTCTGAGTGCACCACGTCTCAGCGCCGTAGATCATCACTGGTAACACAAAAAAGACTTTCGTCTTGAGAAACTACGGGATAACGGACGTGAAGATATGCCGTAACTTCCCGAACGGTGCACTGCTGAAGGGATAATTATTATGTAGGTATGCTGAAGCAAACGGGTTCGATACCCGGTGAGAGAAAAGTTAGGTTTACGGCCCTGTGATACGTAAACGACTTCAAAGTGGCATTTTGTATTGCCGCCGGTTAAAACTGAGTGTTTTCAGCTTTCAATTAGAAGTATTAATTTTTCTGCAGATAGAAACACTCAACTTATAGTTTGTGCAGGGTTGTAGTGGCAGCGAGTGAGCAGTGAATTGCACCGACCACCGCAGTGGTCTGCCCCGTCACAGGGGCACATGGGAAAAAGTGGCATCTGCCCCGGTGACGCTGACCATGCCACTTAACGGGGTAAATGACACAGATTAAGGTATCTGCCCCAGTCTTCTTTTAACGGGGAAGTAGTGTGTTACTTCCCAACCACCCATACCCATATCGGCGCCACCGGGCAGATGCAACAATTTTTCCCATGTGCCCCGGTGACGGGGCAGACCACCCGGGGTAGTTGAGACTCACTAGTGGCAGCTACGTATTTATAAAATTAAACAATATGAAATTTTAACAAATACTTTATTTTAAACATAGCACCTAGAATGTTTGTCTTCGAGATCCATTTACAAAATTCAAGTCTCAATAAATATGGATAGAGTAGGAACTAATGACGTGTATCTACAGCAGAGGGTATAATATAAATTATATTAAGTATATAGCTTTATATATTATGTAAGTATGCCTCTATATTTTCTTTTAATCTCATAATCAGGTAGACAGGACGTTATGTATTACACTTTACATCATTACCTAGTATATTACTTAGGTAACATTATGGACGGTATTTTATCCAAACGTGTAACAAATAGGCCCATAGACACCAAATCGATAACTGGCTTTTAAATTAAGTAATACCCTTGAGGCTTAATCACAATTCATATTGCACACTGGTCATTTAGTACATCGAACTTAGTTCTGTTCACCAATACATGAAAAACAAAAATCACAAACAATTTCAGATCCATTATAATTTATTAACACATTTCTTCTCTTACATTAATTAAATTTCTGCCGTACACTATATTATTGATAAATCACATTAAATACTCGCTTGACCTGCAAGTAAAGTACTTATAACAAATTGGCAAGTCAGCATTGTTCCTAGAAAACCCACTATAAATGACCTCCGAGGCAGGTACAATCATTAGGCAAGGAATACCTCGAAGGCATTATACAAAGAAAACAATTAATGATAAATTCGTTGACGCTTTGTTCACTTTTGCACACATTTGTTGCCTACGTGCGTAAACGATACAATTTGAACACTTGTGAATCATTCAGCGTGATTCAGATCGTAACTCTTTGTTCCCTTGTTAGGAATGAAAACTCCTTTTGTCAGTAATTTTCATTGTTAAATAAATTAGGCCAAATTTAAAATTAATTATCTCATACTGTAGATACACGCGTGAAGCTTGCAAAGACTTATAAATTCAATCCGTGTAGCTAAGGAGGGTTGGTAGGTGATCTTACAAGATATGCATAGATATTCGAGTACGAACTATGTGCGTAATTTGAGAGGAAGGGGGTGGCTGGTCTCGACTATACATCACAAGTACAATAACGTTATTTATGGCTTGCTTTCATTGTTATTTTCTTATGAATAGGAAAGGATATCCAACACAATGGCATCAACTAAAGTGGTTACTAGCGTAATTGATATCATATTCCGGTTTTTTTTACAGAAGAATATGATAATAGAATAAATATTAGGTAGGTACACTCGACAGTATTATAGTACCTACTTAGCCAGCAAATAAGACATTGTAGAGAAAGGCTAGTGTGTCTACTTGTTGAGTTTAATTAACTGAAAAAACCCTTTCAGCTCAGCCTTGGCAGCAAGGTTAGCAACCTTGAAGATAAATGAATGCTGTAAACTATACAAGTATATTCCAGTTTAAATTAAAGTTAGTACGAATTGGGTAGTATTAAAAGTAAGAGGCACCACAATCTACGTTTATACATATTATAATATATAAGTAGCTAACAACAATATTATAAGTAGATGCCCACACAAAATGACTATCCATACAAAATATTTGTAAACAGAAGCTTATTCCCTTCAACTCGTATTATTTTAATTACGCCCATATCCCGGGACCTCAGTTTTAAGTCTTTGAGCAAGCTTAGTATAGGAGTAAAGCTCGAATCCTATTCACAATGAAGCAATTCCAATACAAACCTCTACACACTTTGATAAACACCTATTGTTACAATCACTCTCACAACACTGCAAGTCTCAGTTACGCAAACATATTCAATTCCTTGAAACAGTGCAAAATAAATCTAGAAATATCCCTCTGAGCAAAATATCTTTATATTATTAAAAAGCTAACACTAAATAAGCTAAATTCTTGCATGTGACATTTTTATTAGTAAATTGCAATTCATCTGCAGTAATTCAATTTGAGATCAAAACTGCAACTATATTGGATAAGTACATTTGTGGCATGGACACCAAATTGAAAACAGTTTTGCAGGACACTGAGACTTGCAAGCACAAAATACTACAACATTGGTACATATTCTAGCGACTATGGAAGATGATATCTGATGCATACCTATGAATATTCAATGAGCATATGTAAATGTTTAGAAAACAGTAATTGACAACTACATTATACAGATAATTTCAGTATTACAGCTGCAAAATTAAGTGATTATTGTAAGTAATCTATGTTGAAGGTTTAAATTGCAGTAAAATCATTAATGTTAATGTATAATATGTGACATCTCATTACAGTATGGAGATAGGCAATGCCACCGTTTAATTACATTACATCTATTCTGAATATTCCAGTGTGATAAAAACATTTAATACATTACTATAAATTGGCAAGACAAGTTTATATAAAATCCTAAGTGTCAGTGTGTGTGTTTTACTTATAGAAGGCAATATTGGTGATTGTTAACATTACATTGTTACATCATAATTTACACTTGTACAGACGTGTTGACACACACAACAATCTGACTCAATCTCGTTTCCTGTAGTGATGAAAACATTTAGAATGGATCATATCACTATCTGTTATTGATCACTAGTTTCCTGTGTATTTTATTGTTTAATTTACGACAGCCATTTCTTTGTACAGATGCATAAACAATAGAAAATTTACACCTCATAACATCTTGAAAGAAATAAATACTTAAAAATAAATACACCTACATCATAGATAACACTTTAAAATTGTAATCAGAAACTAAATTGTCATTTGGTCTAAATTAAATGCACTTCAATTTAAAAGTCTTACACCTAAATATAAAACATCACAGTTAATACTGAATAAGTAGTAAACAAATACATAGAAATAAATAGTTCAATAAATAGGCTATCATTGGTTCTGTATGAAATAGCTTTGCCTTTTGAGCTGTCTGTAAAGAGAGATGTACTTCCCTGCAGCAGAGGTTCGTGGAACAACATACTGTTTACAGAAAAGCTTGGGCTCCCTGGCCTTCTCGGAGAGCTCCCCACAGTCAAGTGCTCGTAAGAAAGCAAGTACAAATGTGAAGCAATTGTGTCTCTCTTCATTGTAACGGTCTGCCTCCCAGAGTGGACTCGAGCTCACCTGGAAACACAATATACTAAGTTGATATCTTTGTTCCATGGTTTCCAATTAATGTTGCACCTATCAAGATAAGTAAAAGATTATTACCTTGAGGAGGACACTATCCCATATCTCATTCCACAATTCATCAAACTGCTCTAGCAACAGGCACTGATCCCACTCAGCACTTGAATCACAGCTACTCCACTTCTTGGTCATGGGATCCACACCACGGATTCCTTCCTCACTAAACTCCACCACACAACCTTGGGAATTGGTTACACCTATATGCAAGTCTTTGGAATTGTAATAGTCACTGTAATCAACAAAATTTCACCACGTAAGTGTAAACGATTTGATATAATCTTGGAATCATTAATAGGTATTGCAGTAAAATTGCGGACTGTTAGGCAAAACCTGGCCCAGATTTCGACACGAGTTACACGCTATGATATACTTACTTGAGAAAATCACCATGTGTCGGCTTCATAACGATCGCACGAGGATGCTGAGATGCTTTAACGAACGGGTAAGGCACCCTACAGCAAAAAATGGGGCACTTAGCAACAACCTTCATTAGTCATCGTATTAGAAAATTCGTTACATAAAAGTACTCTTACCTGAAGGGCAGCAAGTTATAGTCATATCTGTCCAGTTTTTGTTGACAAGCTGGACATTTCTCAGGTATTATAGTGCAAAATACTTTGTGATCGCAATGGTGGAAACAAAGAATACCCGGATCCATTTTTGCACAAATATTACTACTAATTCTTCAATTAAACGTTAACTTTTTAAAGCATTAACACAATCGGTAACTAATCTAGAAGCTTTGAGCAACATAAAATCGTGATTTATAGCAGAAAAACTCATTGACTAAGCAAAAGCCTAATAAGAACCCCATACGATCTACACCATTGTGCATTGTCCACCTTTCACAATTCTTGCTCGACTCTCGCTTGAAACCTTTTCACAAAGCAAATGACGTTCGGAAACTTCGAAACCACACATTTCGTAAAATCGTACAACAATTTTATCAAAGTTTAATAAAAAGACATCCTAATTTTAGATATTACTTTTTTAATATATTAATTTAATATTACTATTTATAAATTGTGCAAAACTTTTATTAATTGTTATGAGTTACTACAAAAATTATAAAATTCGTTAAATTATTTTTGTGTACTTTTAAGTTTTCGAACGCACCCGCTGACATCCACTGCAAATTTCTGATTGGGCGAAATAACAGCTGTGAACAGATGATTATGTCATTCGTTTTATTGGTCGGCGTGTCAAGTTTCTGCGATCTTGATTGGACACAGTTAAAAATGTAGATAAAGGCGGTAAATTTAAAAGTTACGGTCTCCAATTTTTAATCACAATGGCACAGACTAGAGGTGGGTTGGACTAGGAAAATCAGGGACTAGGTACACTTAGTACTAGTCTCTTCATATACGTGATCCAAATACCTAGTCCATCTAGTCCACGCAGTCCCAAATACACAATGATCTTGCATACTTCGTAAAATTGATAATAAGAACAATATGAGTATTTATCTGAATTTAATTAATGAGATCTTGATTCAATCTACGTCTAGATGTCTACGAGTAAGTAAACGAAGATTGAAACTTTAAAATTTAAATTTGAAGATTGAAATATATAAAAATATATTACATAATATTGTATAAACATATTTCGGTTTGATGAAATGATATCTTCCCTTCATACTTTCTTTACAGTACCTTTCGGCGCCATTGTCAAAGATTTAAACTAAGTCCTTAATAACTATACGCCAATAATCCAATAATCACATCCTATCGGGATCACGAGACTAGAATAGTCTACACGGTACTAAGAAGACTATGACGTATTCGATATCATACGATCTCCGCTCGCTATGAAATACCGCGAAACATGTCAAATCTCGTAATGCGTAAAACGTAAACTTTAAAGGCCTTGCCACACGCTCGGGCTACACTACCGGAATATGCCAATAATTATTGCCATAATTTCAACAACGCCTAGGTGTAACCGCGATTTATGGCCATAATTTTACAATGCCAATCAATATGGCATATGCCGGTAGGCAATAGCTCCGGCGGCGGTCTTTTTCGCACATCAAAGAAGATTACCGCAGTAATTATTGCGTTTGTGGCCACACTACCGTTTGTTCAGCGTGCAACACGAGTTCGACGACGACGCACGTATCTACCGATATGGAGTGGTCAAATAAAAAAGCGCTCGAATTTTTGGAGTTATTGCAATCCGAACCGTCTCTCTGGGATACCCGACAGAAAGCTAAAAATTTAAAAGATTCATGTTAAAATAATTGGCACTCATAAAATACCAAACAGCTGCAGCTTCATCCGCCATCTTGAAAAATGATATTTTTACCGCCTAGTTTATTGGCATATCTCGGTAAACTCTAGTGTAACCACACGACTTCACGCAGTAATTTAACGGTAATTTATTGCCATAATTATGGCGGTAACAGCCCGGTAGACGGTAAGGTAGTGTGGCCCGAGTAACACGGCCCAATTTTACCACTGATCAAATTTTAAATCGAATTGGCTTTGCCCGTCTACACGACACAATCAAATCACTGATTTGCATTCCGTCCACCCGATTGGTTAAAAATCTGGTGGTACCGCCCACCCGATGAACTTGAGTTGGACGACTGGCGTCTACACTTCACGATTTCATCAAGTGATTTAGTCAAGTTGGACGTAAAATCGTGTCATGCAATAAAAGCATGCATATTTTTTTTTACTCTCGCACAAATTAACTTCTATAAAATCCATAAATGTAATTTATGTACCTACATGTCTAATTATTGCTTTATGGATCAGGCAATATGTTTGGCTATCTCGGCTTTGCGATTTACCCGCCGAGCCTTCTCGCTTAGCGTTAAATTATGTGCTTTTGCGCGGCTCCTAAGGGCCTATTCACGAGATCGGTCTAAGCGGCGCGCGTCGCGGCGGGCGGCGCGGCAGAGCGTCGTGCACGCCGCGACCCTACAGCAGCGGTAAACGGAGCAGCAAATGTGGACGTATTTGGGCCGACGGAGTTACCCATAAATATGGCGATAACCAAAATACCTTTGTGTAACTATACGGTATACCTACAAAATTGTCGACATTGGATCTTCATTTCTTACAAGTATTTTATATCAAAGGAATAATACATATTCGCAATTAATGAGGCGTTGAATAGGTACCTACACAACGTAGATTACGTTAAGTAGGTAGGTAAATCACCTTTTAACTTTCATAGTAGCTGTGTCTGTACCTAAATAGGTACATATGTACATTACACAATGTTTTAATGTTTGCGATTTATATTAAAACCTACCATTACATTCTGTAAAACATTGTTTCATTACATCTCGCAACGTTTTATTTACATTTTTGTATTTATACAGCGGATGTGTTGCTATCCATACACGCGACCGTTTTTAAATTTCGACTTTAAATGTCTCCGTATTCATTACCGCCACAAAATATTTAACAAATAGTTTAACCGCCTAGTTCGTCCCTCGCGTAACGCTGTCCGTGCCGCTCGGAGTCGTGGCGTCGGACTCGGTCGCAGTACATTTGTTCCCGCCGCTCGCCGCACCGCCCGCCGCGCCGCTCGCCGCGCAGCCATTCGCGCCAAAAAAAACGCGCGCGTTATCGCTGTGCTCGGCGGTTCGTGGCGTGCTTCGAACGTCTTCATACATTTGATCTTACCGCTCGCCGCCCCGCGCTAAGCCGGCGCTCAGAGCGGCAAGGTCGTGACAGGGCCGTAAGCCAGTAAGGTAGCGTAATGTTACTTACTTAGCCATAACCATCGATAATTAAATAGATTTTTACCCAGCAAGAAGCTATGTGATTTAGACTCATCCTAGAAAATTAAAATTTTGACTCTTTATAGTTCCATTAGGAACTTCGATTTTTTTCCGAATCATACCTAAGTAGGTACTTCGATTTCAAATAAATCAGAGTAAAGGCCTTGCCACACGGCACAATTTTACCACTGATCAAATTTTCAATCGAATTGGCTTTGTCCGTCTACACGACACAATCGAATCACTGATTTTCATTCCGTCCACCCGATTGGTTAAAATCTGGTGGTACCGCCCATCCGATGAACTTGAGTTGGACGACTGGCGTCTACACGTCACGATTTCATCAAGTGATTTAGTCAAGTTGGACGTAAAATCGTGTCGTGTGGCAAGGCCTTTAGAGGACCTAAAACGAAAAAAACTGTTCCGAGACTTAAAATCACTCACAACCCCTAAAAACGGTGACGTATTTCGAAACCTTTACCATAATTTTATTATTACTAGCTGTTTCGGGTTTCATTACGGTATATATGCCATGTATACATCCATGCATTTAGTAAAAAGCGGTAATTTTAATATTACAGACACCCCAATTTTATTTATGTGTATAGATGGAATAGCTGTTTCCCGCGGTTTCACCCGCGTCCGGAGGGAACTACTTCGCGTACCCGGTTAATTTATAGCCTAAGTTACTCCTTAGTACATCAGCTATCCGCCACTGAAAGTCCCGTCAGAATAGGTCCAGCCGTTCCAGAGATTAGCGAGAACAAACAGACAGACAGACAGACCGACAGACAGACAAAAATTGAAAAAAATGTCATTTCGGTATATGTACCGTCAACCGTGTAGGTATACATCCATAAGTTCGTTCGGGAAGTTATGGCATATATTTTATATTTTTTATTTATTTACTAATATAAAAATACATAGGTACAAGTAACAGTATAGCATTATGAAACCTCTAGGGTTTTTAATTAGATGCTACTAGATCGAACATGTAGGTACATATCAAAAAGTCATCACGAACAATATTCAGGTAAACAAACAAACAAAAGGTTGGCTATATCATCAAATGTAAACTTTGTTGGTAAGTATTAAGAAATAAACAAAATACAATATTAGGATTGTGGAAGTTGGTAACAGCATTATCAACACGGTGAGTTATAGTTTCTGGAGAAAGTGCGACTTTAGCCTATATTTAATATTTTGTGATGTGATGTTGTTTCGCAAATCAGAAGGTAAGTTGTTAATAAGCCTCGGAATTGAAGGCTTTGCCACACGGCACAATTTTACCACTGATCAAATTTTCAATCGAATTGGCTTTGCCCGTCTACACGACACAATCAAATCACTGATTTTCATTCCGTCCACCCGATTGGTTAAAATACCGGTGTAAAATACTGGTGGTACCGCCCACCCGATGACCTTGAGTTGGACGACTGGCGTCTACACGTCACGATTTCATCAAGTGATTTAGTCAAGTTGGACGTAAAATTGTGCCGTGTGGCAAGGCCTTAAGAATGATGTTGTAAGTTCACCGTAGGTAGTTATTATTTGCGCCGACCGTGCGGAGCCGGTTGTGGGCTATGGCCCGCGTATATACAGGATGTTTTATTTCGTTCTTTAAATCATTATTGAAAAAATGTTATTTGAGAAATATGTATTTAAATTGAGTATATATAGGTAGTATTTTACAATGCTTACAAAGTATATTTTCGTCGTTTAAGAACAGACTTTTATATTTTCAGAAACTATGTTCTTAAGTATTTTTATATTTATATTTTATATTTATCTTCACGTCCGATATCCCGCAGTGTCTCAAGAAGAAAGTCTTTGACCAGTGTGTGTTGCCAGTGATGATCTACGGAGCCGAAACGTGGTCGCTAAAATTATGGGCCTTATCCGGTAGCTCATGCGAGATCGAATCAAAAATGAGGAGATCCGCAGGCGAACCAAAGTCACCGACATAGCTCTCCGAATAATCAGGCTGAAGTGGCAGTGGGCAGGGCACATAGCCAGAAGAACCGATGGCCGTTGGAGCAAAAAGGTTCTGGAGTGGCGGCCACGCACAGGATGTCGTAGCAGAGGTAGGCCACCCTCAAGGTGAACTGACAATCTTGTTGGGGTCGCGGGCAGCGGATGGATGCGGGTGGCTCAGGATCGGTCTATGTGGAGAGCCTTGGGAGAGGCCTAGGTACTGCAGTGGACGTCTTTCGCCTGATATGATGATGATGATGATGATTATTTTGAACGGTGAGAAGATGGTAATAATCATAAAATAAATGGTGTTATAATTTTTATATTAACGTAACATATAGTTACATTGCTATTTGCTTTATTAAAGGTGTAATATTGCATTTTTATAGATGGATAACGTAGAAGAACGTATCATTAAAGTTTTCGGGAAGCACGATACCAGATCCATTTAGTGTTAGTGGTGATGATGAATATGGATCTGACGGAGACTCTAATCCTTGTAATGATGAAGTTAGTAGTGACAGCAATACTTCTGTAAAGGGAAGTAGGTTATGTCGTCGCAATCGTTCTTCTAATAGATCTCAACCCGTAAGTACAGCTCCAATGCATAATCGTACGTCTAGTTCGAGCTCATCGTCATCATCTGATGAGAACCAAACTGAATCTCTACAGACAGATTCTGACGAATGTCAAGATATGACCTTAATTGAAATTGGTTCACGAAATCACGATGATTCTATTACTTCTTGAATCTGTGCAATCGGAATCAATACTCCGGTGAAATCCGGTGTAATACTACCCAAACGGTCGAAGAGCAACAGGAGCGTGATTATAGTTCGAATAATTATACCAATGCAAGACCCAGAACCAGGCCCAAGCAATGTACCGGAAAGGCATAACAGACCCGTTACACCACTACAACTGTAAATTGGGAACACACAGAATTAGATATCTCAGACTTCAATTTCGATTCTACATCAATAGACTCGTAAAAATAAGAATGTTAAGAGCTTTTGATTAAACTTTTATTACTTTATATCCAGTTGTATCATTTGAATTACCTTAATTTAAGTTGACGCCTATGAACGTTGTGTCATTTAGCATGGTATGTCAGTGTTTCTCCGAAATTGCGTTCTTTGTCTGATTCAAATGGCCTAATTTTTTATTCACATTTAAGTTTTTAAAACATATTTTTACGAAAGATGATAACCTAAGATACAATGTCTGAAAAAGGCACACTTTTTGATGAAATGGTTTCCGAGATAATTAACTTTAAAACTTTTGGGCCATATGAATCAGAATCTGTGACATATGAATCAGAATAAGGGATAGAAATGAAATTCTAGTTAGAAAAATAAGTCCATTATTTCTTAAAATCACAGTAAATGCACACGATGCTTATCATAACACCTAAATCTAGTCAATTACAGCATGATATGGCACTTGACAATATCAATTATCACGATATTAATTACTTTTTAATAAACGTTGTACGGAATGGAATTATATTTAATTATGGAAACTAAATCTAGTTAAAAACCGCATGATATGGCACTTGACAATATCAATTATCATTTATAAGAATTTTTATTATCAACGTTTTGTTTTATAAAAGCTTAAATCTAGTCAATCACAGCATGATAATTATAATTATGATACTCGACAATATTAATTATCATTATATTTTTTATGTAAGTATCTCGTTTCATAAAATCTCTAAAAAAACTAAAACTATACATAAATATTATCAAGTAGGTACGTTTAAACTTTTAACAATAACCAAAATTATGGCAAAAATTTAATAAAAATAAAAAATAAATACATCTTTTCCATCCTAATACGCTCTGCAATTTTCTTCTTCTCTCTTTTTTCTTCCTTAGATAGAACTGGTGGCAGTTTTGTGTACTGTAATATAAAAACGAAGATAACAAATTTATTAATAATTATACCTAAAAATGCCTTTAAATAAGACTCTCAATTTTGACAACATGCAGGCATTTGCCACTACAGTAGGTATGTATACAAATAATACACTAATCGATTTTAAACTTTCGCGATTTGTATACATCATACAATTTTATTTAAAGTCCTGCCGCGACCAAGGCTGTTATAAGACGGCCGAAACGTTGGTAAAACATAGGTATTTATATCTTAAATTAATTAAATATCGCGAATAAGATCCGTTTAAATAAAATTGTATGAAATAATACACAGTTTGAACATATGACTGAAATTTCAATATTTTAAGGGATTTCAAGTTACAGATAATTACTAGAAAAGTGGTATATATACCTTATTATTGACTTGACGTTTCAACCCAATTATGAATAATCAATATTTCACTTCATATACAAGGTGGGTAAAAAATTGTAAGAAGAAAATTCTTGAGCGGTAATCGAACCCACGACTCATCACGTTACGTTATAACGGTCTTAAAAGATAATATATTGTTACAGTATATTACCCTGTTCGTCTAAGCAGTAGTTTGAGCCTATAAACTACCGCTAAAACTAAATAGTTAAGTAAGTAGGTAGTTTCATTAACCGCTCGTTATTGTTTTATTTATATTATTTAGTTATATTAAATTTATTTTTAAACTGTCATTTAAATGAAGTTTTTTTTCATTGTGTACCTTTATTTTATTACCTAGACGAACGTAGTTCTATACCAATATATTTGTTTTAATTTCAGGTATAGTCTAATTATGGAAAATTTAGTCGTCGATAGATATGAAACGCCTTTGACGTTATTAGGACTGCTGCGAAATTTACAGCTACTGTTTTTAGACATGTAAATAACATTAGGTTCATACGAAATGACTTGTTACAGGCGTAACGTGCCGCCAATGTAACGTTTCATTAACAATATGTGTGACATTCTGATTAATATGGTATTTTACTATATGAATCAGACACATATCAATCAGAATTTTGCCCATTAACATAGATAAATCATCACACGTATGGAATCAAGGATTGTTATTTATACATAGGTTTCTGTTCCCCAATGGCATTATATTACCCGCAGATTCAAGTTTGAAAACCATTTACCTTAATTATAAAAACGAACATACTAATCAGAGACACAGGTGTACCAAGGCTATATGAATCAGGTATTTACCTTTATATCTCCGCGACGACACGAACCAGCCACAAGTCACGTCGCGACCATGTCAGCCAAGCCACTGGCTACCGTCAGCACGGGGAGGGGTCACCTGATGTTTCATATTTAGCTGGGTACGTTCGAGTGAAGCGCGTGAATATGAATCAGACTTTTGTGCCGGACACTCACTATTTTTTTATTTATAAATAAACAATCGTAAATATTAGTACCATTTTTTTTGGTGTAAAGAAACAACTAATATTCTTTCGTAATAATTATAATTCACATCAATTTATGATCAAGAAATAATGTTATTGTTACTAATGTTCAAGAAACTGGGTTACGGACACACCATATTAGTCAGAAGAACTACTTACTTTTAAATATTTTTTTGAAATATTTAAATAAATATTATTAAAAAAAAATAACTTGTGCAAGATAGACAATAGTCTGAGGTATGTTTTAAAATTAATTGCAAACTGATTTGTCAGTTAGTTACAAAAATAAACCTCAAGACATCGAAAATTTAGGGTTCGGAGAATCACTCATGTAAGACCTACGTGATGGCGGCAGCGTATTAGACGTCGGACGTCAAATAACGTTGCGCCACGTAACATACTTCTAAGACGTACGTATTACGGCGCGACGTCTTTAGGCGTTGCTTAACTTTGTATGGGAAAATGGTGCGCCTGAGTACCAACATTCAGAAATGAGGTTGCTCACGCGAACGTGTTAAGTAAAAAGCGGATATTTAAATATTACAAACAGATACTCCAATTTTATTTATGTGACTACCTAGTACGTAATGGGCACATAGTATCTACCTAAGTTTAACTAAATAAAACCTAAAAGGCGGGGTGTAATTTATTATGTGTTTATTAAAAAAATATATATTATACTAGAGGACGCCAGCAGTTACGCCTGCAATTTTTAACTTGACCCGTTTTGGCCGATCCCGTGGGAATTGCGAGAAATCCCTTCTTAGTGCACCCCTACGGTCCCCAAGGAACATACATGCCAAATTTCAGCTTCCTGCGCCCAATCGTTTCGGCTGTAGCGTGTCTGTCAGTCAGTCAGTAACGCAAGGATTTTATATATTAAGATACTAGCTTTTGCCCGCTGCTTCGCACGCGTGAATTACGATTAGAGATAATATTTTGTACAAACACCCTTACCCTCCTCAAGGAACATACATGCTAAATTTAACCTTCTTGCGCCCAGTAAGTTCGTTCTGTAATGTGTCTGTCAGTTAGTCAGTAACGAAAAGATTTTATGCCCAGATTGAAGTGATTCCATTGAAAAAATTAAAGTTTTTACACAATCTCTGAATCCCTTTTCCACCCTCTTAGGAGAAAATTTCCAAAAAAAATGTCTTTGTGTTCGCGAACGTCATCTGCGGATCCAATAAACAAAGTATGAAGTTAATCCCTTGAAGGCATAAAAGGTTATATGCAAATTATGACTCCCCTTTTTATCCACTTAGGTAAGAATTTCCAAAAAGACTTTCTTAGTGTTCACTAACTTCATTTGAAGACCCAATAGGTATACAAAGTTTGAAGTTAATCCATTGAGGGAATAAAAAGTGTCATACACATTCTGACAAAGAGTTTAACCCCTTTAGGGGAGGAATTTCCAAAACTCCTCTATTAGTGTGCCCCTACACACCTCAAGGAACATACATGCTAAATTTCATCTACTTGCGCTCAGTTATTTCGGCTGTAGCATGTCTGTCAGTCAATCATTAACGCAAGGATTTTATATACAGACAGATTATACAAATAAATAATATTTGACTGCCTCCGTGGTACAGTGGATAGCGTATGCGTCTGCTAAACGGGAGGTTTCGGGTTCGATCCTGGTCGGGCAAAAGTATTACTGAGTTTTGCCGAATTCTCAGTAGCAGCACGGAGTCTGCCAATGTACCCGGTAACGGCCTTTTGCCGTTCTCGGGCCTATTCCGCTCGCCCCCTGTTACGTGGGACCTAATACGCAACATGGTGAAATGTGGGTGTAATATTACACCTCTGCCTACCCCTTCGGGGATATAGGCGTGAGACCATAAAAAAAATAAACAAACTGTCTGTAATCTCAAAATAACTATTGCATATTGTTGCTAACCCGTTTCCAGTACCCCAATGATTTATTTAGATTGTTTTTCTGTCTGTCTTTTTATTCAGGGTAATCTTAAAAAGGTTGAATCGATTTAGATGTGTATTTTACTAATGGCTCATGAAAACTATCGAACAAACTATGAAAATTTTATTTAGGCGTAGCTGCTTGCAAAAGCTAAATAATAATATAATTAAATTAGTCAAGGATTCCGTAGCAGTATACATTTGTACCTATATGTCAGCGATATTGTAAAATAATGTAAAATAAATAATCCATGTTCAAGAACCCTAAATACCCGAAGGTGCTAGGCGACAACGTGGAAGGCCGAGACGACGATGGCGGGACGAACTGGACTCGTATAGGAAGGACTGGCATGTGCTAGCACAAAATAGAGACCTGTGGAAAAAGGAGAGGGAGGCCTTTGCTCTGCAGTGGGACACTACAGGCTGAAAATAAAAATAATAAATAAAATAAAGAACCCTAACTCCCATTTTTTAAACTATGTAAGGTTAACACGTTCACTGCGGAACAGGCCGAATTCGGCCTGCCGCTGTACGTACAGCCGGTGCGGACGAAGAAAACTATGTCCCTCTCGCTGGTGCGGAACGATTATTTAAGGTGTTTTTAAGGTTTTGACAGAGACAAATATGTATTTCGGCTTGTAGTCAAAATTATTTTATTATTCCTCATAAAAACATCATGGCAGGCCTTTTTCGGCCTACCACGCACTAGCGGTGAAATATATCCGCTCAGTGCGGCAGTAGTGGATTTATTTCGGCCCGCCAACCCAACAGGCCGCCGGCAACCCGATACCGCACAGAGTGCACGCGCCACCTGTTAGAGTTGTGCTATCTAGCTTATTTGACTTGTGTTCTGTCGATAAAATTGACGATGACAAACAATAAAAGAAAAATAAAAATTTTGGAAGATAGAGTGATTCGCCCTGCAAATATAACTGATAGTGACAGAAGTGATGAAATATTTCCAATTAAGAAAAATAAAAAGTATTTTGAAACAAAACATCGTGGAAAACCAAGTACAAGCAGAAAGTTTTGCTTACTACCTACACGTATATTTATAGTAGTACTTATAATATATGGACATTACAGTTACCTGCGAAAGTGCAGTGATATGCGCTTTTTAAATCCGGACGCAAACAGAGCGGTGCTAAAACGATTTCGATCTAGATTTAAAAGCTTCGATCAAATATACAATAGATGACGACGATCGCAGCTCGAAAAACGGCACCAATCAAACTGTGCTTAATGTGCTCAGCCGCTTCACGACCACGCTAGCAGTGTGACGTACCTATTTCAAATGTTCACGATGCTGATGATGATGATGAAAATAGGTGTTTAATAGGTGAAGTATCATACTTTGCTAGCTTTAGCTTTAATAACATTTTATGGAATTTACCGGGGCGAATCAAACCTAAGGAAGCTAGGTTCAAGGTTATTCTAACAGAATAAAAAAAATATTTATAGATGATGTTTTCGCAAAGTTGTAGCGTTTTAAGCTACCCTAGTGCTGGTAGGTCGAAAAAGACCTGCCACGCAGTGCCGGAAAAATCGTTGGGGGCACATTTCGACCTGCCGCCGCACCAGATGAAGGTTTAAGATTTTACTTGCCACAGTCAACGTGTTAAAGAAATGAGAGAAGCCTTGGTCAGTAGTTGGACAAAGCAGATAACTGATAAAAAGTGCTTACCTGCTTAAAAATAAATAAGAATAGCAAAATAACGGTTCTAAGTATTTTGGCTTCTATTGGTCATATAAAGAACCATCCTACATTTTAGTTAGTGAAGATGAAGAGCGCTTAGATGAGAGCCAGGCGCATAAATTTAAATTAATGAAAATTAAATGTACCTACATCAGGGACGATGAAAAAAAATTAAGTGAAGGAATTAAAAGTTTCGTACAAACTGGTACCCCTTTTTGAACTCCTCGTTTTAGGGTTAATTCACTAACGTCACTTGAGGAACCGATATACAAAGTTTCAAGTGAATCCATTTAAGTTTTTTTTTATATTACAAAATGGGCCACCTTTCTTAAGGAGCGACTTCGAAAACTCCTTTCTTGAGGTTCACTAACGTCATTTGAGGAACCTAATACAAAGTTTGAAGTTAATCCAATGAAGGAATAAAAAGGTATCATACATTTTCCGACTCCCCTTTTTAACCCTTTAGGGTAAAAAATTCCAAAAAGATTTTCTTAATGTTTACTAAGGTCATTAGAGAAACCAATATATGTACAAAGTTTGAAGTCAATACACAGAAGGAATAATAAGTTTCGTTTAATACACACTTTGAACCCCTATCTTACCCCCTGAGGGTAAGAATTTACGAAAAACTAATTCTTAGTGTTCACTATCGTCGTTTGAGGAACCAATATACAAAGATTGAACTCAATCCATTAAAGGAATAAAAAGTTTCATAGAAACTTTGACCCCCATCTTACCCCCTTAGGGGAAGAATTTCCAAAAAAATAACTCTTAGTGTTCACTTTATAGTAATCATTTGAGGAACCAAAATACAAAGTTTGAAGTCAATCCACTGAAGTTTCGTTTCATACAATAATAAGTAACACGCTTTGACCACTATCTTACCCCCCGAGGGTAGGCATTAAAAAAAACTAATCTCAGTGTTCACTTTCGTCGTTTAAAGAACCAATATACAAAGTTTGAAGTCAATCCATTACAGAGATAAAAAGTTACCTACAAACTTTGACCCCTATCTTACCCGCTTAGGGAAGGAATTTCCAGAAAAATAATTCTTAGTATTCACTATCATCGTTTAAGGAACTAATATAGAAAGTTTGGAGTCAATCCATTGAAGGGATAAAAAGTTTCATACAAACTTTGACACCTAGTTTTACCCCCTTAGGGGCGGAATTTTTCAAAAATCCTCTCTTAGTGCTACCCTACACTCCTTAAGGAACATACATGCTACATTTCATCTTCTTGCGGCCAGTAGTTTCGGCTGTAGCGTGTCTGTCAGTCAGTCAGTAACGCAAGGATTTTATATATTAAGAAGATTAAGATATGTCTGTATTTATAACATAATCTATATACAAGTTGTAAAAAAATACCATATTGTACCAATCATTATGAACATTTTTTACTTCAGCACCATACGTGGGAAATTACTGGTTTACGAGATATTGAGGCTCAAAGTCACTATACAACTTTTCTAATTAGGTATAAAATCAATAAATTTACCCTGCCAATGTGTTCTTTAGATGTCATATATATGCTTCCTTGGATAAGTAGGTATTTCGAGCATTACACGCGAGCACTTTTAATTGCGACAAAAAATATATTAAAACTCAGAAAAAAAGTTTGTTTCCCAGGTATCAGTTTTGCTTAGTATGACTTGGCATGATGTCCAAAACGAGTGGACTTCGGCTTGGTGATGGGTCTTGCGACACCCTGTATAAATACGTCAAGCAAAATTTGTGATCTTTACGACAAAGTGAGATGAGACGTGAGATTTTTACGACAAATGCGCGAACGGAGGATTAAGAAATTTGGCACAGTTATTTTTAACATGTTACATGACGACACACAGAAGGTGTGCAGAATACATCTTTTTTTATAAAATATGCATTAGAAATATATGATTTTTAGGAAAATAAACGATACCAATACCATCAAACATGACGCACGCACACATGCTTATCATGTATTTTTACATACACAGTATTTTTTTTCTGTATTCTGCTATCTTGTGATCTGTTCATCAACAATTATCTAATATGCTGTCTGTTTCATAAACCGGAAAATAGTCTATATATTATGGACAAAATTTTCCGGCGAACTTCCTCTCATTCTCTTTCACTCAATCGGTCTACGAGTTTCGGGACTCCATGTCTTTTCAATTGTGAAAATTGTAGGCTGCCACTGCCTTCTAACTGCGCGGCTAGTTCGTTTCTGTGTCTGTCTGTTTGATATTTTTTACTGTATGATTCTATTTCCTGTTTCACTGTTTTCAGGCCAAGATCCATATAAATGTACTAATTACTTATATAAGGTGGTATTTTCAGCATAGTTATTCTTATTGTTTTGCTCTGGAATCTTGCCAGTATCTCAATATTACTGGTACAGGCGCAGCTCCATAGCTGGATCCCATATGTCCAAATCGGTTTGATTATGGCTTTGTATACCGTAATTTTATTGTTGTCTGTTAGTTGTGATTTGCGTACTATCATCCAATAGTTCCAATACAAACTGCGCAGCTTCTGATCGAGCTGTTTTCTCTTAGTCTAAATGTGTTTACGCCAAGTGAGTCGGCGATCTAAGTGCATGCCTAGGTATTTAGCATCTTCTGCTTGTGTTATATCCTCATTGTATAGCATAGCAATAAGAAGGAAAACATGTCCTAGTGGACATGTTTTCCTTCTTAGTGTAAAAGTTACATGTACTGATTTGTCCTTATTTGCTTTAATGCGCCATTTATTAAACCATTCCTCCATTAGGGTCAAATGTCTTTGTAGGTATCTTGAAGCCGTGTCCGGGTCTTCATGAACAGAGAGCGGTGCTGCGTGTCATCAACATAAGTGGCGGTAATTATCTTCTCAGAGGATGGTAGGTCAGCAGTAAAGATTAGGTAGAGTGTTGGTCCCAGAATGCTACCCTGAGGTACTTCTGATTTAGCCTCGTGGAGTTCTGAATGGTTCTGATGTCTTTGTATTGTATTGTTTGTAGTTTGTTTAACGTGTAGTATTTGACTTTTGACTTCGTAGCATCGCTTGTCAAGATATGATTAAATCAGTTGGAAAAATGAGTGTGGCAGCATTTTCTTTATTTTGTAGGTAAAGAAGTCCTTTGTGCCACACCTTGTCAAATATTTGTTAGTCTATCATTATCCATATGCGAAAGTGTGAGGAAATCGTTTGGCATGGTGAAGAGATGGTTTATACATATATGTAGGTACCTAAATAAGTAATGAATATGAAACTAGAGGGACGAAAGGGAAGAGGGAGGCCAAAAAGAAGATAGGAAGGATAGGAGGAAATGGATGGACGGATTGTGAGAGGATGGATTGTAAGAGAAAGGGGTAGGTGACGGGCGACGACGGGCGATAGGGAAATATGGAAAAGAAGGATTTACTGCGCTGACCTTAAATAATGACAATGTTTATAAAGTCCATAGAGTTTGATTATTTTTTGTCTATAGAACATCTGTTTTATGACCAAATTAAGTATTTAATAACCGTTCCGTTCAGTTTAGTAATTTCATAAAAGATTTTACTTGTTTTCATTATGCGGCGACGCGGCGAGTTCTGTGTAGTGTAGAGACTTTGACAATAAATCCTTAATAATGTAGAAACTAATTTTTTTTATAAATTATGGTCTTAATTTCGACCACTGGGCGACCTCTAGTATTAATAAGTAGGTAATAAATAAAGTCCAGCCCGCAAAAGTCCAGGAACATTTTATTTTAATGCATTTAATGTGCCTGCCTAAAAGTAGGTCCCTAAAACACGGTGTCGAATTGTTACTCTTAACAACGTATAACTCTATTCACAGGATGTTTTGAAAACCAAAGTGTTGAAATGGTTGAAATTTTGTCAATAATCGTATGTCATAGACCCGTGGTATTGTATGTTTATCCGTTGCCATGGCGACGGACCGTGGCGGTAAACCACACCTCGCCCATGAGACCCAGTTTTGGTGACAGTGCGCTCTGAATAGTGTGGCATCTTTTGTTAGTGGTACTTCCGAATATGTGCTATGTACACTAAATACGTTGCTAGAATTTTACGTTCGTGATATAAATTGAAAACATTTTTTTTATTTAATACTTAAACGTATAGGTAGTGAATTTATTTGTAGTAGGTATTTAACAAGCGTGTCATTGACCCTAACTTTTTAAATCTTCTGATAACTTTGTAAAAGTTGAGTTTTAACTATGGTACTGTGACCTTTTTTTATAAAAATGTATAGTGAGCGAGGTAGGGCTGTGTTCCAAACAATTTGGTGGTTGCTAGCAGCGGCTCGCGTGGTAACCGCTGGCTTGTCCTGCCTCAGCAACCCTTGCTTACACGGCATATGCATTGACGATGTCAACACGTAAGTACCTAAGCTAAGCAGTAACCACTTTTTGCTACGTTGCTATAAGCCGTATTATAAGAAAGCGATAGGACGAGGGACATCCAAATAAACAGATTTAGAGATTGTAAGCTTTTCTGTCCGTGTGGTGAGGGATTATCAATTCAAAGTGACTATCACCCTACTTCATTCCATGGGTATTGTAAGAGGCAATTAAGTAAATTTCACAAAAATTTGACATCATACTCTATACCAAACCGTCTGGCTAGCGTAATAGACAATTCTCTCTCTTACTCTTATAGTCTCTCAATACCATTTAGGCGCAAACCAGGATTGGACTATATCCAGCAGTGCACTGTAAAAGGCTGTATGATGGTGATATCAGTTTTTTCCAAGCGGAAATGCCGTCTGACATCCACCAGCTCCAGCTAATAACTCCCTATAACGACAGTGAGTTGAGTCTTCGAGATACAATTATGTGCCTTTTTGTAACCAGTCAGCCAGGCGTTGTCAGGCGCGCTTAACACCGCGAGCCAGCCGATTCACCCGATCTTAAAAATGTAAATAGAGTCTTAATGAAAACCCTTCCTCCGCTACTGGATATAGCTGCCTTATAAATAAAACTGTAACACCCAGTCTTCAACTTTACATTTCTAAATTACTCTAGACTTACTCAACTTAGTATTTTACTAGTGTACTTATGAAGTCGTCACCCAATACAACTTTATTTTGATACAAAGTCCAAGGGAACACGGCATGGATGATGGCGATACATACAAAGTAGGCTCCTTACCAACTTATAAAGTAGGTAAAATACATATCGATGCAATATTTTCTGTGCATATAAAACCTATTATAAGTAGAATCATAAATCTAGTAACCAAACTGGTTACTCCAGTAACTGAGGTTAATCCTCTATCCAGTATAGTAACTACCGAGCTCTTAATAAACCTAGGTATAATTCAATAATCATAAAAACCTGCAGCTGTTCCTCCGAGACCGTATATTAAAATGACAAAGTAGTCTAGCAGGGATCGGTTCTATGCACTTTTATTTATTCCACTCCAACTAATTCACATTAAAAGTGCAACGACCATGTCACGCGATGAAAGTCATTCATTAAAATTTTATAGTACTTTTTCTACTGTCGTATTGTTTTCAGGACCTACTCTTGCTATTGTGTCGATGGATATACAGGCGTCCAGTGTCAAACAAACTGGGATGAATGTTGGTCGAGCCCTTGCCAGAATGGCGGGACTTGCATCGATGGCATTGCTTCTTACAACTGTTCGTGCCCTGAAGGATTTATTGGTAAGCTAAAAGCAGTTTGGGCCTGACCGGCAGCGGTGGTTTGCTTGAACCGTTTGTGTGGTATATTTATATCAGAGCGCTAACGTGCTTCGTAAATCGGTCAGTTCTGGTTTCTTATCGCAGAACAAGAATCGCCGGAAGCAATCGGGTGGCCTTTAATCTCTGACACCAAAGTTTGACGAAATAGCAAAGAGCGTGTTCAGAATTTTGGTTTCGGATGGGTTTATTTTGGCTTAGAGGGATTAATTCTGGTGAGGATAGGTTTTATCGGGGGAAAATTATAACCTTGCGTTAAGGAATGATGGTTTAGATGCTTCTGATAGTCAAAGAAACGTTTCTAGTGGAGCATATTGATTAGCAGGGATTCTTTCAATTTTATAAGTTAACTAGCTGACCCGGCAAACGTTGTTTTGCAAAATTTTTTTTTTTTTGAAAAATAGATGTTGGCTTATTCTCATAGATACAAATAATATACGAGAAAATTTCATCAAAATCGGTCAAGCCGTTTCGGAGGAGTATGGGAACGAAAACTGTGACACGAGAATTTTATATATTAGATGAGTAAGAAAACATTACAATTACAAATTAACACCACAAAAAGGCTCACAACAACAAAAAGATTAGTAGTACCATAAAAAAAAAATCCATGTCGGTATGTTAACTTACGCATACTTGTATAAAACACAGCCGCCTCTAACAGTTTTATAAACTTCTGAATAATAAAAAAGTTTCTTGCTATAAATATCCGTAATAGGCTTTCTTGCCTCTGACTGAAGGGTCCGTAGTTACTTCGTGTGCTCCGTGTGCGTTACTGTAAACGTGCGTGCTTATAAACTACGGGAAATAAAGCTTATCTTTCACCTGCGCCGCTGGTTCACTTATATTTGTCGACTAATTATACAATTTCTTTGTAATACAGCACGTACAGAAAGGTACAAGGTAACTTAAATAGGGGTGCTACCTTACAAGGTAATCCTTATCTATTTAGGTAACAGTATGGTACTGATTGTAAATAGATATTTAGTTAGATACAAGTTTTATTTCATTATACTGGGTGTCACAAGACCCATCACCAAGCCGAAGTCTACTCGTTGTGGACATCATGCCAAGTCATACTAACCAAAAATAATACCTGGAAAACGAATTTTTTTTTTTGAGTTTTCACTTTTTTAAACCGCAATTAAAAGCGCGCGCGTGCCATGGTCGAAATACCTACTTATCCAGGGGTTATGGGGCATCTAAAAAACATATTGGCAGGGTAAATGTATCGATTTTGTACCTAATTAGAAAAATTCCATACTAACTTTGAGCCTCAATATCTCCTGAACCAGTAATTTCCCAGGTATGGTGCCGAAGTAAAAAATTGTGGTAGTGATTGGTACAATATGGGATTTCAATTTTCGTTAAGGGTCTTTTTACATCCTGTATACTTATTATGTAACTCGAAAATGATTTTGGTAGAGTAACTCGATATTTAATAAGCTGCAAAAATAAGAAAGCAGCAAGAAAGTAGGTGCTACGACTTATATTAATTGGTAGAGCCCGTATACAGAAGGCGTGTCGTGAGAATCGGGTCATGGCTGATTAGAACATCTAAATCTACGCCGTTTATGTGCCTTCTAAACTCCCTTATATTAAAAACAGTGTAAGTAAATAGCGTTAATACGTTGGTAGGTACCAACCTACTTGAATTTATAATATTTCTTGTCTATCAACAGTAATCTATAAACATATCAATAATTATATGGAACGAGGTCATAAATAAGTTACTTTAATCCATTATGTTCACTAACATTCGTGCTACCTTAGAGGCATAGGTAATAGAACAATGACCTTAGTACTTTCAAGATTACGACCTTAATTGACATTAAAATCAATCGAGCTAGGTACATATTATTGAATTGTCCGTCTCTAGTGTCTCAACGGACTGACTTTTAATTTACTTGATATGATCTAATTGCATGCATCAAACAATGTAATAGATCATACACCTATGGCTTATTACAATGTGCTGGTATCATGGGATCAGCTTTGTCTTTTATAACACTAAACAAACAACTTCCCTCCTCCACCCAACTTAATAGGTACAACTTTATATGAATTATTGTTTCCCACCCCTTTTACTCTATGAGTTTATCATATCAATCTTATTTTTTCGAAAAAAAAATCTCTCATATACTTTCGTGAAAATGCCTGTCGCCTCGTGAGCTACGCCGGAGTCTCCTTTCTGCTCCGCTGACCAATTCCGCAAAAGGGAAAGGCCCCTTCTATCAATCGTACTAAGAGCAATCGTTCATAAAGTGTAATCTAACCAGTTGGTGAAGTCAAACCGAACGATATCCACTCAAACACTTTGAAGCATATTTAGCCTCGGGATCATACTTCCGCAACTCACGTACAACTCATAATTAAATGATGGAAGTAGCCTTGTGGTGTCTATCTGCCTCAAAACAGCAATAGCCATCTCATCACCCACTTTTTACTTGGGCAAAAGAGTTTGAAAATACTCCTTACTTGCTTGCAATGTTTTGAATCCTCAACGCGTCGCAGACCATTTTCGACCATAAAAACGACATTATCAGAACATTTCCCATCTATCAAATAATGGTTATATTTTCAGGTGATAACTGCGAGACGAACTACAACGAATGCGAGTCAAACCCTTGCATGAACAACGGCACATGCATAGACATGAACAATGGTTACCTCTGCTCTTGTGTCCCCGGGTATTCTGGCGAACACTGTGAGGTAGACGTGGCTGTGTGCAATTCTACCGAGGAAGTGCGGTGCTACAACGGCGGACAGTGCATCGAAGGACCCGGGTTTAAGTTCTACTGTAAATGTATGCCAGGTTAGTTTATAAAATAAGGTGACGGCCACCATCTGACATTCAATCAATATTTCTTTCAGTAGCAAATATTACATACGACTCACACAATTTAAGTTAATCTTATTTCTGTTAGACATAACACCGGTATTTTCAATAGTTTCTGTAAGTTCTCATAAAGGATCATGGCTGAGCTAAATGTAGATTAATAATATATATATAAATATATTCTACCACATTCACACTACACCATCTAGTCCCAAACTAAGCAGAGCTTGTACTATGGGTACTAGACAATGGATATACATACATATATACTTTTCTTTTGTAAATACATACTTATTATACATAGAAACACCCAGACCAAGACAAACATCCATGTTCATGCACACAAATGTTTGACTTGAGCGGGAATCGAACCCGCGACCTTCGACGTAGCAGTCACTTACACTCCCGCTACGCCAGCCGGCCGTCGAATACTTAATCAATTAAGTAGGTTCATTGTTGTTAATATTATGTCATTTAACTTTGTGTATTGCATAGGCTGGGCTGGACCTAAATGTGAAGACCAGATAGACGAGTGCCAGTCTAATCCGTGCCTGAACGGCGGTGTATGTATAGACGTCCATGCGGACTACATGTGCGCTTGTACATTTGGTAAGACTCTTCAAAATGTCTTATATTTTGAGCAAAACTTTTGAGTTTTACTATACACACTCTCTATATTTTAGTCACTCTCGCTCTGTATTTAAGCCAACTACGAAACACAAGAAATAGTATAAACGCAGGGTACCTAGATTTTAAATCTTGTAAATATGATAGGAGAGATACCCACGAACTTTTCACGAACCAGACTTGATAGTCTAGTCAACGAAGCCATTCAGGCAAACTTCCTTAGTGAATATAAATTCTGAAAGCGAGTATCATATTTCAGGCTACACGGGCAAAAGCTGCGAAGTTCAGATAGAGTTTTGCGACGAGAATTCTTGCAGCAACAACGCTCTTTGCGTCGTCGAAGACGGGGCTAGAGTTTGTTATTGCGTACCTGATTACCATGGGGAGAGATGTGAACTGCAATATGACGAGTGTCTACTAGGACCTAGGTAAGGGATACAAGTACAAATTTAGTGTCTCGATTGATAAAATTTATAAATATAAACTTAAGCTCCAAGTTTACGCTGGCATTATTTTGATATAATTTCATAGTACAACATGTAGTTAATATAGCATTTCTTGTAATTTCACAGGTGTATGAACGGAGGCACGTGTATTGATGGTGTTGACAATTTCACATGTTCATGTCCACCCAAACTCACAGGTCCATTATGCGAATGTCTGATCCTTGATGACGAAAACTACGACTGTGAATATGTCAGTCCAACGCCTTTGACTAGCTCTACACAATCAGTCCTTTCTACGTTGTTAGAAATGTCAACTACTGAAAAAACTATATTCACCGAGGTGTCATCCACTTATACTTCCTCTAACGATAGTACAGCAATAATAACAACATCAGGCGAAACTACTCCAATAATCGTTATAGGATCTAGTACTGCAACAGAAACGGAGCCAACCATATCAACTGGTCTCACCACTTGGAAAGAAACTGATATTTCTCCTGTAACTACTGAAGGAATGACAAACGAAATAACTACTAGAAGTGGAATAACAGAACCGACTGAACACGCAGAAACAAGAGCCACTATAGAGTCAGATAACTCTAAAACAGAAGCAACTACTGAATGCCATGGAGCTTGTGGGGAAACGACTAAAACAGCATCAACAGAAACTGATATAACCATTAGTCCTACAGAACATACTAAAGCTGAATCAACGATTGAAGGTACTGAACAAATAACTTCATCAACATCTACTACAACTACGACTTCAAGTAGTGGAGTAACTGAAGAAATAACAGATATGACAACTACTCCTAAAGTTGACGTCACTACAGATAAAATGTTTACAAATATACCAACAGATCGCCCAGTTACTGAACATACGGTTACTGATGTACCACCAGGTTATTCAACCACGGAAACTTTAGAGGTGACCAGTGCCACTGATACAGAAACACACTATACCACAGTGCAGTCTGAATGTACTGATTCAATTTGCAATGACCACGGCAGCTGCATCAATACTCCGCATGGGATTCGAGTAAGCAATATTTTATTATTATTGTTTTCTAACAAATATATATAAGTACCATAACATCCCGACATTTTCTATTTCTCATCTTTAGAGCTATTTTTAATTAGCCGTTTATAAACCCACTCCAACGTTTAAACCTGATTGCGCAAATTCTAAGACATCTCGTAGCCTGATGATATTTTCGCTTATTAATAACCATTGATCTCAAATTTTGCCAAACCATGGTGATTTCTATTGTGCAAAGAGGTGAGAGAAAGTCGTTTGATTCAATCATCTATAAAGAGTCAGTGATTTGGCAGGGATTCTTGCAATCCTTCATTCCCATTGCACGAATGGATTCACATTATAACTATTTATCAGATGACATGTCGTGCTAAAAGTAGATTTCACAGAATAGAATTGTTATTCCTTCATATATCAGTAAATTTTTCATCGCTATTTTTACTATGACATAAACTGAAAACTGAACTGTATTGATTATTTATTTTTAGTGCCATTGTAACTTCAACTATGCAGGGAGATATTGCGACGAGAAAATTACAGTTACGTCAGCTGCATTCGGAGGCAATTCGTTCATAGCCCATAAGTTGAAGAATGCAACATCAATTGACGTAGAATTTAATGCGAAGACACTTATAACTGATGGTCAAATCATGCACGCGGACATAGCAAAAGGGGTATACATGCAACTGTACATGAACTCTGGTCTTCTCAAATTCAAGTTTTCATGTGGTTACCAAACAATGCTTCTAAGTGAGCTAAAAACCTTTGTCAATAAAGGTTACCCAATGAAAATTGAAACGAGGTAAATGTTTGTACAATATATAAATTAATTTACACGAGCTGTTGTTATACTTCGTGGCCTTCGCGGTTGTTGTGAAGGTACACGAACGCATTAAAATTGATTACTTTAAAAATGGGTTCCGCAGGAAATTGCACCTTGCCTGCGATTCATACGTAAGATTTTTTTATATTTCCGTCATTGGGATTCACTCGTGTGAATGACAAGCTTGGCAACGTAATAGATAAGCATGTAATCTGTGTAGATAAGAATGAGTCGAACGACATGCATCTATGAGACAGGTCAGCATAGAATTTATGTTGCTAGCAACCATTTACTAGGATCCATTTTCTAAAACACAACATGAATAAGTCGCCGTATCCTAATAAGTATCATACCTGAATCATTTTATGATCTGTGTAAGTAATTAGGTATCATGCTCGTTTCGCCACACTAGAAAGTGACGATAAATTAACACCGCAATGAACGTCTTAATTACTCGTACACCACGTCTACAAAGTAGTAGTATTTCACTTGAATAGACATGCGTTTGTGATTTATCGTAGAGCAATAGTTTTCTTGACTTTTTTAGATAAGTAGGTGCTATTATTATGAGGTTAGGTAACTTATTAAATACAAACTCTGAATGGCCTCTTGAAAAGTCTTAGGTAGATATACTTGTTAATTACTTAAAGCCGTAGTTATAATGTTTCTGTTCATTTAGTACCTATTCCTAATAGATTTCTGACTCGAAAACTCGTTGATTGGGTTACACCAATGATATTACAAGAAAGAGGTAGATACGTTACCTACGTAGTAATCAATCCGTAGAAACGGTACACTAACGCATACATTGATAACTCCATATTTTATTTTATTTTCGGTTGACAAGATTTGTTAGTTTCACTTTGACGCCGGCTCGCGAGTCGCGACTTCACACACACATATGTCGGACTTGCTCCGCCTTATTACAAAATATGGATTAAATATAAATCGAGGTTTAGACCTTAGCTTACCTGCGTGAAATTGATTTTACGTGCACTATAAACACATTTTTCTAGAACTATTATCACTAAAATTCTTTGGAACTAATTTCGAATAAAAATAAGTAACTATCTGCCTCAAAAAGTCCTTTTAAAAAGTCTCCATCAAGGTCTAAACCTGGTATTATTTTTAAACCATGGTTTGTAATAAGGCCCGCTATGTTTAGCGTCCTGCTTTTGGTACGCCTATAACATATCATACTAGATATGACATCCTGCAACTCATTATGATGGGCAAAGTCGCCGGCAAAAGATCAGTTGGTCGGCGAAAGAAATCATGGTTGCGCAATATACGCGAGTGGACTGGGATAACAAGTGCGGCAGAACTTTTTAGTCTCGCTCGCCAGAGATCGAGTAAAATATGCAGAGCTGACTGCCAACCTTCACTAGCTAGTTATACTAAGGGTGGTTCTTACTACATGTCCACATATTAACTTCTCCTCCAAAATAAATTCTGAATCGAATGGCAACAAAATAATAGTCTTTTAGAATAACAAACTTGCATAAATAACACGACAAAAGCCATACCTTCTGTCCTATCCGTTCTAAACATAAGTAACTGACGACTCTACCTTTGCCTGTGTTTTTATAGCTTAATTTCATCACAAAGATGTGTACCTGCTATAATTACTATGTTTTGCAGGCTAGATCTTTACATCAAAGAGCAACATTGCAATGCGACCTTGCGATTGAACGACACGGTGGCCATGAGCGGCGGTCAGGTAGCTAATATCAGCTCGCTCGAACACAACTCCACATTGTATTTGGGCAACGCGGAGGAAGTCAAGAATGCCGAGAGTAAACCCTTCATCGGATGCATCAAAGATTTAATTGTAAGTATCGAACCTGCGAATGAAGTGGCCCGGAGTTTCTTGCCTGATTCTTCTCACGAGGCTCTACTTTCTGAACAGGCATTTTTTTTCAATGCTCAACTATGTTAATATGCATTTTAAGTTACTTTTTTATTATTTTTTATTTGTTTGACTTTCTGACGTGTCCAAAAAATTTAAACATTTTTATGGAAATAAACATATTTGAGTTTGAAGAAAGAAAAGAAATCCATGCGCTAAACGCGTAAAGAATAACAAAAGTGAAGGCAAAATTTTGAGACAAGATTTATGCCCTTAAGCATTAGGTATAATATAAGATCCCAATCGTCAACATAATAATGTAGACGATTGGGATCGAGAGAAGCGGGTGGAAGCGGGCGGCTCAAGAATGGTCTGTGTGGATAGATCTTTGAGAGGCCTAATTATAATCTGAACATTTGTCAATCATAATAATCTGAACGCTACAGGTAAACGGTGAGAAACGTGAAATATTTGGCGACGCCATCGACGCGGGTGAGGTGTCTGAGTGTCTGTCGTTGTCCTGCCTTTCTGCGCCCTGTCTCAACGGAGGCACCTGCAGTGAGCACCATGACGGTGGATATACCTGCTCTTGTGCCAATGGGTAAGATACATCCTCTATTGTTAAAATTTGCCAGTCCCTATTTATTATTATACATGTATTATCATCAAGTAATTTTGCGACATTTGCTGAAAAGAAATCCTTACCCAAAATATGTATAGCTCAGTAGATACTTCGTCACCTCTTTGCGGTAAAATGATTTAAATGAGCGCGCTAACAGTGCCGATGTTGATCGCTTAAGAAAGAATTATCCGCTAAGTTCTAGTCTTTTTACCTCTTCATCTGATGTTTTAATTTGGTTGCAGATGGCTCGGCGAGCATTGCAACGAATCTGTGTGCGACAACAACCCTTGCCAGTCGGGCGGCAGCTGCGTCCGACACCCCGGCAGTGGGTTCCTTTGCCTCTGCCCTTACGGAAAACATGGCATTTTCTGCGAATACAGTAAGTTTCTTTTTATAATAGAGGCGGCAAACAGAATCGGCGGAAACAGATCGCCTGATAGCAAGCAAATACCGCCGACATGCACACAAGCAACACCAGAGGAGTCACAAGTGCATTACCTTGGGCCTTTGCTCTGGGAAAGGAAAAGGAGGAGCAGTGAGATAAGGGAGAAAGAATAGAGAATGGGCTCCTGGCACTCTCATTCACCGAACGAAACACAACAGTACCTATATTTACTGTTACTTTACGTCGATTTTCTGCAAGGGGTTACCTAGTAGTTCCCCGGTCGAGCCGACCCATTGATGCTTAAATCAGCAAGGCTCTACTGTAAGGGCCAGCCTTTATCTTGATTCGGACGAAAAAACACAAAGTATTTAAATAGCCATTAGGATGAAAAGACATTGAGTAAGTAAATTAATTTATGCAGACCACAAGGCGACCTCTGCTTAGACACGATTTCAACACTTAAACGATATTTTCTTGTACTTTATCTTAATCGCAAATTTTGTAGTAGTTTGTAGTAAATCCTTGCTGATTTCAGCATTCAGAATGAGCCCTCTAGACTTGAGAAGTAGGTACTACTCTTCTGACAGAATATCGACGTAAAATAACAGTATATAGACTGTTGCGTTCCGTTCGGTGAGTGAGAGTGCCGAGCCCTCATCCCTTTTCCTTTTCCCTTATCCCGTTCCTCCTCCTAATTCCGTTTCCCATATAGGGCGGCAACGCACTTGCCGTTGCTGATGTCCACGGGCCGCAGTACCGTCTTTACCATAAGGGCCCGTGCCCAGCGCCCCCGTACTCAGGAGGGCCCCCAAATGACCGATAAATTTCTTCCAAATTTATTTTGTTAAAACATTTTTGTCAGAGACAGTACAATTTTGCAGAAACAGAAGGGTAAATAGAGTTGACTTATATTTTTAAAATTGCAGTAATTTTATTTTATTTTCTTCAACATTTAGACGATTTAGTTTTATTAAGTAGGTAGGTACCTAAATATAAACAAAGCTGTTTAATTTCCAAATTGAACACTTCGCCCGCGTCTTCTGTTCGATAGTTTCTGAGTTTATCTTTTTATGATAAAGGAGCAGATGGATCGCCTGATGGTAGGCAATCACCGCTGCCCATAGATACCCGCAACACCGGAGGAGATGCAAGTGCGTTGCAGGCATTTAAAAAAATAGTCGCGCTTTTCTTGAAAGTTTGAAGGTCGTACTGGCCAGAAATACCCCAGGTGTCAGTTCATTCCATAATTTTGTTGTGCGTGGCAGAAAATTTCTAGAAAAACGCACAACGACCTACCAACCATTTAATAATGGAGATGGGATTAATGTTGTGAGGTACGATGGCGAAAATAAACGATTCCTCGGAATCCTCCCCGTAGTACGACCAAAAGAAGATGCAGAGAGACGCCACATCTCTACGCAGCAAGGGGTCAAGCCAATTGGAAATGTCTTAGCCGATTGCTTTGAGCGATTGCAGTCGCTCTCCGTTAAATGCGGTCCAGAGGGAGGTAAGCTGGTACTGGGGTGCCCCTGCCCAAAAACGAGAACAGTATTCTATTTAAGGTCGAACCAGCACCTTATAAAGTAGTAAAATATTAAAATGAAAAATGGCGTGAAATATTGTCTCAATCTGTTGATCATGCCGAGCTTCTTGACGACAAATTTAGCCTTACCCTTTAAATTACCACGGATCTGGACTTCGCAAGAAATTTCGCCACCAAGTATCCCAGTACTAGCTGAGGCGGTTATGGGTATATTCTCAAAATGAGGAGATACGACCAACAGCAGATTTTTTTGCGTTGAATGTGCAGACTTGTATCTTTGTGGTGACTAAATTAGGTCTGCTCCAATCCGAGACTCTTTACAAATAGATATGAAGGAGGAATAGAGTAGGTGATAGCACACAGCCTTGCGGGATACCAGCTTTCATAGGCATGGAGTTAGAGCATTCACCTTCGACATCGATCTTAATACTTCTGTCTGCTTAAAAACTAGTACCCCATTCGCATAATCTCACGGGAAACCCACGATATATGAAGGAAGATTGGAAAGAAGCGATTTGCGCCAGACACGATCGCAGGCCTTCGCTATGTAAAAACGAACTGCCAAGCTAACTCCTTTGTCTCGATCACTTGACCAAACGATGCGTCTGGTATAGGTTACCTTTTTTGGGATCGGGTGGACTGTCGGTGGACCTAAGTTGAGAATACACCATAAGTCATAATTCAGGCAGGGAGCTCCCGCACCATGAGGCAAGTAGTTGGACCAAGACCAGCCTTGTCCTTTGCACTATAAGCCAGACTGCCATAGGATTTACGCAGTGGCAGAAGATAGATCTGGCAGAAATTTCTTTGGGCAGCATTAGCAAGTGACCAGAAAACATGCCAGTGAGATATCTTCCACGTAGTTCCAAGTCGCTTACCAATTCTGGCAATGGATCCTACTTTGGTAAAAGATTGCATGCTGCATCTGGAAGCTAAACGTCATTTTTGTGTACCTGAGGGCCCCCGATGCTTCTGTGCCCAAGGGCTCCGGCACAGCTTAAGACGGCCCTGCACGGGCGGAGGTAATCGCTTACCATCAGACTATCCGTTGTGTTTATTTGCCTGAAAAGACATAAAAATACAGACAAGATTGTCGGCTTTATTCTACTAACTCTATCAAGTGACCTCTTCTTCTATAAGTACCATCTGCTAATGCAGTTTGCGAATCTCTAAGGCAGTTGCCACCTACATTACAATCGCCATAACTTTTTGACAATGTGGTTTTCCGAATGTATGTAGGTAGGTACTTAGTATTCAGTTAATTTTAAACCATAATGATGATCATTCAATTCTGAGGCTTGTCATGTTGAGCGGTTTTGCACACTTATTGTGGTCATCGTCACTTTTGGCACTAACTGTACTGAAAAACAAATATAGCATAGTATTTACCGCGGCATTGACCATTTCTAAAGATTGTGCATGCAATTTTTTGTTCATTTAGTTAGGTATATAATTGATGTCTTGTCAAGTTTAAACACCTTGAAGGCATAGCACGAATATAATTTATGCAGTTTATAGTGTTTGAACTAAGTATATGAATGATTAATGTTGCGCTCGCTTAAACACTTTCCGTCTGCCACTCGTCAAAGGTCACTAGTAAAGGTTATTTCGCTGTTAGTTTTGTAATCACTGCAGTAATTACCGAACTCAAACTTTGTCTATTTAATAGTTGGATGATGCGGCAGCTCACGATTTTCTTATTAATAGTTTTCACATAGGTACCACACATCTTAAAGAACGTCTGTTCTAACCTTTTTTCAAAAGTAAATTCTGCTTGAAAAAAACAGCAGTTGAAAATTCAGTAGATCAGACAAAGCTTGACAAAATAATGTCCTTTCCACAAAGAGAATGCCATGTGGCCTGGCCGAAGGGACCCTGGAACACATGTTTTTTTCCTGCCCAAAATTATCAGTTCCCCTCTACGATCTTCTGCCTAATTCTATCCCTAGACCTGTAAACATAGCTTTTCTTTTATCTCTGGCTCACACTCCCCTTATCAAAGTTCTGTAAAAAATTATTTCCCTAAATAAAATTGGAATCTAGTATGCACATCCCTTGCCTTTTCATCCAGCTTTTACACAACCACTTCAATTACCAACATCTACCCTCAATTATGTTCAATAATGTTTATGTTGTTTGTTTTCCAAAAAGTCAGCCTCAAAGAGAAACCACTGCTAATCCGACCGATCAATAGACTGTTCTTACTTATAATATACCTATCTGATCTCTTCTTCCACCTTGACATTGGCAAAATCATCGATAATTATTTGATGGTTGGATGGGGCCATTATAAAAATAGCTTAAAAAAAGAGAATGCCGTTTGATTCTTTGATTTAAAAACGTAGTATTTGTATACTCTTTGATTTAAACTAGAGGCAGACATAACGACTATCATGAATTTTATTATAGCTGGTGACCGACGGTTTTACATGCTCCGTAAAGCTTGAAGAAGAGGGATGTTTTTGTGAAATGTGAACGCGCCCCATTTTTATATAGGTAAAGCAGATAAACACGAATTTCCTTGCGAATGGATTGATTCATGCTATGCCATGTTGACACTTTACCACGCCCCCCAAGTGCATTAAGAAGCAGATTAAAATTAATGGGATGAATTTGAGCTGTATACCTAATTACATCCTTCCTTAAACTTTATTTAACATTTTGTCGTTTGGCCCACCGGCACAGATGAGAGTACACACTGTGTTTTCGTACTGCGTTATCTTTAAAGTATTAGATACGTACTTGACTGCAAACATGGCGTCTCTTCCAGATGTAGAAATAACCCGTCCATCTTTGGCGCCGATCAGCACGGGCATATCTTCGTACATAATGTACGCACTGTCCCCCGCCGCGATGAACTCGGACCGATTCGACCTGCGGCTGCGCTTCCAGACTACGGACATGGACCAGATAGCACTGCTCGCGTTTGTGGGACAGACTGGACGGCACGATTCCCGCAGCCAGCATATTGCGCTCACGTTTGTGAAGGGGTATATTATGATGACGTGGAATATGGGTAGTGGTGAGTAAGATCTTAAACGTTCCTCTTTTTTACAAGCAATTACAGAAGCCTCTCATGCCGATAAATACACGATGAACTACAATGGCTATGTCTGCGTTACTTATAAGTGAAGAACTTTTCTGGGATGTAAGGGCATAGAAAAGTCACCATCGCAGTAACTCTTGATCTTGACAACCGGTTTAATAGTTTTGAACCTCAGGTTATTTTTAGGCCATATAAACTCATCCAAAATTACCTGATATTGGCGCAAATTCTAGTAACAGCTCGACCATGGTTTTAAAAGCTTAGTGGGCTAGCCAACTATCGTAACAGTTGATGCGATATGTGTCGATGTTTTGTCCCCGGGAACGCCCAGTGACAGATCCAGTAGGGAGGAGCTAGAAGGCCTTAAACCCACCTCGACAGACAAATAACTCTACACTGTAGCCCTGCATAAAACCTTCCCTCACCAGTTTCAAGCCCCCTAAACCTTCAAAACTAAATCTTAGATCAGCCACTGGCCCAGGTACGTTCACCCAGCTACAGCATCGGATTACATGTCTCGTCTTACGTCTATCTATCGGCAGGTCCTCGGCGCGTGTTCACGTCGCGCGCGCTGAGCCCTCGTCGCGGCGGACACGCGGTGCGCGTGTGGCGGCGCGGCCGCAGCGCCGGCCTCAGTGTTGACGGGCGACACAACGTGTCGGGCAACGCGCCTGCGCACGTCAACAAGATGACCCTGCTACCTTATATTTATATCGGTAATCTTAATATACAGGGTGGCGCTACCGTAGGGGCACTTTTTGAACAGAGGCATAGCGTACAACATTCTGAAGCCTTGTACCAAAAATCATTTAAATCGGTTTTTGGTACAAAGTTTCGATTTTCAAGTGCGTTAATAAAATCCTTTCCACTGCGCTCCGTTTTATCTGCGCTGAGCCTAACTTCGGATGACGTCAAGGCGTCGCGTCGTAGCGAGTCGGGGCGCACAATGTAGGGTCGTTGACCGTTTTGTATCAGCTGTGTGGAATTCAAAGCATGTGCAAAAATGGCTGAACTTAAAATCGATATTGCGGCTAAACTATTGCACCGATTTAATTGATTTTTGGTACAAGGCTTCAGAATGTTGTACGCTATGCCTCTGTTCAAAAAGTGCCCCTATGGTAGCGCCACGCTGTATAAAATCCTTGCGTTACTGACTGACTGACAGACACGCTACAGCCGAAACTATTGGGCGCAGGAAACTGAAATTTGGCATGTTTGGTGCACTAAGAAGGGATTGCCCGAAATTCCCACGGGATCGGCCAAAACGGGTAAATTAAAAAAAAATGCAGACGTAGCTGCTGGCGTCCTCTAGTTAAGCATATACACGCTTTTTAACGGCTTGCTCTACCTGCTCTATCTATTCGGTAGAGCAGTCTAGCAATCAGCTTTCTCTGCAAGTATTTTTTTGTATTTGCCTATGTTCTCACACGCAATCTTAAGCCAGCTCTTGTGGTAGGCGTCTAGATGAAGTTATTTACAAATTATATTGCTTAAATACTCTTTTTTTTAATTTAGTTGGTGGATTATACTTACGAATAATTTTAGTTCTAAATAAAAATTTAGGTATATGTAGATAAGCATACAGTTGTAAAATAATTAAATTGAAATATATCTTTTTAATCTTTGATTGGAATCTATGAAAGTAACTGAATTCAGAAGTTGCAGCAATTGATACTTTACTGCATCAAAGCTGTTGTTTGTTGCACATTTTTCAAAGTCTACCCATTCGTACTCTCTACTTCTACCCGTGGTCGCAACCGCGTGTAGAGCTGATTGCAAGCAACAACCTACTTGTCCTGCAGGTGGTCATCCGTCACCGGGTTTCGCGGACCTACCCCACGATTTACCCCTGCACTCCGGGTGGCGTGGCTGCCTCTGGGAGGTAGGCGGCGGCGCGGCGGGCTCCGGCGCGCGGCCCATAGGAGGCCGTGGTCTCGGCCAGTGCGGCGTGGCGCAGTGCACTGCTAAGTCTTGTAACGCGCCTAGAGGAGTCTGCATACATTCACCTGCTACTTATGGGTGTGTATTTATGTATTTACATATTATGTTTCGTAGATGCCTTTTTAAAAGAGCGCTTTATATGCTTAAGACCTATTTTTAGGATCCGGTTTATAAACTGTTATTAAGTTTAGATCCGGTGTATAATTGGTTAGACAGAAAAAGTTAACGTAGGTAGGTATGTACCTACATTACAAAGCAATGAGAGTGAAAATCAACTTTTAAGGATGTCAAAATAGCTTGAACTATCATTTTGGTTATTGGATGTATTATTAACTATAAATATTCTTAACTTCAGTGATTTTACAATGATCGCTCAAACATTAAGTATATGCTCAAAGATAATTCATCATTTACACAAAATGTCGTCACCCTCTGCGAACCAATACGTGACCCGCAGTATAGTGACCAAGATACGTTCATAAAGTAGTGTATTATTCAGTACTTAAAGATGAGCTATATTCTTTCCAGATGTATTTGCAACGAGGGTTGGTTCGGTGCGACGTGTTCGAGCTCATACAACCCGTGCGATCGTGCGCACACGCAGTGCCGCGGACAGTGCGTCATCACATCGGACACTGACACGCACTGCGACTGTCCCTATGGCAAAACTGGCATCTACTGCGACCAAGGTGATCACCTCCATATGCTATTTGCTGGATCTAAGATTTTGCCCTTTGTATATTAGTCTGAAGTCAGAACAGTGCCACGTAACAATCAAATCAGTTCCATCCAACTTAGAATAATTTTGCCATCCTCTTAGTTATGAAACCTGTCTTCATTCCTAACTGATGATCGAAGACTCAGGGTTTTGAAAATAAAATTACTTCATTTCTACGCCACTACCACAAACCAAGGCCACGATATTCTCAGAGTCATAAATAATTTTCTCCAGTTTATCATCTTCTTTACGTTGTGTCCAGAAATAAGAAGATATTGATACATTTTCATGGTTTAAATTAAACTACAGTTTACGGATTTTATCGCGATATAATGGTTTTCATCTCGGTAAAACTCCGTGAACGGTAGTTTCATTTCAATGTGTAGGTTCTACTACTACTAACTAACATACATACTAGTAAACCGAAGAAAATTATTTTCATGGCATTATAATAGGACTTTATTTCAAACGCCAATTCCAGAACTACTACCAACGGACGTCCTCTTCACTGGCACCAGATCGTACTTGCAGCTACACCCTCGTCCCATATCGAGCGTCAGCCTCGCGTTCGAAGCAGAAATCAAACCGAACAAGGAGCGAGGACTGCTGCTATACGCTGAAACTCCGCATTTTTACACCGTGCTGTCCATGCAAGGTGGTTTACTGGAATATCGCTGGACCGGTAAGATAACTTTTGTGTTTGAGTAATTTTATTAATATTATCATAAAAACCTTTCAGGGGTAAATAATTATTAATTTTATGACAAGTTATTTAAGCCCAGAGGCGGCTTTTGGGGCTGAGCAGAACAAACAACAGAGAGCCTCGCTCTTAGAAAGACCATTAGCATATCTTCTATATGTTATAATTTATTTTAGAAAATAGCAAATCAAGAACGTCGGTGCCAAGACATCTAATTCTTTACAGGATTCATGTTCACGACCGCGACAGAGTAAGAAAAACAGCAGCATTTTCAATACATTTTAATTAATGGATTAATGGTCATGGAGCTATGTCTCGTTGGTGGAGTCGTTTTGAAGCAGTGCTGGGTATATAGAAACTAGGTATTAGAAGTTAGTGCTATAAATGAAATAAATTAAATCAATTTTATGCTATGAATGTGAGAATGGCTCCTAGAAATGTATGATGTGTAAATGCTATTAACGTCACTAGTTTACCACCTTTATTATCACGAAAACTTACAGTGGTGACCAAAACGAGGCGTTGCGGTGTCGTCATTATAGTGTTCCTCTGATGTCGGTTGGTTGTAGGTATACAGTATACAGACTGATTTTTAGGCGTGCCGCAGCTCGTGAGCTATTTGGCGGTGGCAACGCCGACGCAAGGTTACTCTGAAGTCCAGATTATACCTGCGGTTGTTTGTACGTAGGTCAACTGTCGGGCATGACGTCGCTAGTGCAGAGGCACGTACACTGTTGCTCTGAAGTCCTAATTGTACCTGAGGTTGTTTCAACGAAGATTGATTGCCGAGCATGACGTCTCTGGTGCACAGTGATGTAGTGGCGACGCTGGCGCAGTGGCATGTACCTGCAGTGTTGCTCTGATGTCCTAATTGAAGCAATGGTTGCTTGTCCGAAGATCGATTGTCGAGCAAGACGTTGCTGGTGCACGGCGGCGTGATGGCATCGCTGACGTAGTTGCACCTACAGTATTGCTCTGAAGTCCATATTGTCCCTGTGCTAGTTTGTACGTAGATTGACTGACGTGTATGACGTCGCTGGCGAGCACTGGCACGGTCGTATCGCTGGTGCAGTGACTCGTACAGTGTTGCTCTGCAGTGCATCACTGTTGAGCAGTGACATAGTTGCGTCGTGGCTCGTACCATGTCGCTGTACAGCAGTACAGATTGTACCTGCGGTTGATTGTTCGTAGATCGACCGGCAGGCATGACGTCGCTGGGGAGTAGCAACGTGGTGATGTCGTGGCACGTATAGTGTTGCTCTGAACTCCAGGTTGTATCTGCGGTACCTGCTGTTATTATTTCGCAGATTAACTGTCGAGCATGACGACGTTGGTCAGCAGCGGCACAGTGGCGTCGTGACACGTACTATCTCGCTTTGAAGTCCAGATTGTATTAGTGGTTGCTTGTACATAGATCGACCGATGGGCATGAAGTCGTGGGTGAGCCGCGACATGTTGGCGTCCTTACACGTACAGTGTTGTCCTGAAGTCCAGATTGTGCCAGTGCTTGTTTGTACGTAGATCGATCGATGAGCATGACGTCGCCGGTGAGCAGCGCTGTAGTGGTGTCGTGGCACGTACAGTGTTGCTCTGAAGTCTAGGTTGATCGCCCGGTTGGCTGAACGTAGATTGACTGTCGGATATGACGTAGCTGGTGAACAGCGACGTGGCGATGTCGCTGTCTCTGTGGTACGTACAGTGTTGCTTTGTAGTCCAGATTGTAACAGCGGTTGTGTGTATGTAGATCGATCGGCGGGTATGACGTCGCTGGTGCACAGCGGCGTCGTGTTGTTGTTATCTGTACAGTGGTGCGTACAGTGTTGCTCTGAAGTCCAGATTGTACCACTGGTTGTTTGTATACGGATCGGCTGTGGAGCATGACATCTCTGGTACACAGTCCCGTGGTGGCGTCGATGGTACAGTGGCATGTACAATGTTGCTCTGAAGTCCAGATTGTACCTGCGGTGGCTTGTACGTAGATCGGCTGTCGAGCATGACGTTTCTGGTGCACAGTGATCTGGTGGTGTCGCAATAATATAAATATTGCTCTGTAGTCCAGATTGGACCAGTGATTGTTTGTCCGAAGATCGACTGTCGAGCATGACGTCGCTGGTGCGCAGCGGCGTCACGGCGTCGTTGCCACAGTGTCGCATACAGTGTTGCTCCGAAGTCTGTATGGTACCTGCGGTTGTTTGTAAGCAGATCGGCTGACGAGCATGACGACGCTGGTGTGTAGCAGCGTAGTGATGTCCTAGCCGCTGTGGCAAGTACAATCTCGCTCTGAAGTCCAAATTGTATCCTTAGTTGTTTGTACGCAGATCGACTGTCGGGCGTGACATCGCTGGTGCGCAGTGGCGTGGTGGTGTCCCTGACGCAGTGGCACGGCGTCAAGGCCGGGCGCTACGGCAGCCGCTTGTACGTGTGGGTGGACGGAGCGCTGAGTACTGAGGCCATGCTCGCGCACGCCTACCCGCACACTGCTAGCAACGCTACAATATTACTCGGTAAACAAATTTTACTTAGACATGAACGTATTTAAAAATTAGATGGATGATTAGAGTGCATTTCGGCCAAATTTTAGATTTGATTGACTTACATTTGGTATTTCGCTGCATATTGTTAATTTCCTTTCGTTAACATCGCAGACAACAAACAATGTCAATAATTCCTCCTATATACAAATTATACTCTGTGTCAATAATGTTTGTTCAGTTTGACGTTTCATAATCAATTTTCCAATTTGCTTGCCAGTTCAAGAATTCTATAAAGATACAGATAGATGCTCACGATATCCGATTTTTATTACATTATTTTACCCACTCTTCATTAATGTTAATAGGTGGCGCAAAAGATTTGTCGACATTGCCGTTCGATGCAATGTCAGGACCTCCAGAGTTCTACACCGGCTGCATCAAAAACCTTCACATCAACAATATAATGATACCTTTAGAACAGCAAAATATAAAAGGTAATGATAATTTGAACTGGCAATACCATACTTACACAGATCACCTAGTAATAATCTTTAGTCTGCTACTGGTCATACCTACCTAGGCCTTTCATAATTTACGTAACAATAGTGTTAGAAGACAATACGAAGATTAGCCTACTTAGGTAAATCACGCTGACCAGACGGGTTGGCATAGACTTGGTGTCGACTTTTTATCTCTTCCCAAAGATACTTACCTACGATTGGCTTCGTGTACCTATTTCATTTTATTTCGCGCCTTATCACATCTAGGCTGGTTTCAGAGTCACGCGTTTGACCCGCGCCGGCCACACGCGCGCGCTTCCAATTACACTAGATTAGTAGTAGCGTTTCATAGTCACGCAGTTCAAACGCGCCGCGTGTGAGACGCGCGCCGGCGGCCAGCGCTCTCGAAACTTCATACATTGCAATGAGAAACGCGAACTCGTTTCACAGTGGTCCGCGCGCCAAACGCGCTGTTTGAGACGCGCTGGCCAACGGCGCGTGCCGCGCGCGTCACTCTGAAACCAGCCCTACGGAAGGAAATGGGGCAAGTAGTGCAGTGAGACTTTATAAAGAAGTGTAATGCCCTGATGACTATAGCTGATGCTGTGAGCCAAAGCAGTGTGGCCACAAGGAATACTCTTTTCTTCAATTAGTGTCCGCATCATATCTGGTTTTCCAGAGGGTCGCAACGTGGGCGACTGCGACGGCACGGCGTGCGGGTCGGAGACGTGCGGCGGCGCGGCCTGCATCGTGGAGCGCGGCAGTGCGCGCTGTGCGTGCGGTGCGGGGGGCTCAACGTCCGCGGGCGGTGTGGGGGGGGCTCGGTGTCGGCGCCACCACGCCACGTGCGCGCCCGCGACCTGCGCGCCGCCCGGCGGCACGTGCCGGCGACAGGCGTGCGTCTGCGCCGCTGGGTATGCGGGGGAGCATTGTCAGACTAGTGAGTATTAGGAGCCTTCTGTATAGGTATAAGTAATTTTATTATCTAGACATTTACCTGTATTCTCGGTCTTGCCAATATACTCGGTCTTAATCCTCTCTACTCTATCTAGCCTATGAATGCCATCACTCTACTTAATCGATATCATATTAATTGTGAATTTGGATCAGTGGTCTGGTTTAGCATCTAACATAGATCAAGATGGTCAGTTTATAACTTTAATGCACACAGGTAGTGAGTAATAATCTCGATTTAATTAAATAATTTTATAATTTCTTAGTCATAATATACCATAAAAATACCATCCACCAATTTCAGAAATAAACATTACAATCCCACAATTCGACGGGTCGTCACTAGTATCCCTAACCCGCTCAGCAGTCAGCCACACGAACCAGCAGAAGCTGGCACCAGCGCTTATCAAGCCCGCTCACCTTGCACTAAACTTCACTACAGCTGAACCTAATGGTCTTTTGCTGTGGATCGTAATGGTAAGTAAACAAAATGTTGTAGTAATAGTGCAACGGTAGTAGAAACAATCAGACATACTAAAAAAGCACAGTAACTTCTGAACATGCTTAATACTGAAAATAATTATTTGATGACTACACGAACAGTAGTAAAGCCTTTGACTGTCTACATCATATCGTATTGTCTCATAAGCGTGAAAAAAAAGGTGTTCAATTCATATTTAGGGTACTCGTATTTAATTGGTTCAAATCCTATTCGGTTTGAAAAGACTTATGAATTGTACAAGCAGTAACCTTCATTATCTACATTTTCTCTGAATTCGAGTTCCTAGCGGCGTCACTCAAGGCACTTTGATAGGACTCTTGCTTTTTAGAAGCCATATGTTTTTACTATTCAACTTTACATCATGCATCATTATAGCCTTTTGTAATTATTTATTAACAAAAAACATTTTATTCACAGGACATAGACTACATAGGCTTGGGCCTAGAAAACGGATATCTGCGAATAGTCTGGATGTGCCAGCATCATAACTCTACGATCTCACATCCTGACATTAAATACGAAAGCATATCAGCTTTAAGAACGTGCTCTAGAACACTGCCCCACGCAGGGTATGTTTCTGATGCTGAATGGCATACGGTAGTGTTGAAAATGGAGAAGAATAATGTGACGATACTAGTCGATAAAACAGTAGCGTATTCTACAGAGCTGCAGTTACAAAATAAAGCTGATTATCAAGACGTGGAGGTTTACGTTGGTATGTACAATCAGTTATGTAGCATCAATTTATTTAAACATGCATTAGTATGTACGCACAGGGTGTCACAAGACCCATCACCAAGCCGAAGTCTACGCGTTTAGGACATCATGCCAAGTCATACTAAGCAAAAATAAAACCTGGGAAACGACTTTTTTTTTAAGTATTCACTTTTTTCAAGCCGCTATAAAAAATACGCGCGTGCAATTTTCGAAATACCTACTCTATGGGTGCATAGGACATCTATAGAACAGGTTGGCGAGGTGAATGCATCGATTTTGTGCCTAATTAGAAAAAATCCATAGTAACCGAGCCTCAATATCTCCTGAACCAGTAATTTCCCAGGTATGATGCCGAGGCAAAAAATGTTCGTTATTATTGGTACAATAATAATATGAGGTTTCAGTTTTAATTAAAGGTCTTTTTACACCCTGTTTAATTAGGCAGATTAAGCTCCTTAATTCCTTGAAAGTACTGTATTATGTCATCACTTAGGTACCTATAACTCACTTACGTATTACATGTACCTTATGCTAAAATAAAACATGAACTAAATATATGTCTCTTTTTCACAGGTGGCGTAACTGAACAAGAAAACGCAACAGCCAAGAAAGTATTCCCATACAATTTCAAAGGCTGTATCGACCACATATCGACGAAAGAGAAGTCCTACATAAACAACTACACCGAAATATACAGCGAAAATGTCAAGTCGTGCCAACTATTCCCTCCTACGTAACCATTATTAACATTTAGATAAAATAGGTAGGTAGGTAAGTGTGAAAATACTCATAGTACAAAACTCTCTAGTCTTCTTATGGAACAGATAGTGGTTTAATTTTATCAGTGTTCTTAGAACTATTGGATTTTGTGGCTGAAGAACTGTCTCTGTTTTAGGTTTTTGTACTTTCTTTTTAAGATTCAGTATGTCACATTATGAATTATAATGCCCAGTTATTTCAGGTTTTTCAGAAGAAAATTCGGTTCACGTTTCGATCGTTTTGATCACATTATGGTCCTAACAGCACAGCTTGTGGATCATGTAATAGCATAATCTTTCATCTACACATAAAAGCTCATCCCTTTTAGTAAAATTCATAACCAGTTAGCAATAGTTAACAATAGGTATAGGTCGGTTCGCGAAAGTTGACCACAAATGGCAGCCGTCGCGCATATGTTTATTCGTGCACCAATGGCGTGGCTCTATTCTTGACGCATTTAGAGAATGCGTCAAGAACGGAGCCACACCATTGGCATTCCACCCGCGCCTCACCCCGCACCTCCACGGGGACCCAAAAAATGATTTCTGCGCAGTGGTCATCTTTCGTGAACCGACCTATATCAGAGTACCACTTATATGTATATGTTCATTATTTGGTTTGCAAACGCTTTGCAAACAGGCTTTAGTTGCTAATTAAATTATATTATAATTCATAATATTAATATGAATTAATGATATGTTGATCTAATAGTTTTTTACAAATAAGCATCAAGGATTGTAATAGAAATATTACGTTTCGAAATAGGTCTGAAATATTAGTATGGTCAGTTAGTAGGTAGTGGAGTATGGTGGTAAATAAGTATGGTCTGTGGAGCCTAATCATAATAATATGAAGAAGCCTTTATAAAAAATATGGAATCATAGATTGATTTTTTGTAGATACTTAATTAATATTAGACTCGCCCATTATTTAAATTTGTAAATCATTATCTTATTTTATGTAAGGTCAAATGAGTATTTGGTGACTATAATAGACAATAGCGTAGCTAAATAATAAATTACCTTAAGATTTTCATTAGCATTTAATTATCTTATATTTTTATTAGTGAACGGAAACAAACTTAATTCTCATAGGAAGTATACATTAACGCTGGCCTGTTTCACTACCGCTTGACAAGTTCCTGTTAAGTTTATTTGTCAGATAATTGATACGACATAAGTTACGATTTTTAAATAATCTGGGTCTTAATCAATGGCCCAACGTTGGCGAGGCGTCAGCTGTGTAGTTTGCCGGGTCTTCGAGCATAAAGCGATGGCGACACCGACAGCTAGCGAGCGGGCTAGGTTTGCGAGCATAGCTTTACCTCTAAATATTCGTTTCCTTCAGCGCTATTATCTACTTTGATTCGACAAAGTTTCGCTTTGATCGGAACGTTTCTCGCTAACCAATCTCGCTCGCTCGCTGCCGGTATAAACTTCGCTAAAGGAGAAACTGAACGTTAAATCACCATTTCTATGTTATTGTTGCCAGGTTTGTCCGAAGTTTATTTTCAATACTTTGGTTTATTTATAGTCTAAATATTAAATGTAAATCAAGTGTTGTGGTATGTTTTGTATGGTATGTAGAAAGAAAATTAAACATTCAATGTACACAAAATATAGTTTTATTGATATATTCATGTTTAATAAATTGTATACATAACATCATCAAATATTATATTAAAACATATACATTTTCGTTATACGTTACATACTCAAACACAAATACAATATGAGATGTTATCCCCGTTAAACATATTATATCTCATTAATTTAAAATGTTTAGTCTCAACACAATGCAGTAATTTCAATTGGCATACATGTTCAGCATCTAAACATGCCCCTTACAAGAAGCTCATCAACATCAGATTTATTTACATTTCATTATTAAAGCATGTACATTTATAAAAGTCGTAGAATTCATTAGGCCTATTTACAAGTGGAATAAAGTTGGAATGCTTGACCGTGGTACACAATTTAGCTTGCAATCGGTGTATTGTACAACAGTATAAAACTCACTTAGGAACATCGATTCCTTCACTTGATCAACGATACATTTTGATATAATTTCTAAAAAATAAATATTATATTAAGCAATAAAGAATAAATAATTGTTAATTGCACATCCTCATTATTATAAAATTTTTCGAAAATTAAATATATTATAACAGTTGTAAGCTGCGCTTACTATTTCAATTATGCCGTACGGAAATAGGCACAAAGTGAATTTCATCTCTACTACAGAATTATTATATTATTAACAAATTCAAAGTTCTTTGAAATCCAAAAGTAACACGTACCCTAGGAATGTTTCGGACAATAATTATAAAGATACTATAGAAAGAATAGAATAAGCTAATCACAGTAGAAGTAAATATTACATATTTACGATACATTTTATGCCTATTGGTGCGTCATTGTATCTCAACCATAAATAATAATTAATAAATAAACAGGCCGCCTTAGGTCCGGCGCGGACCGCGGGCGGCTGGCTCCAATACAATACGAAGCTACGTAACAATGATAATATTCAATGTTATTTATTATGTACGACATTACCTCCACGAAACAACATTAAATCTGAATAATGATACTAAGAAACATCAAGTTCAATGCTTTATTTAATCTAATTCTGAATATAAATGATACTTAAGGGCCCGGGGCGGTAGGTAGGCTGTGCCCTCTACGCTCATACATACTGGCAATATTACTCAAGTTAGCTTTATTATTCTTAATAATAAAGATCTTATAAAATATAAGCTATTCAATTGTTTATATTGAAGTTTATGCCGATTCCGAATATTTAATTACTTTGAATGGTGTACTTGTACACAGTACGAGAGTACGTTTTAGTGGAAGCTCGCTGCCCTGGGCGACTTAATTTCATCTTTGCTTATCTACAAGAAATTCGTTTATTAAACTTATATTTATATGAACATCAGTTAACAATTTTCCTAATAATGTTATTAAAGTAACAGACACCAGTATAGAAATTACATTTTAAATATCATATTTGGAACATAATTTCTTATAATTGAATTCCAGTTCTTACTTTTATACCGGGTGGTAACAATCTCAATAATTCGTAATCTCTAAATTTATAAACAAATTAATCTATATCATATAATGTCATCAATAAAAGGTCATGTTCAGTGAATAAAAACAACGATATTATGAAGTTATCGATAATACAATATAATTAGGTACATCGATATTATCAAATAAGCATTGGGAGTATATAAAATCGGATTGTTTGTGTGAGTCCGACTCCGCCGCGACTGTCGCGCGCGGCCTGCGGCTCATGGCTCAAGGCTCACGGATAACGGCTAACGGCTCACAGCTCATGGCTCACGGTTCACGGCTCAGGGCGAGTGCCGACTGCGGGCGGAGCGCGGACCACAGACACAGTAAGTCATCAAAAGTTAAGCATTTGATTCGTTTCTATAAACAAAGCATTTACTTGTAAAATCAGTCTCATTCGCATAAGGAAGTGATCACAGCACACACACTGGAAACTCGTTGCAGAGCGAGGGGCCACGTCCCTCTTTAACGAAACTTTAATAATAATAGAGCACCTCGATTGCTAACCTCTTACAATTAAATCTGATAAAAGTCATGCAACAGATCTTCGAATATTTAGATTTATAAAAATATCAAATGTATGGAAAACAGTATAAAGAGAAAGGACTAAATATTGGAAGTACGTGTCGTATCGCACATTAAACAAATATGTATTACGATCGGATACTCGGATACGGTAGACGGGCGGCGGGCCGCCCCGACAGTAAATAAAATAATAAGTTACAAGCATAGACTAGATAATGAAAATTTGTAAAAGTTTAGATACAACACATAGGAGACACGACAGACCGCGAGCGCGCTCGCTCGCCATAAAAATATACACTCTAGAGAATGGCAACCACACTTCGGTGCAAAAATGCAAAGCCGGTAATATTCCCGGAGACACCTAACGTCAACACCAATTTCCTTCGGCGGAGGCGACGGGCGCGGCGCGGGGCCGGCGCCCGTCCGGTACGTTATAAAAAGGGACATCGTCTCGCACGCGCCCTCCCCCCGGCGCCGGGGTGGGGGGGCGGCGCGGGGGGCTAGAGGCGGGCGAGCGCGCGCGTGTGCGCCGCCGCCAGCGCGCGTCACGGGCGCGGCTCCACCAGGCGCTGCAGCAGCACGGCCACGCCCACCGCCAGCAGCAGGAACAGCGCCGCCATCACCAGCGCCACGTGGCGCGGGGTGAGCGCGGGCGGCGGGCGCGCGCGCCTCGCGCGAGGCGCCGCCGCCGCCGCGGGCAGCGCCACGCGCGCCAGCCCCGACCACGCGCCCGCCAGCCCGCCGCGCACGGCGCACACGCGCACCGCGTACTCCGCGCCCGCCTCCAGCTCCTCCAGCTGGAACTGCGGCTCGCTGCCCGCGTACACCTGGCACACCACAACACAAACATTACTACCTCCAACCGACAAGCTCTTCACAACTAATTTCAATTTATTATTAAAAAAATGTATTTGATTGTAAAGCAAGGACTGGCATATTTGAAGGAAATATTTGAGAAGATTGCGCACAAAAAAAAATTGTATATACAGGGTGTCACAAGACCCATCACCAAGCCGAAGTCTACTCGTTTTGCACATCATGCCAAGTCATAGTACGCGAAAATAATACCTGGGAAACAAAATATTTTTTTAAGCTTAGAAAATATACATATTTTATCAGCGGCAATGTATAGCGCGCGCTTGCAGAAAAATTGGCGCGAGTTATGCATCGTACCTACGCCGCCGCGGCATTTTATGATCACGTGGTCGCGCGGCCGAGGGGAATGACCTCGCAGCTGATTGCTGGTAGGCATACACTACGTGTTAGGAACTTTAAAGCCGTTTATTGTAGGGAAATATTGAAAATTTTGTTTATGTTTATTTGGCAGAAAGTGTACATTTATCATTCTAAACACGATTTTGGAATAATTCGAAAAAAAAAATCGAAACTGAGCCTCAATATCTCCTGAACCAGTAATTGCCCAGGTATGCCGCCGAAGTAAAAAATGATCGTAATAATTGGTACAATATGGGGTTTCAGTTTTCGTTAAGGGTCTTTTTACACCCTATATTGTCTCACCTGTTTGAAGACGGCGTCCTTTCCTCGCGCGCACTGCAGCACGTACTCGGCGTCGTCGAGCGGGTCCCAGGCCACGAGCGCGGCGCGCGGCGCCGACACGCTGAGCGTGGGCGCGCGCGGGGCGGGGGGTGGCGCTGCCACCGTGGCCGCCTCCATCGGCGCAGACCACGCGCCGCGCCCGCCCCGCTCGTCGCTGGCTCGTATCCGGAACGTGTACGTGGTCGCCTCGCGGAGCTTCTTCACTTTGCAGGAGCGCGCCGAGCCGCGGTACACGGGGCGGAAGTCGCGCGCCTCGAACGTGCGCATCTCGACGCAGTACTGCGCACCCTCGCCGCCCGCCGCCGCCCACTCCAGCCGCACGTAGTTGTGCGCCGCCTGCACGCAGCGCAGCGCCGGGGGCGCCGGCGGCATGGGCCGCGTGTGGGCGCGAGCCTCCTCCGACCACTCGCCGAGGCCGAGCTCGTTGAAGGCGGCCACCCGTACGCGGTACACCGTGTCCGGGGTGAGACCCTCGACGAGCCGCTCTGGCGTGGGCCCGTCCGTTTCGAACTCGGTGTCGTCGAGCTCAACGCGGTATCGCAGCACCTCGGCGCCGTGCGCGGCGGGCGCGCGCCAGTGCAGGCGCAGGCTGTCAGCGGTGGCGTCGTGGCGAAGCGCGCCGGGCGGGCCGGGCGGCGCGCGCGGCGTCAGCACGTCGCGCACGCCCGACCACGCGCCGCGCCCCGCCGCGTTGGTCGCGCACACGCGGAAGAAGTAGGGGGAGAAGGGCGTGAGGCGCCCCACGAGGCAGGCGGTCTCGACGCCGCGGTACACCTCGGCGAACGCGTCGTCCACGTTGGTGGCGCTCATCTCGAGGCGGTAGTCGATGACGGGCGCGCCGTTGTCCCGCGGCGCGGCCCACTCGAAGCGCGCGGCGCGGGCGCCCTCGAGGCGCGCGGTGGGCATGTCAGGCGCGTCCGGCGGCGCCGCCGACGTGCTGAACGTGAGCGCGGGCGAGGCCGGGCCCGCGCCTACCCTGTTGCAGGCGGTCACCCAGACGCGGTACTGGCTACCGGGCGTGAGGTCGCGCACTATACACTCGCAGTCGGAGCCCTGGTAGGCGAGGCGCGCGGCACCGGCACTGTCACCGTCGGTGACCTCGACGCGGTACTCGGTGAGCGGCGCGCCGCCCGTGCAGTCGGGCGGGCGCCAGCGCAGCGCCAGCAGCGTGGCGCGCGGCTCGGCGGCGGGCTCGGGCGCGGCGCACGCGCCGGGACACGTCGCCTCGGTGGTGACGGTCTCGGTGGCGGACCACTCGCCGTCGCCGGTCTCGTTGGCGCAGCGCACGCGCGCTCGGTAAGGCGTGCCGGGCTGCAGGCGGTCGCAGTGCGCCTCGCGGTCGGACCCGCGGTACGCGGCGCGATAGCCCTCGCCGCCGTCGAGCTCCAGCGTGTAGCTCTCTATGGGGGCGCCGCCGTCGTCGGTGGGCGGGTCCCAGCGGAGGCGAAAAGTCCGAGAGAGAACCCGGCCGCGAGCGACGGGGCGACCGGGCGGGCCGGGCCTCTCCGACAAGGTTCGGAACGTCACCTCGGTTGACCAGGGCCCCTGGCCGTACGCCGTTTCGCAGCGGAGACGAAAACGATAGTCGGTGGCGCGGCGGAGGCCAGTGCACTTGTAGGATAGATCGGTGCCCGAGTAGACGGGCAGGAAGCCGTGGCCGCGGGAGGGGTCGTCCATCTGCAGCGTGAACTCCTCGTCGGCGCGGCGCTCCCAGGCGAGCGCGAGCGCGTCGGCGGCGGCGGCCACGAGCGCGGGCGGCGCGGGCGCGGGCGGCGGCGCGCCCGACGTCCAGGCGACGGTCTCCTCGCTCCACTCGCCGCGGCCGCACTCGTTGACGGCCGCCATGCGGAAGCGGTAGCAGGTCTGCGCGCGCAGTCCGTTGACGGTGTGGTTGCGCGCGCGCGGGCGCGCCACCTCGGTGTAGCCCTCGCCCGCGTCCATCTCCAGCACGTAGTGCGTGACGCGCGCGCCGTTGTCGGCGGCGGCGGGCCAGCGCAGCGCCAGCGACGCGCGCGCCTGCGACGTGACGCGCGGCGGCGCGGCGCGCTCGGGCGGCGCGGCGGGCGCGCGGAACGTGGCCGCCTCGCTCGCCGCGCCCGTCAGCCCGCCCGCGCGGATCTGCAGGCACACCGAGTACTCGCAGCCCGGCCGCAGGTCGCGCACCCTGCACAACGCACACACAGTTAGCCGGGGCTCGACAACTCACGTATCGGCCTGGAGCTCGGATGTGTGGTATACTTACCGACAAGATAGCGAGGGGCCGCTGTAGATGGCCTTGTATCGTCCGCGGTCTCCCAGCAGCAGTTCGTACGTTAGCTCGATGTTGGGTATGGTCACGCCCTCCGGGAGCTCCGAGTTCCATTGTACCAGCGCACTGGTCGGTGTCATATCTCTAACCTGTAATAATCGAAAATTACTGTTATTTTCTTTTAATTCCATAATTCTTCTCTAGTACTTCTTGACGTTTTCTGGTTCTCGAAGATTACAATACAAACAAGGTAAGTTATAGACGAACAATGCGAACCTTGAGTGTGAAAAAAAACGGATGAACGAAGATTTAAAGCAGTAAAGAAAATGTGACTCCTAAGATGTTTGTACTAGAATATTGGATAATTATGCTAAGGATAAAATTATGGGTGTGTAATACACCTCTGCCTACCCCTTCGGGGATAAAAGGCGTGAAGTTATGTTATGTTATGGATAAAATTATAGTCTTTCTAGAAAACCAGCGTGTGTCACCTCAGGCGTGCGCGTGGCGGACAGCAGGTCGAGCACGGCCTGCGTGTCGCTGTCGTCGTCGCCGTGCACGGAGGCGCCGGCGGACGAGCCCTCGCCCTCGGACCACGCGCCCGACGACGCGCCGCCGCTGCCGCCGCCGCGACCGTTCAGCTCCTTGCGCGGCGACAGGGATGGCGTGCTCGCCCCAGAATTTGCTTCTACTGAAACCAAAATATCATTCTTACAAACAAATATGTACTGACAAAATCATAAGCGTATATAGCAGGGCGCCGGGTGGGCTCATCACAGAATTTGGGGTATAGGTCGGTTCATGAAAGATGACCACTGCGCAGAAATCATTTTTTAGGTCCCCGAGGAGGTGCGGGGTGCGGCGCGGGTGGAATGCCAATGGCTTGACTCCGTTCGTGACACATTCCCTAAATGCGTCAAGAATGGAGCCACGCCATTAGTGCACGAATGTACATATGCGCGACGGCCGCCATTTGTAGTCAACTTTCGTGAACCGATCTATACCCATTCGTAATTCCAGGCTGGACGCCTAAGACAAAATAAATATATTCTTAAAAATACAAACAATGAAGTGCCTTTTTGGCATCCTTTTTCGAAAATAATTTCAATTATTAATGCATATCTCGGCGCGCCGCGCCTCTATTACCCTGGCGCCTGTGTGCGCCGCGCACATTGCATATAGGGACGGCTCGCCTCTGGTAAAGATACCAAACTCTGTGATTTCTAAATACATATGTCTATATTTAACAGTTTGTTGATAAAAATTCTGTGTTACACACTTCATGTAACATTTACAATAAAATATTATACCAAGGACGAATTAATTTATACATACACATGTACATTAAAATGTTCATTAAAAAATATTACTCACAAAGAAATATTATTTTCATTGTGTTTTTCTAGTTAAGGCAGCTGAATAAACAATCATTAAGGAATTTTCCAACATAATTAAAATGTTAAAATTTTGTCTATGAGCATAATAAATGTAGATGCCATTATGGTTAAAGATGTTAATAAAAGGATACAGTCCAGTGGCGAAACCAGGGAAGGCAGGGGGATAGGGCTAGATAGCACAACCACTTAAACAGCATTAAAATTTGTTTTTCTTTCAAAGACAAATAACATTTAAGTCTCCCTAGATAAAACCATCTTTCACCAGGTTCAAGCACCCCTTTACGCCCCAGGAATTTGATTTGGAGGGGAGCCCCAAATCAAATTCCTGGATCTGCAAGTGGAATTTTCTATCAAAAATCGAAATGTGTTAGTCTGAATTCGTTCAGCAACTATCTATGAACTGTTCTAGTGTGATGTTAAGTTATCTAAGGGTTTGTAGTTTTAAATTATAGTAGTTAAGACTCTGCAATGATATTATGACAGTCAGGCAATTTCACTATCATACTTGACTGTAAAAATTCAATCTTTTATAGAGAAAACTAATTACATGATGCTTTATATACAATCTAATTATCTTTATTTAATACATACCTATGCCATTATTCCTATTGTTGTCATTCCTGCTTGCCAGTTTCCTCTTCATTTTAGTGTACTGTCGCTGAGTCCTCTCATCCTTCTGGTAAACGGGCGGCGGTGGAGAAGGCTGCATGTGGTGTGGAGGTACGTGATAATATCCAGTCCCGTAAAAATGTTGTGGACCCCCTGTACCATTAGTTGGTGCCTGAAAGTGAGAGAGACAAGAAATATTAAGTTGAACAGTATTTGAAGGGATAAAAACTATAACAACTTTATTTATTGCTAAGTGATAACAATGTTATTCTTTAAAATTATTGCTAAAAAACCTAATCACACATGGCTAATAAACATTAACTATTATCTCATCATCATCATCAGCCTTTAACAGTCCACTGCTGGACTAGGCCTCTCCATTGAAAGGAGGAATTGGCCTAATATACCACACTGGCCAAACGAGTTGGTATAGGGTTTGTATCAAGTTTTCCTTCTCTTACGGTGCTGTTCTCTGCATAATATACTCCCTCTGTCGGCTCTTACGACACCCATGGGATGATATGGGGTGGTGACATACCATATTCTTAATCCATCACCACACGGACACGGACAGACTATTATCTATATAAATAAAATTAATCATAGTCATGTATGTTCAGGCATAAATTCTAAACAACTGCACCAAATCAGATGAATATTTTATTGTTGCATTCTTGGTTAATTGTTTGTATAAAATAAAAGGAATAAATCTTTGCATGGCCATATTGTAAAAATAATGTTTAATGGGGCACACTACCTGTGAAAGCCTGTGCAGGCTGCTAGTAAAATATAAAATAGCAAATTGTTTATTCATCAAGCCAAGGATACATGGCACAAATAGTATAAATGTTCTTTTTCATATGTATTCAGTCCTTATCTGAGTATTGCAACAAACTGTTGGGGAATTCCCACAATGCCAATAACCATTAAAAGTGGAAATATAATATGTCTGCATTTTTTTTTCCAATATTATTTCCATATATGAAAATAAATGGAGCAGCTATATAAAATTAAGGGTATTGAGAAAAGACGTATTGGGTGATTTATTAAAGTTTTATAATGTCATAAATTAAATAATTCATAATGATTTTAAAACACAATAAAATAGCTTATAAAGTGTTTGTACCAGCAATATGTGTTTTAATTTCACTTTCTCTGTTGTTTGAACCAAATTTCCACAGTACCTACTTGGTATTGATCAACAAAGTGATAGCCACAAAATCTTTAAAAACTTTTTATATCTTATATACAGATAAGAATATGTTACCATATTGTGGGATTCAATGTATTTATAAGTGCCATAAATTAATTTAAACCTTGAAAAATAGTTAACAAACCTGCGCGCGCCCCGCTTTATGTGTATTATCTTTAGTTTGGTCAGGGTTACTCATATTTTCTCCAATATCTTCAATAAATAATTTAAAATAAAATCCGATTGTTTTAGTAGACGTCACTGCCACGTACTACTGAGCGCCAACTGTTTTTCGTGATAACGCTCACATGCGACCGGTATAACGTCGCCACGATTAGATTAACATTGAACACTGCATAAGTTTATTTAATCACCAACTCACTGAAAATAGTCGGGTAGCCTGATACGACTATGCACAAATAAAGCGGAATGTCTATGAATGTTGCAAAATTTACAAGCGAAACAATCGATACACCTAATCAAAGGAAATGTTTAAACAGGTTTACGCGAATTCCGTTTATTAATGTGTAACATCACAGAAACTTCACGTTTTCTGGGAGAATTTTACTAGAAATGGCTAACTTCTAGTGATGACATTAAAATACTAGATTTCTCTCATAGTACTTTAATATTTATATACGTAAACAAAGCTGAAACTCACACAATATTTGTTTTCATAAATAAAGCAAAGCGCTCAACCTTGAGATATCTCCGCTTGGTTTGACAATTTTGACATAATCACTTGACAGTTGACATTTACCATCGAGTTTGGAATGTAGACAATCGATAAAAAGTTTTCGTGGTGTTAATTTTATTTTTGTTCGTCTTTCAAAAAATAACTTTTTCTGTGATGATATTATAAACTTATGATCCCATTTATGGATGGCTACTGATGGCTACATTGTAATCGTAATAATGCTTGTAGTTAAGTAGGTACCATACCTCTTTCGTTGGCATTATATGATAAGTATGATGATGATGACAAACTCATAGTCATAGGACACATGTCGTGATATTTGATTAAGGGGTTGAATATAAGGTAATCTCGGTATACGCAACTGCAGGCGAGACGTAGACAGACCGTGGTCAGGGACTTAAAAAGAATATCACTGTGTACGTACCTACACGCACGTACATTTATGCACCCGTTCAAACATGGCATTTTGTAAGAGAAGACTTCCAGCTCATTATGAAATTGATTTGATACAAGTCAACTCCACAATCATATTATGCAAAAATTTTACACAACCGCCTTCACGTATAAGTATAACCATATTAGGTTAAATAGTCAATGAATAAACAATATACTGTTTGCACCACATTATCTCCCATCAGTATACACAATTAGTAGCCATTAATAGCAACTAAAGCTGATAGCCAATGATGGTAAAAAATATTATTAGTTTATTTTGGCCTTGATGGGACAATGACAGTTCATTGTCCCATCAAGGTATAGGTACTGTGAACAAAACAAGTCGGCAAATGTGACTACAATATCCGTACTTACCTGTAAAATAGTCACACACATAGATCAATATTAGAAAAGGCTATCACGGGTAGAAAATATTAAAGACATTAAAATAAAAAATACTAAATATAAGTACGTACAACTTTTTATCTTCTTTGCATTGAATTTGTAATTCGTTAAGAAGGTAAGATCGTTGAGAGACCAAATCAGAAATAATTTCATTTCAAATCATTTTATTATTATGTGAGAAAAGTTAATAAACTTTCAAATCTGATTAGAGTGGTGCGCGGAGGCGCGGACCCTGAGTTTCGAGTCGAAAGACTTGAATGCAACTGGGATAAAACTAGGACGTTGATTTATAATGATGTGGGTCGAGTATACTGTATAGTGGCGGTTACTCACATAATGGTGTGGCGGTTGATGGTGCGGCGGCGGCTGATGGTGCGGCTGGTGGTGCGGCGGCTGGTGGTGGGCCGCGTGGTGCGGGTGCTGCGCGTGCACCAGGTAGTGGCGCATGCTGTCGTCCATCACCGGCGGCATCATGGCCGGCATCATCGTGCCTGACGTCACTACTGGCATGCCACCTGTAATCAACACAACGTACTTCGTCAGTCATATCGTGACTACAGCTGGTGTAGAGTTGTATAGGTACCATGCCAAAACGTTGGGGCAAACCATTGGGCTAACATAATGTACCTACCTATTTCACGTTTATTTTCAAATGATTACGCGGTATATAGGTACTACTAGAGGACGCCAGCAGCTACGCCTGCATGTTTTTTTAAATTTACCCGTTTTGGCCGATCCCGTGGGAATTTTGGGAAATCCCTTCTTAGTGCATCCCTACGATCCTCAAGGAACATTCATGCCAAATTTCAGCATCCTGCGCCCAATAGTTTCGGCTGTAGCGTGTCTGTCAGTCAGTCAGTAACGCAAGGATTTTATATATTAAGATTACATAAATATTAGTGCAACGTACTACAATAAAAGCCTTAAATAACGCAGGTATCACCCCAGGTTCATCTGGTGCTGCATAAAACCCGGCTAGGGTATTATAAGCTATCAACTAAGTCGCCCATTATACTTTTATTCCCTTATCATCATCGTAGTGCTACCCCGATTGCAACTCAAAACAGGGGACAACATCTTGTTTGATCAACAAATCGTTCCAAGTCTCGTCTCGTGTCAGTTATTTTGTGTCCATTGTTTACTTGTTTATAAAGTTGTAGCACCTATAGTCCTATCTATCTAATCTTTTTCGTAGGACAAAGTATATCTATTGATTTGCTCAAGTTGCACAAGATTAGCTACATTGAGCTAGATAGATAGTAGGTAGCTACATAAATATAGCCAACCTATTACTGCTGGTTATGAGTTGAGCAAAGCGTTGATCCGATATTATCTGACTTTCGCGGTAAGGATTGCTCAATTCGTTCGTCTTTTCCTCAAGAGGTCAAAAATCTCTATGTAGGTAAGGATTTTAACTTTAAAAATCATTCTTACTTACTAAGGGGTATTCTTGTCTATACAATTGCGTAAAAGGAATACCTATTATCCCCCTGCAAATGCTTGCAAGTTATTCATGAAAACAAACATACCTACTTTATACCTGTTTAGGTACAATTTGGATGAAACGTGATTATTCAATTTATATCTGCTTTTTAGGTCACCAATCCGGCATCATTAACATATCTAAATTTGAAAGAGACAACAGCTAATAACGTATATTTAGGTAAAGATTTATCATTGATCGTTTTCGCTCTCCTCCCCACAATAAAAGCCCGACATTTAAAAGATGTTTTCTCAATCACACTGCTAGTCTTCACACATAACCTGAAGAGGACTATGCATTCTAAGATTACCAATCAGATTTCCATTCTACAAAGTTTTCTATACTATAAAATCAGGCAACAGTATAATTTATATTTTATGACGTGCATAACTTGTACAGTCAGTGGCCTTTAGGTACCTATGTAAAACTCAAGACCTCCGCTTGGGAATGCAAGTTCTCCCCACCACAAAAATCCTGCTGGGAAACGGAATGAAAGCTATGAAGCATTGTCTGATCCCTGTAAATAAAGACGCGAATAAGGCGACTAGCTTTTGCTGCTGATGCTGGCGTCTCCACGCGCAATTCAGCTGCAAAAACTGGTATTAAATCTGAACAGTATTCAACATTAATTTACTAGATTATTAAAATATCGCTCCCCACAAATGACGACATTTTGTGTAATACACTAATTGTTGTTTCAGGTCTTTCGTTTTTTTGTGGCTGTAAGTAGCACTTTTAACTTTTAAGAGTTCTATTACTAACGCGTAGCATGAGAGTTGTCTTTAAGAAAAAAAAAACAAGTGTAGACCATGTTCATTGCAATAATGTTAAGATTTATCTACATTAGACGCATGAACGATTTATTTAATAAAGTTTCTTTTGCGAGTAAGGAGGAAGGAAAAACTTCTAATCGTTAGCTGCAGTGTGTGTGTGCTTTTAGAATCCTGTCTATAAAAACAAAATAAGAAATTATTTTTATCCAAACGATAAATAAGAACTACGACCTCATCTGTCAAGACTTATGACGACTTTGAAAAACACGTTTTATACGTGCTTGGGATTATCTTATATTATTAAATTTATTAGTTACGATTTATCAAGGCACAAAATAAATAACAAAAAAAAATTACTGGTGTGCAGCATAAAAATTATCAAACTAAGGAGGATTTTTAAAAACTAAATATAAAACTGGGATTGTCTATGGCTCTATACCTAAGCCAGAAAGTTGCAAAAAAGCGGGAAAGTGATCAGTTCCTGTTCCTACATTTTCATTGGTTCAAGTTTGAAAACGTGATTTGCACGTTATGATTCATTGAGTTTCCTGACTCCTGTTTTAATCTTTTGCTGCTGGCGTTTCCATATACGGTGAGGATAATTTAAGCAACGCATACGATGAGTCCCTTGTCAGTGTCATTAACAGACAACAGTTAGTAATTACCGATTCTGCCTGGTCCGTGACTACCAACTAATTAAGGGTATTAAGCTATTACCTATGTAATGAATGAAAATCAGTGGGAGGTATGCAAATGCAAATACAAACTTAACTGTAATCCTCATTTAGATAAAGAAATCAAGCTACAATCAAATTATTCACAAAAATGATAGTGGTTTATGGACTTATTGGACTTTATGGTCTATTATACCAAAGTAAACACGTTCGAATGTTGTTTAATGTTCACCTACAGTTTTCTCGATAAGATAAACAAAGTTTAAAAAGTGAACGTCGATGATAAATATGTAGATATTGATTATTAAATAGCTGTCCTCCGCGGTTTTACATGCGTTATATCTTTTCGTCAACAGCGAACGCTACGATCTTAAATTTAACTCTCGTAGATATACTTACCTACTTACTTGACTGATTTTGGACTGACTTTTTTAAATCAGTTCAACTGTTTAGGAGGTCAGATACATACATACGTACAGAGGAATCTAGATGCATGTATAATATGTAAAGATACACAGCTGATAATGTTTTAGAGGCGGGTCGCGTGTTGTTCGTCCGGTGTAATGTCGAGCGGGGCGGCGCGGCGTGCCACGTCATGGGTGAGTTAATTTCGCATTATTTTGACATCGACGCCGTCCGTTCCGCCGCGTAACTTTGCGGTTATGAATGAACATGTTTTGGGTGTTCGCAGAAGTGGTTCTTTGTCGGATGATCCGCTTTTGTGGACCAGTCGCGGCGGAAACGTGCTGCATAGTTGAAGCGGTAAGCGCGGCCCGCGATGCAACGCCGCCGCCGCGACCGCAGTCTTGAGCAATGTTACGGCGCGCCGTGCACTAGGAATCCCACGAGAGCCTTCGAGCTCTTTGTTTCAACTCACGGTAAAAGGGTTTTTTCCCAGTTTTAATCGCTTCGGTTACTTAACTCACTGACACAACCACTAATTGAATGTGGTTTGCCGAGCTGCTATTTTTAGCAAACCCTAATTACTCACTGATTTAAATTTTAAACTATAATAACGTTGTAATGTTCAATTTCCATAAAATATAATTATAATTTAGTTTAGTGGGATTTCGTCATCACTGATAGGTAGTTGGCCGCCTTAGTCAGAGCTCAATGTCTATAAAATCATGAAGCTAATACACTGTGTATTAGCTTCATGTATAAAATCAACCTAAGTATCAATCACCCAGCCTTGCTAAAATAATTTAAACGTGTTAGGTAGGTAAAGGAAAATAACGTTTACTTTATAATATGTAAATTATACGTGCAGCGATCAAAATAACCAGTTAGGGTTACGATCAAAAGTAAAAGTAGATACTTGTTTTTATCTTAATATTCCAATAAAAAGTCCTGAATATCGTCCGACTTCAGCAAGCAATAAGAAACTTTTGTCGCTAAAAACATAATAAAACATTATCGCAAACAATAAGACATACATTGTATGTTCTATACAGGAATTTGTTATCTTACTACATAGGCGGTGTACGAAATAAGTTAGAGACATTCCTAGTTGACTAGTGTAATTATTGTCCGTTACGAGTGTTTTATAGAACTCTGGTATAAGTAGGTAATATGGCGTATCTCAACAATTTACTTAATGAAAAGAAAATAACACAGTATGTAAAATTAATTAACAACACCAGCAACTATCTGTTGCAAAATAAGACTAGGGCATTTTTACGACACCAATTCATGAAATTATGGGTATTGGTAAAATGTACCCCGGCTAACTGCAATTTGCGACAACATTTGCAATAAACGGAATGCTGAGGACATCGCGGTGGTTTTAGTTTTAGGCCCTGAACGCCTTTAGGGCAGAGTCACACATACCTCGTCCTCCAACTAGATCGCTGACACTCTTGCCATCGAGTGGTGGTGGAGTCGAGGCGGCATCACCATAAATAATGGTTGAAACTTCGTAACCTCGCAGAAAACACTGTACAAGCAGATACGGTGTCCATAATCGGAAGCATCTGCAGATAGTGTTTTGGATTCTCAGGGTACTTTGCTTTATGGGTAAGAAGTGGCAAGCAGGAAAAAAATGTACTAACCATATTCAGGAAGAACGGTGCACATATGCGTGTGCTGTGGATGCTGCGATGGGTGTGGACACATCTCTTGCGGCACGTAGTACTGCTCGGGCGGGTAGTACTCGCCGTAGTAGCCGTCGCCGGGGCCAGCGCTGCCCCCTCCCCCTTCCGCGACCCCCACGCCCACCATCGTGGTCTCTAACACAACATAGCACTCTTGCGTCGCATCCGCTGCGTATAAGTGCACGCAGCCGCGACACGCACGTCAATCTGCAACAATACATTATATACTTAGTGTCAAACTTTTTGTATTTACATTCACCGTTGCAAGTTCATCGTCCAACAGTGTCTTTATCGTCACGCGTTTTAATGGATGAACAGAACATCGATCGGCGTCGGAGTTATAAAGACCTCGCGTTCGGCGCTAGCGCCCGTCATAATATCCTACCACGTCTCTCGACTATTATACACGAAAGATTTTGAGGATGCTTAAAATTTGTCTTTTTAGTTTTGACTATTTCACGCAGGGCGGATCTAGAGGGAGGGCTAGCGGTTCAAACGCTCCAAAAGCATCAGAAATTTCCCTTGATAAAACTTACCCTCACCAAGCTCAAGTCCCTAACCAAAATGCCCACTTCAAACTAAAATCCTGGATCCGCGCAGGATTACACAAATGGACAGCAATAGACGCAACTTTTCAGCAAAATTGCCATTTTCATCAGAATACCACATAGGGCAGTCTTCCTGATTACTGACATCCACGCGAGCAGTGACGCGGGCAGAAGCTATATTATTTGCATAATTGAACAACCCGGCGGTAGTTATTGCCAGTAGACCAGTACGCGTCTACGAGATGCTACTAAGGCACTTGAGCTGTAAACCAAACAATAAAGTTTGCCCGTATAAAATACCAATTTACTATTTACAACCTGTATACTTGGTTGGCACGGCAACTTAGTATGTTGCTAGTTTCTCAATATTCTCGTATTTTTGTAGCGTAGTTCAGTTTTATGGCGTGTAAATGAGTGCGTTTATTCAGCTTAAGATATCAAGCCCCAAACTACTCCGACACACACCATCGACCATCAACTCTACTAATATTTCGGATGGTGCATATTTTATATCTGCCCATGGTTACTTCTATGTTATTTTCGGCTTCTGTTAAGCACCCCTGGATCATAGCATTATGTTGTATAGCCTATAGATTGCCTCGAGAAATGAGCTATCTAAAACAAAAAATAATTATTCTAATCGAACCATAGTAATTCACGAAATTAACGTGTTGAACCATACAAACGAACTCTTCAGCTTTATCATATTTTAAGATATTATGTAGAATTATTGTAGATGTCCTTTTTCTTTTGCGGCTCATTCTCTAAGCTTAAAACTGTAAGGTAAAATAACTTTTAAGTGACTCGTGAAACAATGCTTCTATAATTTTATGAAAGTGTTGATTTATTCCTCCACGCATCAGTGATGGATAGACGTGATTTTCTGCACGTAATTTTAAGCGACAAGTAGGTAACAAAAACTATAATAATATGTATTTAACCTGCGGCACTATGCGGGTAAATGCTGATACCTAGTCATTCATTATCAACAACCAAAAGAATTTCGTTTTCGAAAAAATATTCGTACCAGAGACTATTACTAGTCTCTGTTCGTACTATTTGTGTTTGCCTTTTAATAGACACTCTTGAATCTGTTATTGGGCAGGCGATAAAATATTCTTTCGTTGTGAGTCTAAATATTACCTTACCATTTTATTAGTATCACATTGGCATTTCTAACATTGTACAGCAAAGGTAAAATTCCCATAAGAAGCTCGTCATTAAATAATTAAGACATGAATACACAGACCACCTAGTATAATATTCTAAGAATTTTAACCTAAATGTTTATCCCCCTGAAGCATTACAATGTGAATAAATAATCAGCCTTTGCAGAGCCCACTGTTTATTTACATACCATAGACATACAACCATCATTGGCACCCAATAAGGCCACTTAGCTCCGGATGAATTCTCAGAACCTTAGTCATCAATAAACTACCTACCCATCTGCCGAAGAATTCATGATAAATTGTTTCTATACCAATATAATAAAGCTGAAGAGTTTGTTTGTTTTGTTAAACGCGCTAATCTCAGGAACAACTGGTCCGATGTGAATAATTAATTATTTTTGTGTTGGATAACCCATTTATAGCGAGGAAGGCTAACATCGCGATGAGCCAAGGGAATAGAGCCGTAGCCCTAAGTAACGCGGGTGTAACCGCGATCTTAGCTAGTAGTAAATATATGAAGTGCTATTTTTTTATCACTATATTTCGTTTGTCATGACTGCTATTGTTACACATACATACATAGACTCACGCCTGTTTCCCGAAGGGGTAAGCGGAGACTACGGACGGAACGCCATTTGCAACGATCCTGACATATCTCTCTTGCTTCATTCACTCCCATCAGATTCCTCATGCATGCTCTTCTGTTCAGGGTACTTCTAACCTGTCCTGTCTTCTAACTATTGTTATAGTAAGTAGATGTTATTTACTAATAATTGTTAGTCGTTTGTGTATCACGTACGTCATCAGGTCGAGTACAGCTAGTTAGCTCTTTCTTCATTAAAATAATACCTACTGACAGATTTCCTTTAACACACAAGATACAATACGTAACTTACCTACATAAACAGCTTAATTGCCTAGTCGCAACTTAATTCCTTTTAATATAAAACATGAGGATAAAACTCATCAAATCAAACACGTAATCATTACATATAATTGCGCCGATTATTATAAAAAAGCAACAGATACCGCAAACACATATCAATATAGAAATACAGGCAGGTGTATTTAACAACAAAATAATAACGTATCTGAACAATATGAACAACATCGCGATTTCAAATACACATCAATATAAAACATGTTGCTGTAATTAATTTCGGACAATCTTTATTTACTAAATTTTCTATTCTAACGATAGACCAGAGTCCGTGTAAAAATTGCATTACTGCGATGGATTGAGTTACTTGCCTTCAATATTTTCTTTAACAATCCCTCTTATTGTAATAAACAACTGTAATTAGTCTACAAATACAAAACATATGGATATATTCGAGCGGTTCCGCTGGATTTTCACAAACCACTCGTGCCAGTTTGTTACTGCTATTAAGAAGATGGCTTTAATGTTTTATTTGCAAGTTTTATTAACATAGTTCATAAGTATACTTACTAACAAAAATTGAATATTGTAATGTATGTTAATTCTGTAAGGCTATCATAATAAAAAATATGTATCTCAACTCATTCTCTAGTACCCATAGTACAAGCTCTGCTTAGTTGTTTGGGACTAGATGGTGTTACGTGTATTATATGTATTGTGTCTATATTTATACTTATAAAGAAATAAATATACATTTTGTTTTAATAACTAATAACGAAGTTACAAACATTCACAATATGCTATCTGCGTATTTTATTACCGCCATGCAGGATTCTGCGAAAAGATAACGCCTAAATTGCGTCATATTTCTAAAGCTGATTTTCTCTAGTGGATGCATTAGTGCGGCGAGTTGCACAAGGCGTATCGTAACGATATCGACACATCCGTGTGTGCACGTCGTGACCGTATTTGCCTTTTAAATGGGGTGCTGTCGTGGCACCTCACGAGTTCTGCGTGGATGAGCCCGCAATCTGTGTCAGTGATTGTGGCCCGAGCGGAGCTCCTTGAAACAGCCATGCCATTTGTCTATTTTGTATCTAAGTGTTTCTTAAAAAACTTGAATTGGTGTTTCGTTAGCACAGTTTAACGATACACTGCTAATGTTCACGTAGCTAATTGCTTCTAATTATTGTGTGGTTGGATTAACAGTGTGGTAAGGCCCTGATTATTGAATTGTGGGAGAACATGACATGTGTGTATATGTTTTTGGTTTTTATGTGCTCTTAAAACCTTCTAACTTGGTGCAATTATAAGATTGTCGCCTCGGTACTACCGCAGTGACATCAATCACCACAAAGTATTTCACAATTCGTTCTTACATCCAAGCATTCTTGGCGTCCCTTGATTCACGGCGGTAAAGCACCCATAGACACAGGCATTATTTCTTATACTTCAAACTCAAATTCACTAAGGATCGATTCAGGATTGAGAATAATATCTTTATAAAGACCGTAAGCAGCAAGCGACAACATTAAATATTATGTTATTTGGTGTCCACAAATACACAAAACAATAAAATAATGTGCTTTATCGCTGATGAAAATATCTGTCAAGACCAGCTGATTAGTGCAAAGAATGCAGTTTCAGATACCTACTATCTACGATTACGAAACAGATACCGGAGGATTATACCAATAAATTCGGTGTTTACTAACACATTGTATTCAAACAAAATACGCAAAAATTAATAATGTAATTGATATACGTTTACCTACAGAAATATACGGTAGATAAATAACGTGGAACCAAATATCAACCTTGATACTAAGTAAGACTACCATACATATTGCAAGCATATTTAAAAAAAAAAACTGCTCTACATAGCCCTTTTATTGAGGTTGATTATAGGCCGTATAACATGACGCCATCATAAAAAGGAGCAGATCAGTAGGTAACTATAAACAAGATGATAAACTACACTAAGAAAATTCTCAAGATGGCGACTGTCATAAAAACAGCTGATAGGATCATTTCGCCTGTTCGCGTCCATTTAGTGCAGTTGGCAAGTTTGAAGGAGAAAATAAAAATGTTCCAGCAAATTTATTCAATGAAAAATTTATGTAATGCGTTCATTATATAGTCTATTTTAATAATAACTTTCAGTTTTGTTCGAAACTTGTTGTGTTTTTTTTTTAAATAGACAAACCTCCAAATATGGCATTTCACCCAGTCTGCGTCCAAAAAATCCAAATTGCGTCCACCTGTGGACCAGTTCGCGTCCACCAGCTTAGTCTTAACAATATCAGCCTTATAATCCTTCATATAAGGGTGATATTGGTAAGACAATCTAAAGAAAGATTGGCTTTTAACAATTTCCACTTTATTTACATTTAAGATTAAAGTTATAAAAAATCTACATTATTATCATTATTAAATCACTTTATAGAAACTATAAATAACTATTTATTGTTCTCAACATCGATGGAACTTAAAATCAAAGATAAAAAAATAACGATACATGTTGTCCAACATTGTGGTCTTCGGAATAGCATAATTTTTACATAATTATGTACATATTTGTCTTATCGATTTCTTCTTCTCACGAATATCACAAAACGATTTCTTTATTTAATCATCTTTTGTATTTTTTTTCCTTCTTCTTTCTTGTCTCCTAAGAACTCATCTTGAATAGAAAAAATATGGAATAAAAGAAATTAAATGTAATAATTCAATTTTAAACTCAGTCTTAATCAAAAATGCATTATAAATTATTAAAAAAATATATATAGAATGTATTTATGCGATCATTTCTATTTCATGAAAATATGGATGCAATTTGCTTTAATATTATCCCTTGCAGGTATAGTTTGCGGCCACTTGTGATCGATTATTATATCGATTGTATCTTTTATTACAATCATAATAATGTGGACGCAAATTGGTCATTAAAATTGCATACTATTAATGTTAAAATAAACAAAATCCCATTTTCTCTCTCATATTTAAATCACATAAAAATAAACAAGTAAAGAAGTCATAAATAGACGAGTTCGCGTCCATTGTGGACGCAAAGTGGAAGTTTTATAAATTCGGTGTTCTGATTCGCGTCCACCTTATTTTAATTGTTAACTATAAAAAAACAAGCTAATTCATTATTCATACTATTCGTCTTTTCATTATTAATGTCTAGAAACAGCTATGTATCCTAAAATTCACATAAAACAATAAAATACTTACCGTCAAACACGCCGCTGCACACTATTTTTTTATTTATATCCCGTGCATCTGCACTCTTTTGTTGAACAACCGAGATTAACTAATTTTTTTAAACAGGATAAGCTAGGCGCACGGCACTTTTGTCTATTTGTGCGTGTCTCTTATACGTCGAGGTATTGGCGATACTGACTTTTCATTTTATTAGTGTGTTTGTATACTTATTTCCGAGCATTTTTAAAGGGAGGTCCGCAAAATGGACGCGAATAGGGGGATGGACGCGAACAGGCGAAATGACCCTATTACAATATTCCAATGCCAGAATTGCATAAAACACGCGAGTAAGGCCATTACAGTTCCCACACGGTATGTAATAATTTAATGTTACTTGATCCTTTTTATTATGTTTAAATAATTGTGAGCATGAATGAGTCGCCGTCGGTATACGTGTGACTCATGCCAACAATACGTGGAGTCATTCATGTGGCTGGTAGGGCACATTGCGACTGCACATTGTGCTTGGTGAAACTGTTACAATATACATATTTATACGCCCGGCAATATTTTTCCTTGAGCAGAAATTGGCGACCGATTTTGCGTGTTTCTTTAAATAATCAAAACAGAAAACGAAATATCAAGACGGAGGCTTTACTTGTTGAAATATCTACTGAGCAGTGATCTACCAAAAAACTCTACACCCAGCATAGCGAGAGACTATAAAAATTGTCTACCACGAAGCGAGTGAAATCTACATTCAGACTAGCCATATACAGTTTAATGCGATTTAAACGGATATAAAAACTTTAGAGCCAACTCACAAAACAAATGGAAACATCGCAATTTAGTGTCATATTCTTTCGAAGTGGTGTTGGTATTATGTCATTTAAGCATAATGTTTACAATGCAACTAAAAAAATAATTACTCGTCACTTAGAGGAATTGTTTATCCCATTATTTTAGTAAAAAGGGTCCACTGCTGAATACAGACATAACCCGCATAGACGTTCCCCAAATTTAATCTACTTAATTGTTAAAATGATAATTTTAGAAGTAGGTACTAACCTAAAACCTAACCCAGTTATTAAATAGGTACTGCTGTGTATTTAAACCATTGTAAAAAAAACAATGTTTGACATGGCTCATAAGATAAGCGATAACGCCAAGCTGTCACAAGCCTGCAAACATTGCAAACCACGTCACAGGCAATGTAACTATTTGTGTCAATGATTCATTCAACAATGCATAATATTTACGTCAACGGCTGAAACGATACGTCAAATATTACAGTAGGCTTTTTTTAGCATTTTATATAAGTATTTATGACTATTTTAGTACATGTAGTACTGTAGGTAGGTATTGATGTATGGATAACGTCATACTATTCGTTTTTATGTTTAAAATAATGTTCAGAATCTGTATCGTTGCTATGACTGCTTTTCAGAATGTTCAATAAGATATTAGATGATGTAGGTAACTCTTAGTAATATTTATGTAACAATAAAGGTAAATGATGTATTGTACCTCTCGTGTCCAAAAACGAACACGATGGCATCTAAAACTACTCTCAAATTCCAAGATGTCAAGTTTAAATACAACTTATTTGGAAGTAACATAAAATACGTTTTTGTCCGACGAGGTAGATAAAAACAGACAATAAAACAAAAGGTTTTAAAAAAAACAATTAAAATAGTAACCTTCAGCAATACGCAAGTTTTGTTTATTAATTTTGAGCAATATGATTCGTATAGAATAGGACAAATCAATTTATTTAATGTGGAAAATAACAAGGAAACATGCACACAGCACATCATTCAACATTGTTGACAATTAATACCTAGGTATGCAACTTTATTCATAACTACCTTCACTTATCTATGCATATTTTGCATACCTACGTAATCAACATTTTGATGCTTACAGCAATACAGTGATTGATTGCTGTAATAAAGTCTTGTGGCCTCTACATATCTAGAGGAATGAATGATTCATGCATTATGCACCGTGCCCGCCAAACAATGCTCTATGTTTGATAATATAGAGCTTAGTTTAAGTTGCAATATCAGTCGGAAAGGTATGGGAGAATCCTAATACATAAATAACACCTAAAGTAAAACCTGAAAATCCTTTTGTCCACAAGCACAAGATTTAATTAATTGGGTACGCATCAGAACGGGAAAAAGCAAGCCATAAGAAAAATTACTCCATTTCTGTTTTAATCCCATCAGAGATTCAACAGAAACCAATCAAATTATGGCGCAAAAAAAGAAACGTTATTCAGTTTCCGATTGATACTATTGAAAAAAAAGATTTATTTAAAGTGAACGGAGAAAATGTGAATAGGTAGGTAGAGCCCCGTGCTAATAACAACGGATACGGATGATTATATGATAACAAACATTTTATTTCTTATCACATGTAACGACACGACATGCAGCCAACAGCCGTTTATATCTGTCTGATAACTGTGTAATGGAAACCTTAGCATTGCAGCTAGCAAATTACACGCTAACTAACTTTATTGTGTGCATCTACTAGTCGCACTACGACGGTCGATTTTATGAGCAGCTCTCCCAGACTGATAGCTTTACATAACACGAGATTTATATTGTAAGCGATATTCATTGTGGATACGGACAGGAAATGTCGAATAAAGTTCATGACTTTATTATTTTCGTCATACAATACAGAATGTGTGATCTTGTATATCGTAAAGGTTGAACAGATTAGGAATATTAGGCGTACGATCTTTGATTAGGGTCGCCAGAATTGTGTGACAGTATCGTTGAATCGTACACGATATATGTCCCACTTGTACAGACAACAAAGAAGCAACAGTTGGGTATTTTTAGAACAATGGCCTCTTCAACGTTGCGTTTTTCTATATTGTTAGTGTTGTATGTGTTATGGTGGGTAACTGATGTCACCGTCGAAAAACCACTTTTGTTTTACCACAAACAAGGCCATGTGTACACAACTACACATAATGCATACGCCGCCACGCCGCGCCGTTTGTATCGAAATGCCTGTAGGCTAAGACTTTCATCTATGCCTGTAGGTATAATGTTTCAGTTTAATCGCGTGAGTTCGTGATATATGATACTAGACAACCAGATCCATGCCTATTGCTGAATATCACATATTTATTATCTAGGGGAATACCCTGGCAACGTTACACCACCTCAACTTGCCAACGTTGAAATTGTTGGGCTTTCATGGTAATCCGGCGCTCGCCAATCCGGCACGCTCAGTAGTCCGGCACTCAGCGACTCAGGGAACCCGCTTGATAATCCGTCTAGTTTTTTATTGTGGATACCTATTTATGATATTTATGTAGGATTTATTTTACATTTTATGTAGTAAGCTTTTACTTCCCATACAAATTCGATAATCCGGCATTTGCGATAATCCGGCATCGGCGAAAAAAAATGCCTGCCGGATTACCAAGTGCATACTGTATTTACTGAGTTTCATCTTCCTAAGTGATTACTTCTACATTACCTATACAAGTAACTCTTATAAATATTTGATAGAGATGATATACATGAGAAATACGGTCGTTAATTGATCGTTTGCATTAATAGAGTCAGCCTTGACTACAGCTCGCGATGAAACCACATCCTTATGTTTTTAATAAGTATGTATGATTACAATTCCCAGCCAAATCGCGTGTGTGTATAATAATATTGCGATAACGTTCTAGGAAACATACTTCTTTTAGTTCCTTTACGGATTGAATGGCGAACATCTGACTCATACGGACATACCCATCTTTCAACAAACTAGCATATAAACGGAATAACAAGATCGTTGGATTTTCCAGTGAACAAATGTGCAGAACAAACATCTTTGAAGTTAAGAACGTGTATCTAAGGGAAGTGTACGTTAACCAAATTTTATTTCTTGACTTTATTACCATGATACCGTTACGGCTTGTAATGTTATGATCGATGGACAGCGAGTGGAGCAAGTGAATGAGTTTGTATATTTAGGCACGCTGTTTACAAGAGATGGTAAGAATGTAGAAGATATTGAAAGAAGAGTTAATGCAGGTAATATAGTGAATGGAGCTCTAAAGGCGTTTATGAATAGCCAAAACGTGTCCAAAAAGGCACGTTTGGCTGTGCATAGAGGGGTGTTAGTACCTACTCTTATGTATGGTAGTGATAGTTGGGTATGGCAGAAAAGTCATGAAAGTAGAATAAATGCTGTAGAAATGAGAGCACTGAGAAGTATGTGTGGTGTCTCTCTGACTGACAGAGTAAAGAATTGTGATAAGAGAGTGTTGTGGAGTAAAAGAAGATGTAGTGACCTAAGACTATAGAATAAAAGGCAGACAGAGCGCGCGGAACACTTGCGTGAGGCCACTAAAGCAAATACAAAATTGAAAAGCGAATACAAACTCGACTCAGTGCGCTGCGAAGCATCGCACAGTTCACACGCCACGATCGATCCAGCTTTTAAATTCATAAAATGCCGTCTTGCGTTTTTAAACATTGTAAAAGTTGTTTCTAAAAGCAAATACGGGATGATGGAATATATTCTTACAGATAACTATGGATTATTAGACCGTTTTATAATATTATTTCGATAAAATTCGTATTTCTGCAGAAAATATGTAAGTGTTGCCAGTTTACGTCGACGCCGTTCTCCCTGAATTAGGGAAAATGCACTTGTCAATTGATTATGTAGGTAATAATGATTGTCATGTTAATGAAAAATACATTAACGTATTGTAAAAGTATATTGTAGATTATATTTTTTCTTATAAATATACTAATAGGATTTCCATTAGTATATACATTGTTTTGAGTTCGATCCCCAAACGATCCAAATATTCGTGTACACGCGGCTACTTGTCAAGCTATACACTTTGACCTTTGTACCGTTGTTAGACCTTTGTACCGTTCTTATGGCGTAGGGAATAAGTATCAAAATCGTACTTCGACTATTTAGCTTGACTTGGCGCCGTGTGTACCTACATTAAGTAGGTACAGAAACAGAAATTATTGATTGTAGCCATTATTTATTTTTAATTGCAATTTTTTTTGGTTACGATTTATGATTATGATATTCATAATTTATTGTATGCATGACAAAATGTTTTTAGCTAATTAATATTTATGACGCAAGCCTATCTATTTATTTCTCAATTTACGAATAAAATTAGTTAAAACTTAACTCGGAGCCTACATTTTTTAAGAAATGTATTTATAAAAGCATACTTTAATGGTATCTTTTATTTGAATAATTTTCACAACAGCATTACATATTAAAAGTATTAATTAAATCAATGGGAAATTCTTCAAAACCACAAACGAATATAAAATATTACCTATGTAATATTTTTATATTACCTATGTAATATTTTTATATTCGTTTGCAAAAACTATATGCAAAATAGTGGGAGATTATTCATAATCTGGCAACTTTACACACACATAGACGCGCGTGTCCGTACAGTGCCAGTCGCCAAATGTCACGCACACATAGCTGTCAACGTGCCTCACTTAGTTGGACGAATACGCTACATCAGGTTCTTGTTTGTTAAATCTGTGGTAGTGACAAGCATCGAGAAAGGTATGCTAAGATGGTTTGGGCACGTGGAGAGGATGGATGACGAAAGACTGACCATGCAGATATATAAGGCAAGTGTGGAAGGGACAGGACGAAGGGGAAGACCTAGGCGGACGTTCTCTGATCAGATTGGAGACATCCTACAAACAGGACAGATGAGAAGTACCCTGAACAGAAGAGCATGCATGAGGAATCTGATGGGAGTGAATGAAGCAAGAGAGATATGTCTGGATCGTTGCAAATGGCGTTCCGTAGTCTCTGCCTACCCCTCCGGGAAACAGGCGTGAGTCTATGTATGTATGTATGTATGTATTACCATGATGATTGATTACTGATAATAATGCAGCTTCCACAAATAGCACAATACACAACCAAACAAAGCAACGCAAGTATGTAACACAGCAATAAAAACAACAACACACGATCAATCTATCATTCAGCACAAATAATGCGGCAGACGACAATTTTCCCGTCCCCCTGAATTCTCAAGACGTTCATCTATTGCTCTCGATCTTGTTCAATTGAATAAATGCAGGGAGGTGATGGCGTGGCGTTCGCCATTAACGCCGGATCCTACGTGCGTTGTTATGTAAATAGGGTCGTGCCTACAGATGAGCGCTCGGCAGTCGCCTCGGCAGAGGAGCTCTGCCAGGGTCACGGCCGAACGTACGCGCGATGCCCTCAGCCCTCGCTTATTGTGCCACGTCATCACTCCATATAATTATGTATTACTAGTAACGTTACATCTATTCTTAGAGCCGCTATGGGCGTATGCAAATTATATTTGACAATAACATTCATTATGCGACCTGCAAATTGGAAACACAAATGTAAAGGTATGTGCACAGAGATATTGGGTTATGTCCAAAATAAATTACGAAAGGCAGGTAGGTACCATTGATTTCACGTTAGCTCAGAGCCAATTTGGCGAATACATTTTTATGATTTTCCTATCGGTGTGTGGGTAATTGAAACGAAGCGTAATCTCGCCGCTGACGCACGTGCACTCACGTCGACTATCGATCCAACAACAATTATAATTTACGATAAAAACCAGCCACGCCAAAGAAACAACACAACATGAGATTTTTCCTCTTAGCATACCTACGAGGAATACAAATTATCTGTTCATATTAATATCTCTGTCTGCCGGTAATTGTTTAATGATTTAGTAATTAGTGGTTTTCCGTGTAAGAAACCAAACAAAAGATATTTACAGACGGAAATGTTAAACGACATTTTTGGAGATCGTCAACTTTGCAAACTTAACTGTTCGTTTGTTCTGAGGGCTCTTTAGCAAATATTAAACTTGTTCTGTACCAAAATGATGTTAAATATGTACAGATAAACTAATTTAAGCTGATTATCTGCTAAAATTTTACTTTTGCCGTATACTGACCACGATGTGAAACGCCGTTATTTGAGACAGATCGCGTAGGTTCTAAGGTTTAAAATTTACCAAATCAGTTTTGAGACCTTGATTTGCCATTGTAATAGAGTAACCAATAATGGTAACGTCTTAATTAAATGAAGAAATACTTATATAAAATAATAAGCAAATAATAGCGTAATTCATGATCAATATAAGACTTTCGGTTGTTCTGGCACCCCACATGTGAACTCGTTTAATATTATAAAGATGCGCAATAGAATATGTACTTGCCGGATGAGTGTACCGAAATGTATAGGAAATAAGTCAATGAATCGTCAATACTAGGCTTTACAATAAAACAACGTTATAATTGACCGGCTGACTGAATAACCAGTCCTGGGGTTGTCTGTCGGTACAGGTCTTCATACATTTGATATCATGTTTCTATAAAGTTGCTCTTTGGTTCACATGTATTCTTTTAACTACATCATCATCCTCTTAGCATTATCCCAATCTGGGGTCCGCTTACTAATCTAACCGGATTTGGCTAAATATTAGGTTTTCCACAGAGCGACTGCCTGTCTGACCTATGCAACTCGAAGGAATAGCGATATTCCATGATTTAGACTAAGGTCAGTTTATTTAGAAGGAACTGACACCCTGTAACGACTGTCAAAGATCTTCATGACAACCGGGACCGACGGCTTAACGTGCTCTCCGAGGCATGGGACAAGCGATAATTAACAATTCAATACGCGCATAACTCCGAAAAGTCATTGGTGCGCGCTGTGGATTCGTACTCGATACCCTCTGCATGGCAGTCTTTTGGTATCTCCATTCGGGTATCGCTGCCTTGTATTGTTTTAACTATATTATTTGCATAGTATTGTTGTATTTACTTAGGCAAGAACCAATATAATTACTTTATCAATGCCTGACTCAATGTTATCAAGGTAATTTTACCCAGGGAAAACCCTATTAGTGTAGTATTCGTTTCCTAACTTAGTTACAATATTCAGAAATTAGGTTCCCAAAAACCCGTATAGTGAAATCCCGATGTCGATATACAATCTATATTATAGATATACTAATTACATTATAACAGTGCTACGGTAGTTATGCAACAGGTTTTTGATTTTCCCGAAATGTCTCCCCCGGAATGCGAGCCGTGACGCTAAGTTATTGCAAGAAAAATACTGCAGAATACATAATAATTATTTATCATTTGATTTGAGATGTAATTTGCCGGAACTAAGCTCGGTATAGGCAAAAGTAACAATAGAGTTGCCAAAATTGAAAGAGTCATCGCACAGTGGACTGAAAATCAACTTTCATAGAAATAGGATACAAAATTTTTAAGTGTCGGTTTTTATGCCGGATATTGCTTCTATTAGCTATTACTATACATAAATATGTTATCCGAGTTAACTCTACACAAAAACGAATTAATTATAATATTTTCCCAAAAAAAATGTATGGAAATCGTCGAAACGAAATTCTAAAGCAAGGAATACGGAACTATACTGCAGCTCCATTGATATTCAGTTCTGTTTCATGCAATTGAAATAAAATATTTGGTTTAAAGCTCTTATTAAAGTAATTAAAGTGCTAAAATTTGTACCTAAATAGAGCATAAATCTTTATCATTGCAATAATATTTGATTTTTTAAGTTCTAATAATAAGCTCGTCCGTGTGGTGAATATGAAATGTCACCACCCCATATCATCCCATGGCATGGGTGTCTTAAGAGCCGACAGAGGGAGCATATTATGCAGAGAACAACACTGTAAGAGCAGGAAAACTTGATACAAACCCTATACTAGCCTAATTCTCCGTTTGGCCAGCGTGGTATAGCAGGCCAATTCCTCCTTTTAAAGGAGAGGCCTAGTCCAGCCACTGCTGGACTGTTAAAGGCTGGTGATGATGAATAATAAGCTAATCAGACAGTTTTCTGCTCTATCAATCGGCTGGCGACGGTCTAGCACAGGTGTCACCTAATTTGCGTTACCATAACACTGTGAGTTAATCATAGGATTTGTCAATAGTGTGCCACCCTGGCCAGACGGGTTAGATCAAGGCTTAATGTCGAGTTGTCCCTTGCCAAAGATACTATTACCATCAGCTTGGAGTATTTTCCTTAGTCACCTCTTATGACAACCACATAATTAAATAAATTTTATAATAATATATATATGTATGTTTAAGTATCCATACCCATATTACAAGCTCTGCTTTGGGACTAGATGGTGTTGTGTGAATGTGGTAGAATATTATTATTATTAACTAATACAGATAGTTGATCCATTTTATCCTTAATCCATCACTACACGGAGAAAATAATAAAATTAAAGGCTATAAAAGGAAAATAAATAAAATACACAAGATGCAAACTGCAAAATAAACAATCGTGTAACTTACTATCTTTCAGCAAATGAAACAGAAAAGCCAATAATCGATCACGCTCCAAGGTACTCCACGTTGGATGATCAGGGTTTTTAGCCAGCACAAACAGCAAATATATATAAAAAAATACTTTTAGCCGGTCGGAATATGTTTACAGATCACTTACGTTTATCAGTGTCATTTCGTTTCCTTGGTGACGACGATCACAAACGTGATATAAATAAAAACCGTTTTTTTATTTTACCGGTTATTTATTATTTTAAAGTTCGAAGTTCATTATGTACCTAACGCTATAATAGTAGGTTACTATGTCTCACGTGTCCATACCTGAGAGCCTGAGTGTTACGTTGCGTGAATTTCTATAAATATTGTGGTCTACGACTTTTAGAAGACGAAATACTAAAAAAATAAAAAAATTACCTTACTATCTACACCGAAGTACAGTTTTACTGGGTTGATCGGTGTTATGAGGTAGGTACTGTTCGAAAATCAAATAATCAAAATATGCAATGTGGTTCACTTTGATAACACATTAATTCATACATACATACATACATAGACTCACGCCTGTTTCCCGGAGGGGTAGGAAGAGACTACAGAACGCCATTTCCAACGATCCTGACATATCTCTCTTGCTTCATTCACTCCAATCAGATTCCTGATGGTTTGGGCACGTGGAGAGGATGGATGACGAAAGACTGACCAAGCAGATATATAAGGCAAGTTTGGAAGGGACAGGACAAAGGGGAAGACCTAGGCGGACGTTCTCTGACCAGATTGGAGACATCCTAAAAACAGGACAGGTGAGAAGTACCCTGAAAAGAAGAGCATGCATGAGGAACATTAATTCTAGTAAGTTTATTTTTGAAACCTAATTAGAATACTACAAATCGGCATATGAATCTTTTATATTGAAAGGTTCTTCGTTTCATAGTCGGCTACAACGTGACCCTAATAATATATTTATCTGCTGTTGGCAAAACATGATTATATACGTTCCGATTTAATTAAATGTTAGTGCGATACGGATGCATGATTCACTACAGGAACTAAGTATATAACTTCATATACTAATAAGAGAAACACGAACAACGCTTTATACATAAATATTTCAACAGCAATTACTTGCGTTCAAAGGAGATTTAAAATTGCGATTGTTAGACTATTTTTTTATTTTACCTTTAGTATCTTCTGTTTAAAAAAAAGGCAGCGATAGCCGAGTGGAGAGACCGACAGACTGCTATGCAGAGGGTTTCGGGTTCGAATCCACGGCACGCACCAATGACTTTTCGAAGTTATGTGCGTATTAAATTGTTAATTATCGCTTGCTAAACGGTGAAGGAAAACATCGTGAGGAAACCTGCATGTCTGAGAGTTCTCCACAATGTTCTCGAAAGACATGTGAAGTCTGCCAACCCGCACTTGGCCAGCGTGGTGGACTATGGCCATACCCTTCTCATAGTGAGAAGAGGCCCGTGCCCAGCAGTGGGACAGTATAAAGGGCTGATGATGAAATCTTCTGTTTATGGTTTTCATCAGCACCAGATGAATCCCCTCATGGTAAAAGGTAAAAGGACTCAGCGTAGAAGCTTTCCCAAACACGCAGACAAGTCGCCTTATACATGAAAAGCATAGCATTACGCAAAGTTGGGTGCAGATAGAGCTTAATAAAATTCAAAGGATTCCGTGAAAAAGTTGTCACACACAGAGCCTCACCGGGCATTAAATGAAATTAATCACAATAAACCTTGTCAAAGACCTATTTATGTAGTACTTGCGCTGGTGCTGCACCATAATGTCACCATTTTACAGTAATATCGCCTATTCATCATCAGCCTCTGCTGGACTAGGCTTCTCCTTTGAAAGGAGGAATTGGCCTACTATAATAATGATACCACGCTGGCCAAACGGGTTGGTATAGGGTTTGTATCAAGTTTTCCTTCTCTTACAGTGCTGTTCTCTGCATAATATGCCCCCTCTGTCGGCTCTAACGACACCCATGGGATGATATGGGGTGGTGACATTCCGTATTCTTAATCCGTCACCACACGGACAGGACAATATCGCCTATTGCTAGAACTGTAAAAACCCACGCACATTGTTTTCGTGGATGTGGACTTAAGGTAATGGAAAAGCCATTCCATACTCTTTAGAAATCGACTTGGAACCCACCAAATTCCCTATATAATATAACACAATCATAATGGTTTTCCCTTACTTATCTCGAAAATGAGTTAGGATTACGTTATAATTATTAGAATGAACTCCATGTATGGCACACTCGTATAAACCTCTCACAGTCAAACCGATGACACGGTTTTGTGGGATACTGCATTATTCCTTCATGAACGTGTGAATGATAAACAAATAAATAAAAATAAATGGTCACACCGCTACTCCTAGTGCGGTGCATGCTGCGGCTTTGATTCCTAAATAGAAGAACACTTTGATCAATTGATACATAAACTGTTGTACAGTTGTCGAACGTACCTAATATCATGCTTAATGAATTAGAGGTAACTTCTGGAATAGTCTACACTTATAATATTGTAAAGAGAAAATATTTGTATTTTTGTTTGTAATGGATAAACTCAAAAACTACTGGACCGATTTTAAAAATTCTTTCACTTTTAGAAAGCTACATTATCTGCGAGTAACATAGGCTATAGGGTTTTTCGGGTACGCGAAGTAGTTCCCTCAGGACGCGGATGAAGCCGCGGGAAACGGCTAGTATATTATACGCATCATGTGGCAGTGGCTATTAGGACGAATTTTCGTGTGTTTCTGCCATACAAACTATTGGAAACAGGTAAAGTTCACTATTTAGCCCTTAATGCCGGCTCATGTCCGTGGCGCTTATCTTTTCTCATCATTATATCTGTTCGTTGCTTATCTCCAGCTTTGTTAGGGAGGGAAGTGGATTGTTTATTTTCCAACTCCTCCAATATATGTACTTCTGATTAAGTTTGTTGCAGATTCCAAGACAATTTAACTTTCCACAGGACTTCAGGAGTATCAAAACTCGTTGTCATCAATGGTCACTGCTGCCGAATCTGGCTACACAGTTGACACAGTAGTGGGAATAAAGGGGGGGAATGGATCCAAAGATTTTTTTTGTAGGGAGGTACTTATTGTCCGTTGTTGTTGGCTTCGCCGTGATGCAGTAACTTATTGCAGGCAGGAGTTGTCTTTATAAAACAACAAGTAAATACTCTTAGTAGGAATCAAGGCTATATTATAACAGGAATAATCTATTTTTATGCTCATCATCATCAGCCTTTATCAGTCCACTGCTGGACTAGGCCTCTCCTTTGAAAGGAGGAATTGGCCTACTATACCACGCTGGCCAAACGGGTTGGTATAGGGTTTGTATCAAGTTTTATGCTCAGTCAAATCTAAAGCAAAATATTATGCAATCAAAGAATAATTATAAATGCGAAAAATTGCGCTGCGTGCAGACAAGTTATTTGACTTATTATAGCTATAGACAGTGGGTATAGGTATTGGCACATAAACAGGGCACCCAGGGCAGGTAAATGTCGCAAGACCGAGCGACATTCCTCTGCCCTTGCAACTAAGCTCCAGGTCGAAGCCCAGACCGCAGTGCGTGACCCTTCGACTTAAGTCGGGTATTATGTGCCTTTATTCAATAGGTGTGAGATATACCTAAGTGAGATTTTGTGATAAGTATTGTTGTGACGTAAACGCGCTGCTTACTGTCCGGTTTACAGAACTTCATTGAAATGCCGTCTTCTTATCTAGAAAGCTCTAGTAATAAGAATAAAATGTATTTTAGTATTCTTCTTAATTGTAACAAATTAAGCTCTAACCATGTCACGAATCTGCCAGCGGAATTCGTATTAAACATTCGCAATCTGCCACAAACAGTCAGACAGTAAAAAAATACTTTCGTATACATTGAGTAAAAGCTCAATAGGCAATTTTAATTACTTGTATGGAGTAGATACGTAGGTATGCAAAACTAACACACTCTAGATAAATTACTAGTATATTATCTAAATATTCGGGGCCTTTTACCCAATAAAGGCAATAATGTTCTACAAAGTAATTTTCCGTATAAGTACATGGAGAGATAAAAAAATGCCTTATTCTTATTATATTTAGTTTATTGAAAATTAATCTTCGACCTACTATAAATTAAGCTGACCATCAGCGAGATAGTCATGTGGCAGAGGCAACAATTCGCGAGACCGCGAAACATTCTTAACCGGGAATCCCAAATATCGTGTATTGCAAAAGGAAGATGCGAGTGTCTCGGACGAACGCCAGAGACGTTCCGAGAATTCATTTACATAGCAAATGCGACGAGCGACGAGGCCGGCTCGCCATCGAGAAACGTTATTATGATTGATCCACACGCTACCAGAACGTACGCTTTATTCTCTTTAAATACATACATCGTAAACACGCGATACTGGCACATTATATGCTGTTACACTTCGAGAAAAACGATATCAAACGAGGTGGTCAAAGAAATAAAAATGAGCAATAGGTATCGAACGACATTGTTCAACCAATCAATGATATTGAAGGAACTTGCCACCATGACCACATCAATGTTGCCGTTGAGATTGGCGAACCTGGCCTGCATGCAATAGATCAGACAACATTTTAATAGGGTTGCGGTCAGTCATTGTATTACTCCAATCAATCAATCGCTGCATCCTGCCGGACGTAAACCTCTACCAATTTACGCCACAACGCTTACTCTCAATTTGAAGCAGCAAGGCATAGGCGATACATTTCGTGAATGCTCTATTATGACGGCATAAATCTAACATTCAAGTTCACGTCATAAAGATATATTGTTAAGACATTGGCGATCAATATTGTCGGACCATCAATTTATCAATCGGCAGCGGTCCGTCCGCCGCATACATAATTTGGTCGGGTATGACAACTTTCGAAGAAACGACCGTGTATGACTTGTAAGATTATTATTTTTCATTCATCGCTACATAATTTCTATAGACGGGGGACGTGAACAGTCACATCAAGCTGTCACTTAAGTGGTTGAGGCATATTATACTTAGACAAAAAGGCTTTTGCTTTGCCGTATGGGTAATTTTTCGCACAACTGAGTGCCTACGCGTCACACCTCCCACGTAATGTGAAATAGCCGACACAATGCCTTTAGAACTATTATTTTATCTATACCTCAAAGTCATTAGAATAGCTTAGTCTGCTGTTAATATTATGATTTAATCAAAAGTATTCTAAAATTTGAGAGTAACTATTTATTATACTTACATAAATTTGTGATGTAGCAGTGTCATGCAATTTTGTTACATATTATCAATACCATATATCTTTTTCTAAGAACAGAGACGCCCACTTTTTATATCGATTTCTGTTTAATTCCAAGCTATTGGATGTTATTGCCACTGATCAATACAAATAAATACCTAAAACAGATTAACTTCATCGGACGGACTCAATTGCAATTATCTTTTTCGGTAATTATATAAGTATGTAGGTATTATTGTGATTAAATATGTCCACAGAATATGTCATAGGACAACTTCGGCACACGTTATTGTGCGTGGCCCGATAGGCACTAATGGTGCATAAAAAAGTTACATTTGAGGTTTCATTTGTCAGAGGAGGACGCAATTTTATTTTGTTACGCAGAAGATTTGCCGCATGTCTTCTGGAGTTTTACGAGTACAGTCAGTACTCATATAAAAATAAGTGAAACTCTTTTATTACGCAATCCGTCAATCTGATAGGTGAAATAAATTTCAACTGCGCAAGTGAAACGTCGCAAATTAATGCTACGGAGTTAAATTGACGTCATAGTAATCCGTGTTCATCTGGTCCCGTGTCCTTTGTTCATTGAGATAAATAAGGGCGGATAACACGTAGGTACCGGGGCGAACGCCTACGGTGGCTGGCGGGGCGGCCGCGGCGCGACCAACCCACGCACCGACACTGACGCACATAGACGGCGGCCTTTATGAAAAATAATGTTACGCCCAATCATCTATAACACCTACAAGTGAAAATATTATCACTAGAAAATTAGCTTGAGGTTACTTCAATTATTGTTTTAATATGAGCTATAAAGGTCCATCCTTTTACCAACTTAGTAAGCCTTCATGAAAAATAATGTTTACGCCCAATTATCTATAACACCTACATGTGGAAATAATATCACTGAAAAATGCGGTTGAGTTTACTGCAATCATCGTTTTAATGAAATGACTTATAAAGGTCCATCCTCGAGCTACTTTCAGACTTAGAAGTCGCCTTAATGAAAAGCAATGGTACGCCCAATCATCTATAACACCTACACGTGAAAATAATATCACTGGCAAATGAACTCGAGTTTACTTCAGACTTTATGACCTATCCATCCTACCACTTTTGCACTAAGAAGTCACGCTTTATAAAAATATTAAAGCGCAAACAGCACATAACGCAAGTGAAACCGAGGCGCACAGGAAGTCAATTTATATCTGCCCACTAATCCATCACAGTTATCTCATTATCTCAGGAGAAGATACAATGGAGATTGCATAGCGACAAACTGTTAATTGATAACGACGGTGTCAAGACAATCACGGAAAGAGTTTCCTCATTAGCATGCAGCAAAAAGTCACGGACATATTTCTATCACACTTACACACAGAAAAAAGTAACAAGAAGCAAAATATACGCATAAATATGTCATTTAGATACGAAATTAATAACAGAGTCGCGCTTCGCTGTAGCTTAAAATGGACTTAAATGTCTACAACTGCATATTACAATTGTGGCGCCGACAAACGGTCGGGCGTAAAATTATATACCGGAAATGGCGTACACTTGAACTATGGATAGCCTATTCCTGGATCGAGGCCAATGTTAGACGACTCCAGAGAATATACCATTCATTGTATCTACTACGTTACTCCATGCGCCGTACACGAGAAACATTAACATGGTCTGACAGAGCTAATTCGGTTCACCGAAAAGATAATGTTTTGTGGTAGCCCTTTATTTACTCGAAATAAGACCGTACACGAAAACCACACAGATTGCGTCGTTTGAATTCATTAAATGACTACAGGAAAACGTGAATTGACGTCAAAACACTCTGTACCTGCACTGTACTACTCACTAATCATAGTTAATTTGTGGTTTTACCGTTTAGTGGTCTTAATAATAGCTCCTTGGGACATACCGAATGTCAAAATGGATAGTCAAAATGTTGCTGCAAAATCGAAACTAACAGGAAAATAATTGAATTAACGTGTTGAGGCAAATTTATAAACGTTTCGATAATCCGTATTCCAAATGTCATTTTAATACACATAATTATTATGTCTTAACATAAATAAATATGGGACAACAACTCCATCCAAGGGTTTACTCGAAACGCTAGGTTTTTATTTACGACAACCGTTTGCCGGCTACAGAGAATTGTGGACGAAACTTTGTTCGTTAGATTCTTCGGTAGTATAGCATGTCATCACATCACAAAGAGATCTTACCTAAAAAGATTTATGTGATCAGTATCATCGCGTTCTCGGTTCTATTATAGAACCGAGAACGCTGGTAAGTATGCCTACAATGTCATTGGATATGTTAAGGTACCTATTCAAATGCATCTCGATTCTAAGATCTGCAACAGGAAAAATTAAAATCTAGAGTGGCCCGAGCATTTTAGCAATAACACCACAGACTGACCATATTCTGCGAATTCTGGTCATATTATAAAAAATTTGCTCAACAAAATGGGCAAAATGACGTAAATACAGAAAGTTACTTTAGCGGCAAACAATCAAGGCAGACGGGTGATGACTCACGTGTGTGTAATTTAGAAGGCCCAGCTCGCAGGGTCCGGACGTGGCACGGTGACGAACGCTTTTGTCTCGTCTAGCATAGTTTTTGGAAGACACCTTTTTGTCTTAACATTTTCAACAAAACAATGAATTCTAAAACTTCGCAGCTTCAAAAATCATACATTTTTTGTGAAACGTGGCACCTACGTGCGCATTGGAACGTAGATAGAATTGTTTCGAAATACCGATAGAACAAGCTGTAAACAATCGTTGAGGTTAAAGATCAGAATTGTACCAAAACGCAACGACCCAAATCTGTTAGAAGTGATAGGAATAATCACAAACTATTTTGGTAATACATGTCATATTAGGTTAATGGAGTTGACGCAAGTAGAACCTAGATTAAACCGCTTACAGTAACTGCAGTGTACGAATGTGCTCGTATTTTTCGCGGAGCGAGCGAGCACCGAGCGATGCTGAGTGGGCGAGGCGGCCGGCGGTAGAGCCAACGTAACGCGATATAATTCCGGTAGTAAAGTGCCAAATGTCAACAGCTTTGCACATTTCTTCAATTCCAACATTATTAATGGACTACTTCGCGTAAATCACAATGACGCTTAAGTTAGTACAAAATGATTGCAGTGACACACTGTGTTTTGAGTCTTTGTAATCGACACCTTGTCTAAGTCTACAATCAAATACGAGTGCGTCGTAAGTTATAGTAAGTAAATGATGAATGAATGCGGTACACGATGTCATTCAAACATAGTAAGTAATGACGATTGTGTAATAAAGTCTATTTTCATTTTATTACTGTAAAGATCTGTCTATTAATAGAAATTATAACCGTTTGATAACACGCTTAGCAATGAATGAGCAAATTGCGTTCTGATTTCTTACAATCTATGTGGCGAGAGCGATATGTGAATAATAAGTAGGTAATTGATGTCGATAACTTTGGAAACACAGAGAATCTATTTAAAGTGCTGTGAGAAACATCACTAGGAAATGCGTTTATTTATACCCACGCTATTACGTGCTTGGAAACATCAATATTTTGACGAGCTTGTTTTAGACATCAAGTATTTTTATTTTTCTATTAATACAGTAGCGATACGTTGGCTGGTTTTGTGTATCAAGCATATGGGATAGATTAGAAATTATTTATGACTGCTTAAGTGACAAAAGTAGATGATTTAGTCATCGTCAAATAGTGTACGTCGCTAGTTATGGACAAAGCAAGACAATCGCCTTGTTGGGAGGGGTCGTACATCGACCTCCGAATCATTCGTGCACTAGAAGCCACGATTCGATCGTCGCCTTCGTCGAGTAGCGTCGCTCGGCATCATGTCTCGCTCCACAGCTGAACCGAATAACAATCAACCAATGTTCACACTACCATAGTACACACACATACACACATGTACACGCATAACGGTCGTTTGCACAGAATCATTCCACATTTGAAACAATCAATGACGCATGATGGCGTAGTGGGATAGCCATATTATCGAGTGTAAAGCCGTGCAACGATAATGATACAAGTATGCTAACTAAAAATATTTAACGGTTTCCAAGAATAATATTTTACTGATAACAATTTGACGTAGGTACCTAAATGTGATAGATAACACTATGGTGGTAGCAACTAATAAGGCAATAACTTAAAGTAAGCTAATATGCTCTAAATGCACATAGGCCACGTATCTATTGGCAATCTCACACATGTCGTAAATAACAAGCATAATTTTAATTTACCGCCGTGATAACGTAAATGGAGCACGAACTATGCCGCATACATTATTTACAATGTGCAGTATGGTATGCGCACACGCAATCACATACGCGGCCAATGCGAAAAAATGTCGTTAGCATCGTCGTATCTAGTGCCTACGTATATAAAATTGGTATTACGGTCGGTACAAAAGTTTTGAAATTGTTTTCCATTCCGTAAAACAAGCGCAATGAAACAATGACATAACAATATTAACAATAGAATTTGCAGCGCAATCATGCCCCGGCGCATTCAGAATAGCTTCCATTTGATGTTTTCTCTGCCACTTATATGGAATGGAATCTATATCTATACTATTGATGATAAGATGCTATTCCTGTGGCAGCTAATAAAATATTTGAATCTCATAAGATGTATTCGTTATGCTGAGCGGAGAGGAATTCTATAATAATTTTATTGATGTTGAGTAGTTAGAAATCCATTTGCGTCTGCTAGAAGCTGCAAATATGTAACACTAGTGGGAAATATCTATTGTGATGTTGGCAATACCATGTACTTACTTCTAAAGTGAAGTTAACATTATTGTTACGAATTGAAAATAACGCCATCTATCAGTGAATGGGAGAACTACATGAGATTAGATGTATCGGTTGTTTAAGGCTGTTTCATCTATCCTCTAATAGATGGCGTAGGTGTAAATAGAACATTTACGCAATTCTAGAAACACCTTACACGTTTCCAGAAATATCGTGAGTCGTCTCGAAAAGCCTAGTGATGTTATCCGGCCAGTATAAATAGAGCGGGAGCGAACGGACCGGACAGTAACAATTGAATACGGAAAGCGATCAACATCAAGCGAAGGAAGTAATTCGGAAGTGTTTAGTGGTGTTTTATTAGTGTTTGTGTAGTAAATAAAGTTCAGTTTTCTGGCATAGTGAGTTATAATTTATCGTCGAACCCCAGCTCGTAACAAATTGGTGTCAGAAGTGTGATAAATTATGCCGGTTATGCCGAAAGACGAAACTACAGGAGTAACACCAGCTTTTGCCAATTTCGGTAGAGAGCTCCGTTTACCTGCAGACCTTATCACCGGTATTCCACCAGAATCTCCACGCAATATAACGGATTACGCAACCGAGCTACGCAACAGGATGAACGACGTATACGAGCACATCAGGGAATCTGGACAACAGATGTCTGAGAAGATGAAGACTCGCTACGACCGGAAGGCAAACAACAAAGGCTTCGATGAGGGATCATTGGTGTGGCTTCATAACCCAGTACGAAGCAAAGTAAAATCGCCTAAGTTACAAGCCAGATGGGACGGGCCATATCGCATAATTACCAGGATGAACGACGTCACCTATCGAATCCAGAAGGGGTCGCGAGGTGCACCGAAGATAGTTCATGTGGACCGGTTGGCTCGTTACTATGGGTCTAACGATGTTCGAGACGAACACGTTTAAGAGGGAGGCCGTGTTACGAATTGAAAATAACGCCATCTATCAGTGAATGGGAGAACTACATGAGATTAGATGTATCGGTTGTTTAAGGCTGTTTCATCTATCCTCTAATAGATGGCGTAGGTGTAAATAGAACATTTACGCAATTCTAGAAACACCTTACACGTTTCCAGAAATATCGTGAGTCGTCTCGAAAAGCCTAGTGATGTTATCCGGCCAGTATAAATAGAGCGGGAGCGAACGGACCGGACAGTAACAATTGAATACGGAAAGCGATCAACATCAAGCGAAGGAAGTAATTCGGAAGTGTTTAGTGGTGTTTTATTAGTGTTTGTGTAGTAAATAAAGTTCAGTTTTCTGGCATAGTGAGTTATAATTTATCGTCGAACCCCAGCTCGTAACATTATGTTTGTCAAAAAATCGTTGACACTGAGATCATCATGTAACTCCCCTAATATAAACTCTCGCAATGTACAAGGCAATGAACTGATAAGCCGAAAGTAGGTAAGTTTATATCCCTACTAACATTATAAATTCGAAAGTGTGTATGTATGTATGTATGTTTCGTTTTCACGCTAAAACGGCTGAGTCGATTTAGTTGAAATTTTATATAGAGATAATATATTGGAACATGGAGACTGACATAGGCTACCATAAGTTGCAAAAATCAAACTGGGAGGGATTTTAGTTAGGGTAGAAGTTTATACGGCACAAATTTACCTCATGGAAGTAAGAACGCATGCGCTGTAATAATTGAGATGCTGCGCATTTGCTATCGTATATCTGTCAGTACCGTCACATCATGTCATATTGTGCACGGTAATTACTAATTACATTATATACTTCGCCTAAACGGCTGAAACGATTTTCTCTACTAATATTATAAATGCTAAAGTGTTATCTATCTATACTAATATAATAAAGCGGAAGAGTTTGTTTGTTTGTTTATTTGTTTGTTTGTTTGAACGCGCTAATCTCAGGAACTACCGGTCGGATCTGAAAAATTCTTTTTGTATACGATAGCCCAGTTTTTCCGGAAGGCTATAGGCTATATAACATCACGCTTCGACCCTTTGGGGCCAGGCAAAAGGCTAAAAAGGCTAAAAGATAATGTCGGCTAATCTCAGGAACTAGCAGTCGGATTAGAAAAATTGTTATTGCCTATGATAGCCCAAGTATTCCGAAAGGCTATATAAAATTACGCCACAACTTTTAGGGGCCAGACAAAAATAATAAAATGGTCAAACGAGAAGGGGGAGGGTTGGGTCAAAAGCAAAAAAAGGCTAAACGAATAGGATACAATCTATATGGGTATCGTTTTCGGCATTTTCGGGACACTGATTAATAATATGAAATTTATTTAGTGATCCAAGATGGCGGACGGGAAATCAAAGATGGCGGATGAGAAAATTTAAAAAATCAATATGGGTATCGCCTTCGATATTTTAGGGGGTGGAGAATCGAAATACAACATCTATTTCGTGAACAAAGATGGCGGATGGGAAATCAAAGATGGCGGATGGAAAAAATTATAAAATCAATATTGGCATAAATACAACATCTGTTTCGTGATTCAAGATGGTAGATGGGAAATCAAAGATGGCGGATAAGAAAAATTTAAAAAATCAATATGGGTATCGTCTCTGATGATTTAAGGGATGGAGAATGCAAATACAACAACTATTTCGTTATCAAAGATGGCGGATAGGAAATCAAAGATGGCGGACGGGATCTTTTTAAAAGTCGATATGGGTATCGTCTTCGATATTTAAAGGAATGGGGAATTCAAAAACACCATCTATTTCGTGATCAAAGATGGCGGATGGGATTTTTTTTAAAATCACTATGGGGTTCGTCTCCGATGTTAAAAGGGATGGGTAATCCAAATACAACATCTGTTTCGTGATTCAAGAGGGTGGATGGGAAATCAAAGATGGCGGATGGGAAAAATTTTAAAAATCAATTTGGGTATCGTCTCTAATGATTTAAGGGATGGTGAATCCAAATACAACATCTATTTCGTGATCAAAGATGGCGGATCGGAAATCAAAGATGGCGGATGGGATTTTTTTTAAAGTCGATATGGGTATCGTCTCCGATATTTTAAGGAATGGGGAATTCAAAAACACCATCTATTTCGTGATCAAAGATGGTGGATGGCATTTTTTTTAAAATCAATATGGGTGTCGTCTCCGATGTTTAAAGGGATGGGGAATCCAAATACAACATCTATTTCGTGATTCAAGATGGTGGATGGGAAATCAAAGATGGCGGATGGGAAAAATTAAAAAAATCAATATGGGTATCGTCTCTCATGATTTAAGGGATGGTGAATCCAAATACAACATCTATTTCGTGATCAATGATGGCGGATAGGAAATCTAAGATGGTGGACGGGAATTTTTTTGTAAAGTCTATATGGGTATCGTCTCCGATATTTTAAGGAATGGGCATTCAATATTATATAAAAATCTATGTTTTTTTGTTCATCATTTATAGACTCTGAAATGATAAGAGATTAAGCGCTATGTCAATGGTAACTTTGGAAATGGGGCTTGGAAAAAAGGGAATTAAATAAAAACTCTTAAAAAGGCGATACGGAGTTCGCTGGGTCAGCTAGTACTAATATTTACTTGTTTGTTTATTTGTTTGTTTGTTTGTTTGTTTGAACGCGCTAATCTCAGGAACTACCGGTCGGATCTGAAAAATTCTTTTTGTATACGATAGCCCAGTTATTCCGGAAGGCCTTCGACCCTTTGGGGCCGGGCAAAAGGCTAAAAAGGCTAAAAGATAATGTCGGCTAATTTCAGGAACTAGCAGTCGGATTTCAAAAATTGTTATTGCCTATGATAGACCAATCGTATCGTCTCCGATATTTTAAGGAATGGGGAATTCAAAAACACCATCTATTTCGTGATCAAAGATGGTGGATGGCATTTTTTTTAAAATCAATATTGGTATCGTCTGCGATGTTAAAAGGGATAGAGAATCCAAATACAACATCTATTTCGTGATTCAAGATGGCGGATGGGAAATCAAAGATGGCTGATGGGAAAAATTTAAAAAATCAATATGGGTATCGTCTCTGATGATTTAAGGGATGGTGAATCCAAATACAACATCTATTTCGTGATCAAAGATGGCGGATAGGAAATCAAAGATGGCGGACGGGTTTTTTTTTTTAAAGTCGATATGAGTATCGTCTCCAATATATAAAGGGATGGGGAATCCAAATCCAACATCTATTTCATGATCAAAGATGGCGGATGGGAAATCAAAGATGGCGGATGGGAAAAAATTAAAAAATCAATATGGCTATCGTCTCCGATATTTTAAGGGGTGGAGAATCCAAATACAACATCTATTTCGTGATCAAAGATGGCGGATGGGTTTTTTTTTAATCAATATGGGTATCGTCTCCGATGTTTAAAGGGATGTGGAATCCAAATAGGTACAACATCAATTTCGTGATTCAAGATGGCGGATGGGAAATAAAAGATGGCGGATGGGAAAGTTTAAAAAAATCAATATCGGTATCATCTGCGATATTAAAAGGGATGGGGAATGCAAATACAACATCTGTTTCGTGATTCAAGATGGTGGATGAGAAATTCAAAGATGGCGGATGGGAAAAAGTAAAAAAAATACAATATGGGTATCGTCTCCGATGTTTTAAGCGATGGAGAATCCGAATACAACTTCTATTTCGTGATCAAAGATGGCGGATGGGAAAGTTTAAAAAAATCAATATGGGTATCGTCTCCGATGTTTAAAGGGATGGGGGATCCAAATACAACATCTTTTTCGTGATTCAAGATGGCGGATGGAAAATCAACTATGGCGGATGGGAAAATTTTAAAAATCAATATAGGTATCGTCTCTAATGATTTAAGGGATGGTGAATCCAAATACAACATCCATTTCGTGATCAAAGATGGCGGATAGGAAAACAAAGATGGCGGACGGGATTTTTTTGTAAAGTCGATATGGGGGTATCTTCTTCGATGTTTTAAGGGATGGCGAATCCAAATACAACATCTATTTCGTGATCAAAGATGACGGATGGGAAATATAATAATATAAAAAAGTTATTATTGGTGGTATTTGATGTTCGATGCAGATAATGGCTATGTTCAGTGGATACCTCTTCTACGGAACCCTTCATGGGCGAGTCAGACTTGCACTTGATTTAATTATTTAATAGCCATAGTATTAGTAATTTTATCATATCACTAGATCAGTGATCTAACCATATCACTCATATACCACGTTCTCATCTCCTTACAATAAGTTAGTTTTTCTACCCTAGAAATAATTTATATGGCAAAACAACTTTGACATTGATGTTTTTGGTAACTTTGTTCTGAATAAGTTGGAAAAGAGTTAAAAATTATTATGAAATGTAAATACATTAAAAAGGCGATACGGAGTTCGCTGGGACAGCTAGTTAGATATATATGTTAGACATGTATTGGAACATGGCTTTAACATTTGACTGTATCCAAGGTGATTTTATTATGTACAATCAAACAAGTCGGCGGTGGACCAGTTTGAAAAAAATCCCTTGGCTCGCTCATAGAGACGAGGCACACTAGAAACTGGTTTTGTATACGAGTGTCAATGTGTGTGTAAAGTAGCACTGGAAGCGACGATGTCTTGCTGAGCGATTCTCGCCCTTATGGTGGTCTAGCGGGAAGTAGTTCGACTGTACCTCTCAGTAGGTAGATAATGATAGATAATGTCGTGGATACTTATAGAGTTACTTTGTACCCTATAGAGATTCTGAACTCTTGAGAATAACCAGTAGTGTCTTCACACAACTTGAGACTGAGAGTAGATTTGTGTTACCCTAAATTTAACGAAAACGAAGCTGCGGGCAAAAGCTAGTAGAAATATAAAGTTTATCTTAAACGCATATCGACATGGAAACGCTGTTAGTTAATTTTAGTATTTTATTTTTAATTTAAAATCTAACTAACTGGTTGATAAGCGCAGTCGGTGAACCGACTCGATTAATGAATAAGTTCCATAATAATACGAGGCAATGATGGCGGTCACTGCGGTCAGCTACCGGGTATAGAAGAAAACACATTTATTATCTAAAGCAGCTACGATTCTATTATACACATACGCATATTTATCTTTAATATACTCCTATTATTTTATGTTTAAGATTCGTTATTTATATAATTTTAATTTTTCTTACCCCACTTATTACTATTTAGAAAGCAGTACACATTGCACTGCATTAGCTTATTAGCTATAGCTTTTTATACAAATATAATTGTTCTATTTTCAATTAATTTTAGTTTAAGAGTATAGTATTATATTATCTGTGGTTTTACTAATATCTACCTTTTCTAGATGATGCCGGCTTTTCCTACTTAGATGACCTCTTGAGAAAAGCCGAAACAAACTCAAGAGCCATTGCTTCTTTTTCTTTTATTTGTTGATGTTTCACCAGCACATTAAGAGAAAACACCTACATTTTGCGAACATATTGCACTTTGATTATAAACTTGATATTGCATTGTTTATAATATTTTAGAGATCAGCCCTCAATAAAAATACAAACAATGAAGGGCTATATGATGAAAATGTTTAAAAAACGGAGGAAAGGTTATGAAACTACATATGTATATAAAATGTGTATTTATTGTTGCCATCTTAGACGTACACCATAGAAATATAAATAAGAGTTGTTATTATATCTATGACGTACACCGTCTTAGATGACAATTAATAAATACCTACACATTTTCATTACTAGCTTTAGGATAAGTTAAAAATCTACTTCAAAATGCCAGCCCCCATAATGTTTTGTTTCACATCACTACATCAGTTACTCACGACATCCGGTTCATTATAATAGTTGACACTAAAATCCAATTAAAATTAGCTCATTGCTTTCAAATGTATATCCGGTATGGATTCTGTCAGATCTATAGCTGAACGTAAATCATATTCTAAATGCTACAACCAATTAAACTTAATTGGTTTTTGATTATAACCCTGACTATGAATTGTAGAGTAGGTATTGCTCATTCCACATGTAGATTGCTAATTTCGTTCATATTACTGGGCTTAGCATAGTTTAGTGAGCGTGGGTGGTCCGCCCCAAACGGGTGTCTCACGGGAGCCTAGGGGCCCCTACATCGCAGATTCCCAGGAGCCAGTGATACCTATTCGACGACGCAAACCAGGCTGCCGTTTTATAAGTGGCCCTTATGGGGTTGACACCTGACAGCACTTCGTTATCAAGCAGAGCGATAGCTTTGATAAATTAATCTTTGGTAACAGCCAGAGAAGGATAGGCAGACACCACAGTCCTCGCGCAGTGTGTTCCCTATGCCACTGACAAAATTAGGGAACCATACTGATCATAATATAATGTAAAACATGTGTACAAAGTACGCTGCGTATATGGACGTACGTTTTGTAGCCTATTCAGTAAAATCAAAGGGACACTTCGAACACGTATCCAATTCCAAGGCTGTGTTAAATCAAAAGTCATTTGGCTTTATATGTATAGAAAACATCAAATGAATGTCAACACGCAGTTTCGTAAAAACAAAGCGCGTGTCTCATTGAGCGACCGCAGATGAGGCTCGCGTTTATCTTCCGCAGGATACGGCGCCTTTTCCGTCGACCAGATAGCGCCTACGCCTCCCCTCCACCCTTCGATACCCCCCTCCTCTCAATCCTCACCCAACCAGAGCCCACCGACTATTGTAATATCACAAAAATACTCGCTATACCAGATCGTATCCCGCTCTGATCTATACCAGCCTTTCAGATACAAGTCATTTGAATTGATCGTCAGACTTAACAAAATTTGTTAAGGTTGCTACATGCTGAAACACTGAAATAATTATGGCGAATTCTAATCAAACTAGTTAGGTACATACCTATGTGCTTATATAGCCGAATAATTTCACTGAAGTGAACTAACACGTGGAGTATTAATACGTAAGTTGGCAGTCAAGCTTTTCGCTAGATAAGAACCAATTTGTTTTTAAATCACAATGCTTTCGTGTTATTTGATTGGATATGCATGATGATAGCCAATGTTTAAACCAATAACGTAAACAATTCGATATAAAAATTTTAATGCAATCTAGGAAAATTTCCGTTACGTGTGGATACAATTGCGTCATGCCGGTCGTCTGCAGAATAGGGCAACTTATGTAATAAGTAAAAGACGTGAACGAGGTATGTGCAATCAAATGTCAAAATGTACGTAAGCATTACAAATCACATTCTACAACAACAATCCGTACGGTTCACAATGTACGTGCTCGCGTGTCCACCGCATTGTGTCAGTGCTGGTCAATTAGCTTAGCAGCCCTTAATGGAGGCCATTCACGCGACCGACGTGAATGAACTACGACTTCATGAGGAATTATTAACACAATGTTGCACTGGAGAAGCAATCCACCATTCATAAGCGGAGTATCGAACGAGCCGCGTGGGCGGCGGAACACAGCGCTTACTCTATTACAAGTGCTTCAAGATAAACAAGCATAGTTGCAAAAACTAATAACGCTGTAAAAAATATGTAACTATCGCTGGTGCGTAATACTACTGTATTGTTTATTGCTCACGATTCATTTCGTTCTCGGGTCAAGACATTACTAAAAGCTAGTATTGCTAAAAGGCACGTACAACAGCGCCGTATTATTTAGTGATGCAAGTAGCTTTTGTTAGATGGCCAATCAATCCAATAATCCTAAGCGAGCTTTGCCAAATATCTTTACAGAGGCAGCTTTATTAATTTATCTGGAAATCAAATGTCTCGCCTTTATTATAAAGTAGCAATATCTTTTATTAAAAGATCTCTTATTGATGTTAGATAAAGCTTCAGTAGAAGAGTAGATGCGGCATATGTATATGGTGGCACTCGTTTATAGTTTCATTTGGTTCTATTTCCAGGTGGGTGTAAAAGCTCAAAGCCAACGCACGCGCTGTGGTCGCGCTCAAGAGTGGAGCCCGCACCGCAAAGATAAAGTGCGGTCGAAGATATTCTACCTCACTTCATACCCTCTCGTGTCCATTTTGATACGCCTGTATGTTGTCTTTGTTACCTGAACGTATTGGTTATACTACGTGGAGTACATAAATATTTATAGAGAAGTTCTTTTGAGTAATTTTATAAGTATGCTATGACATTATCAGTTTGTCAACTCTTCAAATAATTAATCCAAGCGCCTATTCCGATTCTTAATTCTAAGAGTCCTTAAATATTCATAGTTCACAGAAAAGAGTCTCAACGCGTTAAGCTAATCTCCGGTTGGCTTTGCAGGGGTAAAAGTCAAATGATGCAAAGGTTTCAAACATTCTAAGCATTAAAATTAACACTTGCGCAAATGAAGACCTTTCGGTACAACACTCAATGGTTTGAAGTCGTGAGGAGATAGGATTGAGTATGCGCAATAAACAAAAACACATAAGCATGTTAATTTATCGTAATTGTAGGTACGTCGTCTAAATAGAGACTGGGGCAGGTGCAGCTCCCACGCGAAAGCAGCCACGGATTACACGTCTCCCCCCTTCCACCTCCCACCGTGCGCCGACGCCGCCGTCTTTAACTCAGCACTCGCAATGCGCCAACATAATTGCCAATGTAATGTCCCCATTACAGTGCCTAATTGGTTTTATTTTCACTCAACCAATGCCTAGCACAATAATCACATAAACCATAATTTTAGAAGGCATAAAAACTAAAACGCTCTGCCTGTCATAAAAATCGTCGTGAATAAATTTCTTTATGGATGATACGTTGAGTGTATTTGTGAAGTGGTCAGTGGAGTGGTAATGGAGGAGGTAATTAGGGCCACTGAGGGTTGAGCGACGAGCCCACAGAGGCTCCATGACCCGGCGGCAATAACCTTCAACTTACTCCTGTGCTCTCACGCACCATGCTAAGCTTTGAATCCTTGTTACACAATTAATCTTAAGTTTACAGAGGTTAAACGATTTTCGATATCGATCATTGGTGCTATAACAAAACAAGCGCAAGCAACTCTACCATTTCTACAAAAATGTAAACTTTAAATTCTCCGTTTGATTAAACAGCATGTTTGTGAGAATTTGTATCCAAGGATGTGTTACAGATAAGGAGAACCGTTGGGAACATCTTGGCTAATGCATGTCGCCGCCGAGCGTGCGGCCAAAGCTGATTTAAATTTCACACATAGATATCCAAGTCGCCTTCTGTTTTATTCATCCGGTCAAAGAGCATGACGTCATTAGTGAGGCCTCCAGCAACAGATGAGAGGAAAATCAAATATTTTTATCAGTATTCAAGTTTGACTTTGATCCTACTAATCAGATGTAAATTTGGCATACATATTGTTTTGCTAGGCTAATCACAGCTATAACATTATACAGGAACATCCGATGATAGAATTAGGATTCATTTGCGTGCGCAGTAGCTGGGCTGAATGATAATAAAGCAGCTGTGGACGAATCGCAGTAGTAGTTGACCGGTGACGGGGTGGCCGGCCACGTTGATTTAGAATTGTAGGAAGACAATTAATTACGTGCGTCTACTCAAAATCTATTACCGCTCTTCAACTTCTTCGTGCGCCAGGAAGTATTTAGCGAGTCACTGCTATTTACATTCAATAGCTCAGTGTGACCAATTATGTAGCTTAATTATTAATCACAAGCGGAGATACCCACGATATTTATGTTTTGAATATTACAGCAAAGGACAATAGTAAAGAAGGCTTCTGTAACGATGAACTACCTAATTTTGCAGAATCGAAGAGGTATAGAACCTACTTGATTTTATGAAACAGGCGGCGTCAATCTGTAGATCTCCAAGCTCACAGCCGAGTCGCCACGACATAGAGTACTCCTCCCTGAAACAAGCAAAAATACCGAATGAGTACCTGCATGATTACGTGCGTTATCATAAAATATCTTAGTATAAGCACACTTTCACCGTGTACTGGCAATTATATGCGGTACGAGTTAGGTTATGTAATAACAAAACGTTATATTTCACTGAACGCCACGCTGTTAGCGGCGGACATCTTGCGAGAGCTCGCCAACTCACCTGGCACTTAATGTGTGAATTTCGCTCATTGTTGCTCACCACCTCCGCTCCAACAATGCACTATCGATGAGACAATTTAAAAGCTTTTTAGATTGTCAGCGGCATTACGAAATGCGTTACCTGTTAGATTTATTCGTAACCAAGAATGTAATCTCTAATTTGTATTACGTGTGGCGTTAATTACCATACGTGATGTGTTTATTTATCGTGCGTGTAAACTCTTACTGACTGACGATTATTCGTTTATGTAACTAAGGTTTAGTTACTATTAAACAACTATTTTGTTTTGCGTCACATATTTTTATGGATAGCTGACGTGTGGTATTGTTTAAAAAAAATCTTAACCGAATCGGTCTCGTGACGAGATATCGTAAAATGTGTAGTAGGTATAGTTAGTATATCGTTTTCGCCACGATCATGTAGAGCGGGCGTGCCAGCAGCCGGAGTATTCAGGCCTATTGCGACACTATTATCTATTCGAGATAAACCCGCTTATTTCTAAATGTTTTATTTACATAAAAAATCAATAAATTAAATAAACTTGTGATATGGGCTCTATGTTCTGCAATATTAATATTGTAAGTGTATTAAACAGTACAGAACGACTTGTGGTTTATTTGACCGACGACACCGTGTAGCATTACATTGTTGTGTGTTTCGCGCGTGTTTGCGATTTGCGATTAGATCTATTGAGGTTTAGTGGTCTCAGCAATTAACTGTTCATTTGTCATACGTAATTATTTGTCACTAATATTATATATAGATATGAACTAAATAGTATCTATATACATGGTATCTAAATTACTATTATAATCGCGAAGGTGTATTGAAGAAATGGTACGGATAGTTTCAAGATATGAACATAGCGTATTCATTGAATACGTAGATAATTCGTTAGTCACGGTAAATTAGATATCATATATGACAGGAGATCCTCGTAATAACTTGTTGATTTCTTTGACAGACATTGAACGTCTACAAAATTCTTGCCAGAACCAAACACAAAGAGATGCGCTCTTGTAGCACTAGTAGCCATTACTTCTATTGATACTAATGATTTTAAAGCTTATTTTATAATTTTACTGCATATTTGATTAAAATATTTTTAAAGTAGAAGCAGCGATAGCCGAGTGGAGAGACCGACGGACTGCTACCCAGAGGGTCTTGGGTTCGAATCTATGGCACGCACCAATGACTTTTCGAAGTTAAGTGCGTATTAAATTGGTAATTATCGCTAGCTATCGGTGAAAGAAAACATCGTGAGGAAACCTGCATGTCTGAGAGTTCTTCATAATGTTCTCGAAAGACATGTGAAGTCTGCCAACCCGCACTAGGCCAGCGTGGTGGACTATGGCCTTACCCTTCTCATAGTGAGAAGAGGTTCGTGCCCAGCAGTGGGACAGTTTATATACAGGGCTGATAATGATGATTTTTAAAGTTCACGATTTGTACATTGTCAAACATATTTAAGAGTTGGCCGATGTGCCAGTCCATCTAAACCGACAGTCTTTTTTCAACGTTTCGACCGTCTTCATAACGGTCGAAACGTCGACGTCGACTGAGACATTGAATTAAACCAATACAACAATTTGATAAAGTACGAAAATGCAAGTGTTTCTTTTCGAGTTTATAAATTAATGCAATTGCTATCATGCCACGATCTTTGAAAAGAAGATTTATATCATGCAAATCAAAGAAAAAAAGATGATTTAATCTTTGTTGTATAATGTTGTTTTCAATTCATCTTATCTGTGGTTATCAAACACGTCGGAGATAATACGTTAATACCTACCTAAGTTTTTGTTTTTCTATCACTTTTATCGCTGAGGATGTTTTGATTCTGCGCTTTCTAGTATCAGTATAAAATGTTTGATTAATTAGTATCTAATTTATTATGGTTTTATGTATGATAATATTGATAATATATTTATAGAATTAATCACAGGGTGTTTTTTGTGTCTCAACCTGGAGTCCGCTTTCTAGTCTAACCGGATTTGGCGGTATATTAGCTTTTCGACGGAGCGACTGCCTGTCTGACCTCCGCAACCCGAAGGGATAGCGCTATTCCATGGTTTAGACTAGTGTCAGTTTATTTTAGAGGTACTGACGCCCTATAACGACTGTCAAAGATCTTAATGACAGCCGAGACCGACAACTTAACGTGCTCTCCGAGGCACGAGAGTCAAGACAAGCGATAATTAACAATTCAATACGCACATAACTCCGAAAAGTAAGTGGTGAAAATTAATTTCAACTGCTTTTTAATACACTAACTAGCGTGACTTAAATTTTTTTACGGGTTCTACAGACTACTGTGCACTAGACTAGATCCTCCTTGACAGCTCCCCGCTCATGAGAGTTTTTTGTTATTCTAATTTATATAGGTAACCTGTATAATTAATTGTATATATTACTGCAAAGTTTGGTGATAATCCGTCCAGTAGTTTTCGCGTGAAAGAGAAAAATCCATCCAACTTCACCAACTTTCGAGTTTATTACAGTAGTAGGATTTAAAAGATACAGTACAGACTCATTGAATTCAAAGTTGGATTGTATACTTAAAAAAGTTTTTGTGGCCATCATAAGTATGCGCGTCTTGAGTCCGTAAATTATCAGTAGATGTTACATTATAAGCTAATAAATCCAATGAATAAATCGAGTAGTCTTTAATAAATTTATTACCAAGATTAATGCAATGTATACAATGTAAGTACTAAGTACTTATATTTGAAATAGATTTATTGTCTATGATAATTAGAACGAGAATATCAGTAAAGTAACATTTGTTATCTATGGTAAATAATTTTGACACTGGTCACATTTGTACACATACATACATACTTAAACTCACGCCTTTTTCCCGTCGGAGTAGGCAGAGACAACAGAACGCCACTTGCTTCTATCCTTACAAATCTCACGCGCTTCCTCTACATTCATTACTCTTTTCATACATGTTCGCCGGTTCCGGGTGCTTCGGACCTTTCCGTTTTTCAGAACGTCACGTCACCAATTTGGACGACGAATGTCCTACGAGGTCGGCCGCGACCGGCTTGCCCATACACGTTTGTCTTATATATTTGGTGAGTTATTCTGTCTTTACTCATTCGCTCCATGTGTCCAAACCAGCTCAGCATTCCTTTCTCAATTCCCGTCACAACATCTTCTTTCAGACCACATCGCTCTCGTATTACTGCATTCGGAATTCTATTAATCAGTCTCACCGGTCACATTTGTAAGAACTGACAAGTCATTCTTCCTATTGAAAATCACATTGATCCTAAAACCTGCAAATTTTGTGAACCCTTGTAAAAGCCGCCATTTGATTTGTCCGGCACGGTTCAGTCGGCCCTTGTTGATAACCTTGTGATATTAAATTGGAACTATTGACATTTTATAAAATTGAGAATTGTGTGACATCATGCCTCGTGCCTTGAAGACACCACGTTTGGAGTATAGCAGCTAAGTAGATATATCATTCAATCTATCGTGGCCACTTTAGTTTTGTGTGTTTATATAGCTTGGCTCCCGGACTGACACCAGTGAAGATCGAGATAACTAACTGTACATATTGTATTTGATTTTTAGCGCTGAGTAACTCAGTCAATATATGTCAGACTTTTGTTTGCCCCGGTCAAGTGGGTGTAAATTAGCTTCCACTGCTTTCTGCAACAATTCCCACCTGTCTAGGGTAACTCTAGAACAACTTTAATAACCAGCAAATTTGGAAAATAATTTGTCTTGTCGTTGTTGACGTTTATATCTTTAATAACAGAAAATTACACACATATTGCGATACATAATCCTAACTAATATAAAAAATGCGAACATAAGTTTGTTTCACTTTTACGCCATTAATACTCACTGATCACGAATCTTTTGTTACCTATACTCTGTATATAGAAGATCTTCAAGATCTGATATCTCCGCCCGCGTGATTTAAACATCTAAAAGTTCCTCAGGAATTACGCTATCTATTGGTGAAAACCCGCACAATGGATACGAACAAATTTGATACGCACAAATTTTCTAAATTCTAATACATGGAGATTCCTTGCAACATCGAATCAGGAATGAATAGATTTACCTACAGGAGAACTAAAGTTATATCTCCACGAATACTCAAGCTGATCTAAAAAGCCTTGGTGCAGTAAGGTTCTCGAGTGGCGTCTATGCACCGGAGGAGAAGTAGTACTCTCGCAAAGAGGACCGCCGATCATAACGGGATCGCGTAAAGCGGTTGGATGCAGGCGGCTCAAGATAGGTCTACACCGAGATCTTATAAGAGGAGGCCTTTGTTGAGCAGTGGGCGCCTTTCGGTTGAGAGCTGAAGAAATTATGCATTTCAAATAGTCAGCGGTGCACACCATGTTCCGACCCTTCTACCGGACTTTCTGTGTAGCAGCCGATGTTACAGCCCTCTCTGACCTCTGCAACCCAAAGGGATAATAATATTCCATGGTTCAGACTTGTGTCAGTTTACTACTCATCACAACTGTCAAAGATCTTCATGACAGCCGGGACCAACGGTTTAATGTGCTCTCTGATATTATAAGATTTTAAATATTATGTAAAATGGTCTAAAGAACAAATAAATTTTATTAATAAAATTTGCCTTGCCAAATATTGCAACCTTTGTGTGATCTACAAATTTCAGTTTTGAGACTGGTTGTTATTTATTTCCACTGTTAGATTGTTTGTAAAGCTCCGCGGATGTTAAGCTAAGGTTAAATGCTGATTTCAATAGCTGTCTAAAAGAAAGAAAATCAACGTTTGTCCGTATCCGTAATTAGCAGTTAAATAAGTACCTACACACATTTCAACACCTCGGAGTTATGAATTATAATGCAAAATGATAAATTACACTATTACACAAATTGTAACCATAATGTTTTTAATTATAGGTAACAGTGTTTCCCTCTTAGGGAATATTAATCAACCGTCTTCACACCTCACCGACGACGGGCAATTTAAAACATATTGTTATGTTATAAATAAGTATCTTGGCAGACCCCCTTACCCTTTATACCAATAAAATTAATTCAGCAATTGATTCAACGTATTTATTTTTAAATTATAGAATCAGCATTAAGATATTGATCGTATTCAAATAAAATTGTAAGATATCAGTATCACTTACCAGCAGGAATAGGTTGCGCGTTCAGTAATAGTTATTTGTGCAACAAGAGAGCAAAGTTGTTTTTTGTTTCGAGTGCTGATTTTGAGTCCCGAGCAAGCGAAGGATTCTATGATTGATTCACGAGCGTAGCGAGTGAATCAAAGTTAGAATCCTGAGGGTGTTGAGGGACTCAAAAGCACGAGATACAAAAAACTTTGCTCTCGTGTAGCACACATAACTTTTCACCACAGCAGTGAGAACACATATTACTTAGGAGACATAGAAATGAACAGGACTAGATTGAATTCTGCATAATCACTTGTTGATTTAACTCTTCTGGTGTTACAGACATCATCGCTAGTTTCACTCATCTTTTTAGATTATTTTATATATTAATATAATTTAACACGTTACGCTATACCTACTGTATCAGCATCAGCGAAATGTTTATTCCCGCTACTTTTTTAAATCGCGTTTTAATACCGCGTCCCTGATGTTTATTTTTCAAATGTACTTACCTATCATTGTTGTAATTCTAAATAAAAATGTATTGGTTATATACTAATTTTATACTATTAATTAGACTTATTTTTATTAAAATCCAATAATAAATGAAACATGTAAACAATAACATATAAAAAAAAGTACATAATTTCTTTATTACAAATTTAATATCTTTTTTTTTGCGTTGCCGTAGGTGTTTTCTTTGAGGTCGAATTCCAAAATCGAATTTCGAATTCGAAGGGGTTTGTTCTTCACTCACTTTTTATATGCATGTGAAAGAGACAGGGCACAGTAAAATTCGAATGTTTCAAATTTATGGCTGAACAATGTCAATACGTGACACTGAAGATTGAAAAATTAAAAAGTTACTTTTACTCACGCTCGAATCAAAATCGCGTTTTGTTCACTGTTGTCTCGCAGCAAAAGCGGCATGTTTGAGCTGCTGTGGTGAAAAATATATTTAGTCTATTAGCCAAAATCACAACATTCACAACTTTTTTATTAGTAAACAATATGAAGCAAGTATCATATATATTATTCTCAATAAGTTTAAAAACTATAACCCGACTACGTAAAAAATTTCGATAAAATATACAGAATGTTGTATAGCCTATAACACCCGCGCCATTATTACGAACCTTTTGACACCCCATTTATTAAAATCGGTTCAGTAGTTTCGGTGCTACGGTGGAACATACAAACATAAATACATAGACTGCCAAAAACATTACCCTTCCTTTTGGCTTCGCCGTAGTCGGGTAAAAAAGGATGTCCTTAAAATATGGTAGAAGCCATGCCAAAAATCCAGTAAATAAAAACAAGATAGCACTGTCATTTCGAACAATCGTCTCCGAGTTATCGGTCGTTGAGGTCGTAGTCATAGTCGTTACTACGAGTATGTAATAATCATAGTGCAATCACCATCCAAAATCTTTTCTATCTAAAAATTTTTGGCACAAAAAAGCCAGATAAAAAAAGTTTCTAGCTAAAAATACCATACGTATCAAAGTGCAGCGCGATCGATAGGTCAAATGAGGTAAATTAGCATAACAGTTTGTAGCCGACGGCGGGAGGTGCAAAACGCGACATGTAGTGTGCGTGGGTGTGCACATGTGTGTGTGTGTGTCACCTGTCGCGCGCCTGTTCGCCGGTCGTTACGTCACGTGAACCCGGAAGTATGCCACCATCATCCGGACCAGTGTGGCTTGAAACAATCGAACGACATTCTATACGCCCTTACGCTATTTATCTGAACCAATTAACTAACAGCTTTTACGCCATACGGTGTTTTATCATACTATCAGGTATAAGTCGTTTTGGACTAATCTTCGTACCAAGATCCTTTACAGATTTTTGGGATTAAGTAGACACACTTTCGAAAGGGTTTTTTTGGATGAATCAGAAAAATTTTGAGCTTGCTATAAAGTGCAACTACAATTTATTAGCAATTTTGTATACTAATCTTATCCAATGCTCCATCAGCAATAAGATTCCCCAGGTCAAAAATCTCTAGTTCAAGCTACCTTGTCGCCAATTTCTATTTAAATGAGATAACTGACCTTCCTACTCGATGTAGGCCCTTATATCAAAATAAATATATATGCGTATGTCCTTCCTTGACGCGTACAATTAAATACCGGCAATTCTCATTATTGTGTATTCACATATTGTGATAAAAATCAAATAAATCCCGAAAAGAAAATCCCGAAAAATCCTCTCTTCGTACGGCATAGATAACATTTTGTTATACCACGTAAGCGAACCACATAGTACTTTGGGCAGAAACTTATGTTTTGTTGCAAGCCAGAATCGCAATCAAGAACACGCCCTCGTTAACTACGTAAAAATAAAAGATTCTTCGATGAACCTCGGGGCGGCGAATAGGACTTTTTTATAGAAAAATATCTTATAAATATTTTCTGTTAATAGTCAAAACATTCAAGTTTTATGGCTAAACTATTAATCGTAAGATAAAAACAAAGACAATGGGCATATAACAACATAAATACTGGAGTTGTTTATGTGTTAGGGTAAATAAGACGTTTCGCAACGCAACTAGTGGTGGAATGAAGAGATCGATCACGTTCTCGGTGCGGCGGCGACGGCGACGCTGCGAGCCGACAGAGCTCGCTGCATTGTTACATCACGCGTACTTTCTAACTGCCGACAATCTGCCATAGGATTTATATCGCCATACACTTTAATTAAAGTTCCCCAACGAGAACGACGCCACTCGAGAACTGCGAATGAATAACATTGATAACACCACTCGGAGAGGACAATAGCATTGTGCAACAACCCACACTTTCGTTTTCGTTTTAATAATGATAGGTATTCTTTCGTTGGACTATTTATCATCTTGCAAAATGCAATTCGCTGATCGTTACAACTGTTCCGATGTATTACAAAACTGCATTTAAACAAAGGGGTTTGGTGTAGTCAGCGCTATAGTTGCAAAACTTCTGAAAAATTCGGAATAATTCCGGAATACTTCTGGGAAAGTTTCTTTAAATCAGAAATATTCAAAATAAATTTAATTCAGATTTATTTAGTTTTTTGCTGAAATATCGACTGCCACGAGTCGTGCGTGCAGGCGATGGCGGTGCGGAGTGCGGTAAGAGGGGAGATGCTCCCCGGAGAAGTTTTCCCTCCCGCGAGAAAGATTCGTACCCCGCAATCGAATGTTTCCGCCGAATATTTCGCCCGAATACTTCAATGCGAATAAACGTGTTTGTTTGTGATGTGGTGGATTTTTATATGTATTATAAATGGGATTGAATAAGTATATGTTGATGTTTTGATAGGTAGATATGTTAGCCTGCGATTAACAGGATTTTTATACTTTTGTTTTTAGGTACCTAGGTACCTACTTATTTCGAAATCGAATGATATTTTTATAAATGTTAATTGTGGAATAAAAAATCAGGCCTAGCATATTTGATTTGTTTTTTGAAAAAGGGTTACCTGCCTATGTTTTTGGTTAGTTTGTATGTAGCTCTGTACGCATCGCGAGTATTGGCGAGTCGCATAGGTAGGTATTAATCCTTCTACTTAACGCGTATAATAGCCCAGTCAATAAAAACAAATAAAGGCAAACCTTGTAAGCAAACAAAGATAATATTCAACTTCCAAGCGCGAAATAGTTAGTGCGGTCGATTTTCCTGGTTTTTTTTTGACAGTTGAAATATTCCCAAAGTTTCGGAATATTTCGGAATACTTCCGAAGTATTCGACGGGAATGATTTGGAATGTTGCTCGCCAGCATCTATACAGCGCGAATCCTAAATACCTAACGCATCGGAGCACAATCGAGGATGACGCGCCGCTATTGGAATGCCTATGTAGAATGTATGCGCAGCACACACACTACTAGATAACTGGATCGCGATGCACGGTGCGACCAGAGAGAGAGGGATCGTATCCATACAAAATACTTGTAATGAACACAACTTCGCATTGCAATCTGAGAAGCTGAGCAGTAAGATGAGAATGTCGGAAAAGCGTGAAGGTAAAACGGAGCTCGACAGCGGCGCGAGTGTGTATGATATAGAAAGCACTTTAGAAAGGAATCGAAGGTACGCCGTGACCCGCAGACGCGACGGCGAGGTGAGCGGCCTGTGCTGCGCCGCCGCCACGCCGGGCCACTAACGCGCCGCACTCGACCGCCTTACGACATCACACGGAATTGGCGGCCTTCGGTGTCAACCTTTTAATTACACAGTTTTTAGCATACTTCCAGTAAACTAGGTGTCTGCATATTTTCAACGTGAATGTACCAATAAACACAGTCTACATTTTGCCGGAAGGCAGCGCTCTGTCTATAAGGCAGTTACAACAATTTGTACAAACTGTATGAGGCGTATTTAACGTTGGGCAATCAATGCGATTTGTCAGATGATTACTGGTATATGCATAAGCATCGCGAATAAAAAGAAATTATTTCAGATGAGCGGCCCGTAATTGCAACAGACAGTTATTGAGATGAAACGTTCGTAGAATTTCATTAGATTGTGCGCTTCATACGCTTTAGAGGCGATCTCCAATCGACGTGGCCCCTCAATTGTCATGAGCGCACGTCTGCTCGGCGGCCCGTGGCCGGAGCTTCAATAGTCCAGTGTATAATATGCGTTGTAGCTACATACACAACGTGGATAGTTTAAGCGATGAACTCAGCCAACAGCCGATATTTAGTTAAACGTCGGCAGAGCGAGGTCGCCTCGCCAGCTGATGCTCAGCTGTTTCACTCATCAGATCAACGCTCTTGTTTTGACACTCGAATAAACCGTCGTCGTACAAACGTTGGCAACACTGTTACCGTGTGACACATAATGAGTTTAAAGCGGATTTATACCGTCTGAGAATCAGATTAGATTAATAAATACGTCGTTAAAAATACCTAAACAGATGCGGCATGAGGGATGAGACCCGCGTATGTTTCTAGAAAGTGAGAGATGTGTGGATGGATCACGTGGGATGGCAACTGGCAACAATCAGTGGATACTAATAAATGATCGTTCATTCACCGAACAAGGCTAATAAAAGTTACTTACAATGAAGTCTGGCGCCGACAGCACGTCGCAAACTCATCAAACTCTCATCTAAATACTTTAGGCATAATTGTAAATGAATTGCGCCGTTGGATTTGCATCACTTGACTAATGACTGGTTACTGCATTATAAAGCGTCGAAATACATACATATATTTAAATACACATACATACATATATTTAAACACACACAATACTTAGGCTACTCAACTACTAAGTATGATTGAAATCGTCTTGAAGAATAACGTTCATCCTTACTCGTACGTTTTGAGGACCATGGTTTTATATTGTGTATAACATTCGTTTTATTTACGCCACATTCGAAATGATCACTGCTACTTTGTAAACAGCATTAAATTAAGTGTTTGATGAAATTCAACTGACCTACCTATTACTAAAGCAAGCGACAAAGTATCGAATGACTTCTAAACTTCTAATTTGACTCATGCCTATTACCTACACCAACCGCAAGATTTAATCCATAATTGTCCGATCTTTATAGAAATAAACGATGAATATATTACTAAAGTAGCTAAAACTAGTTATGAATTAATGACCAAGGAAAATTTTGTGAGGTCCAAGTCCCGATGATCCCGATTTTATACAGTTTGGTATTTTGTGGCAGAGGGTTGCCAGACATGCGACAAATCCGGATAGGCCTATGTTTATTGTGATCAGCAACATTACTAATTACGGCTTTTTAAAAACCTTTTTGAATTTGACACGAAAACGCTGTAATCCATCATGGCGGTTGAGTGATATCACAAAGTGCAAAACAAAACAAACCGTAAATTAAGTATGGTTTGATGTACCCACTTTTATTTTGTTATATTCGATTTGACGTTTTATCATAAGGTACTAATAGTATATTCTGTGGTTTTAGTTGTATTTTGACTACTGAAACGTCAACAACATGTATGGCGGACGTACTATTTGACGTAATGCTCTCTGATTGGTGTTCACTGTCACAAGAATAAATTTTAGAATCCTAAAAATAACATTAACCTTACCTTTTTATAACAAATTATAAACTTTATTGACATCTTAAAATCATAATGAATCTACAGATACTACAATCAAACCGATTTATTTTTATCTTAAAATCATAATGAATCTACAGATACTACAATCAAACCGATTTATTTTTAGTGGACACAAGCCTATTGGCCAGCAAAACTGCCGGCCTAGTTGGTTCAATTAATGGATTTCCTACCTGTAGGAATTTTGGGAAAATCTTTCTTAGTAATATTAGAGCACTACTGTCCCTTACACATCCAAAAGAACATAGGTACACGCCAAATGTTTGCTCCTTGGGCCTTAGAGTTTTGTCTGTCAGTCAGTAGTAACGCAAGAATTGTATAAATATATACAGATTACATTTTAATATAAGCTTTTGATAATTATAAGAATTTAGATAGATGTACATGTATCGTAAGGGACGCGTCACAACCACGGTCACAACTCCCGTCCGTCATTTGAGTTAACATTGTATGATGCTAGTTACTAATTCATTATCCACACTGACCTATATGATTCACCTCTACGACGCCCTGCAAGTACGTAACCTATATTCGTCGAAAGTGTTACTCAAATGTACTAGTCACATAATATTAACACAACTGTTATTACTTTTGGCCAACGGTAGAATAGATTTATTAGTTAGCAAGATGTTTTGTGATACTAAAATGTAGGTATGTGTGTGTTTTAATCACTTTCGTATTTAAGGCTAACCCGTAACACGGATTTACAAATATTCAATCAAGGGGAACAAAAGACAAGGACATTCATTATCTATTCTTCTTGTTAAGTATAAAGTTTATCAACCGAGCGCATAGTAGCAATCGAGGTAACCACACTGGGGATGATAACCTTTTGGTTGGTGGAGACTATAGCGAGCATATTCTCCACCACTTATTAGTGGCACTGGCTAAGGAGGTGTGTGTGTGTGTGTGCGTGTGGAAATTTGGTCTCAGCCCTAGGTAACAAAGAAACTACTCACTAAAACCACCACCGTTACCTCGATGTGTGTTATCGGCAGGGAAGCGTAAATCACGGTCATCGCTAGGGTTGATAATCTTTGAATTCATTAAGAGAAAAAGGATAACTTCCAATATACGTATTAATATCCCAACCAAATCATTTGATATTTTTGTGTTTTGATCAAAATTGGCGCCATTTGTCTATAGCTTGGTGAACTTGGGGGTTTTCCCTTTCGAACGAAATGCATTCCGTTTGTTTTTTGTTCCGAGAATAGCCGACTTGATACGAACGCAGCTGACTGAAGTGTCATTGTTGCCAGATGAGGAAATTTAGCGCCATTGCGACGGCGACAATATATTATCCGATGGCTACAAGTTAGGCTATCTCGGGGCTACACGCCCGCTCCAGCCAGGCGATTTGATTTTTCGAGAAACGAAATGAGACGGGGTTTTAAGGACGCAAAACAATTTCTAAAGAACCGTTTTTCCTCCTACAAACAAGCTAAATGTCCAAAAATGTATATAGGTGCAATTTCCTATCAATTTATATACCGATATATTTATTCACACATCCAAAATTGGAGGGTGAATATTGATCGTGAGTAATCGTGAATCTTCTACTAAAATAAATTAAAATATTGAAGATTTTCAAACTAAATAAACGGGCACATAAACTACGACCTAGGAGGCCAGATTAATAAAACCAGTTCTATTTTAAGTACCATTAATAATCATGTATCAAAAATCGACTTTATCGTAATACACAATTTAATTTCTCAGCGCGTGAGGTTTGTAAGGATAGAAGCAAGTGGCGTTCTGTTGTCTCTGCCTACCCCGACCGGAAAAAGGCGTGAGCACATGTATGTAGGTATGTATTTCTCAGCATTGTTGGCAAATTGTATGCAAAGGTACGAATTGAAAGAGTTATGAAAGTAACCGACAAGAAAATATGGGATGTACAAGCGGGATTCCGAAAGGGTATGGGATGTACGGATCAGGGTTTTTCCTTGCGAAGCATAGCCGAAAAGTTTTTGGCCAAAGGTCAAAAGGTCTATTGCGCATTCGTGGATTTGGAAAAGGCTTACGACAGAGTGGAGAGGAATGAAATGTGGTCGGTGCTGCCAATGAATGGGGTAGACAGCAGCCTCATTCGAGCTCTGAAATCCCTTTATGAGAAGTCGTTTGCAAGATTTAAAACATCGTGACTGCGGATTAAGGATAAATGGGTTACTCGTCAAATGCCTCCTTTACGCTGATGATCAGGTAATACTTGCTTCTTCAGAGGAGGAGGTGCAGGAGATGGTAGCAATCATGCATGGTGCGTTAGAGAGGAAAGGAATGAAAGTAAATGTAAGTAAAACGAAAGTTATGGTTTTTTGAAAAGGAGGAATGCGTTACGGCTTGTAATGTTTTGATCGATGGGCAGCGAGTGCAACAAGTAAATGAGTTTGTTTACTTAGGTACGTTGTTTACAAGAGATTGTAAGAATTAAGAAGATGTTGAAAGAAGAGTTAATGCAGGTAATAGAGTGAATGGAGCTCTGAAGACGTTTATGAACAGTCAAAACGTGTCCAAAAAGGCACGTTTGGCTGTGCATAGAGGGGTGTTAGTGCTTACCCTTGTGTATGGTACGGAAAATTGGATATGGCAAAAGAGACTTGAAAGTAGATTAAATGCTGTAGAAATGAGAGCACTGAGAAATATGTGTGGTGTATCTTTGACCGGCAGAATAAAGAATTGTGAGATGAGAGAGTGGTGTGGGGTAAAAGACGTAGTAGATGTTACGATTAGTGTACATCACTAATCGTAACATCTACTAATGGATGTGATACACTGCCAAACGACTTTATAATTGTTATAACGACGAATAAAGCAATGAAATATCTCTATTGAGGTTTAAAACAACTAGAGTAAACCTATCGCTAGCTTATTGCCATATTTATTTACATTTACAACATAGCGAGTTATGGCTTTCATGGATGACTATATTTTCAATTCCAATTGTTTTCATATAGATTGATTGCTAAAATCGGATTTGGTTAAGCTTTTGTCAGAAATCGATGTCAGTTTTTTTATTGGAGTCTCTCACTCTCTCCTAGACTATCGCTGGCTATATGTGAGCTGTTGCACTCTCTTGTCAGCATACAAAAGGAATTGAAAAATGTACCAAGTACACTTTTCCGGGCAAAAACATGACATAATTATATAATTATGTTTGTTATTATCAATAAGTTTGCGAAGCAGAAGTTTAAGGATACCAAAATAAAGTTTCATACCAGTTCCCAGCTTATTATCACATTACGATGCTGAAGAGGTATAGAGTATTTATTTTCAAATAAACCAATATTGATGCACTGGTTTTGCACTGGATTAGGTACCTACTTATTTTGACATAAAACAGTCTCAAATAACAAAAGCAATCTTTGGAAACGTACAATTCAGTTTTACAAAGTGATGCTAAACATTTATATATGCAATGCACTTTTATTTGTTTTAACAAAACCGTTACTGCTCGAGATGTTATTGCGTATAAGCATATTTTTTGAGATTAGCATTTATTATCCATGGTTTAAGCCACGTGGGGCACATAAATATGTTGCTTATCTACGCATCACAAATAGATAAATGCACTAGATTAATATTAACATCGCATATTTCTATCTAACATGTTTTATTCATAAATATTACATTATAGTTATACAATATTATTTAGGTCGCGGAGGGACTGACCACAACCGTTGCAAGCCGGTAGAAACGTAGGAGAATAACAGAGGTATTTATGCATTTAAATAAGTAAATTATCGCGACTAAGACCCGCTAAGTAATATTGTTTGATGTATACAAATCGCGAAAGTTTAAAATCGATTAAATATTACATTGTTCAGATCATGTGTAATTTTAATGTCTACACATCAACCGAGCATATTTTCTTATTTTGCTTTTATCCAGCCACCAAGCAATATCCCACAATACAAATTACTTATACATACGTAGGATAATATATTAAAGATACTAAAACAGCAGATACAAAAACTCAGCAATAGAACAGGTCGTACAGATCAACGTCTAGATCTTGTCTAAAATTATCGATAGTTCTGATGAGAATGTCTGTAAAATCGGCAAAATACTGCAAAGATATTAAAATATTTTTCCTTACGCATAAAGTCTGCTTTATAATAATACCAGTAAAGTTTAGAAATAATCCCATTTTCGGGATGAATATAGGCCTTCATTTGCCACGCTGCATTGGCCCGACTAGCTCACAACATTCTCGAAGATTTTCAACCGTTCTGCTTGCCAATCTTCAAGAACATTATGGAGAACTCTCAGACATTCTGCTATCCTCGCTATCTTTCATTGCAGCGATAAACACCGATGTTAACAGTTTAAAACTCAAAGCTAAATGGTTGTTCTTAGCGAGTAAGTTTGGTAAGGCAGCTCACGTTATTATGAACAAATATCAAATCAGATAAGAACCGCACGACACAATGGTGTTAATAGACAATATCTGGATTGAAACATAACAAGTGTTGCGGTTTCCTCACTATTATAGCGGGGACTAAACATAGTTTTATACGAGATATTCATCAGCGGATATTTTCGACCGTAGGTATAATGATGTACGTATGTAATTCATGTAGAGAGTTCGATAAGCACGCAATGTTGACTGTATCGTGTCGCGCATATAGAAGTAATGTCCGACAGTTGTTTGTAGCATTGTCAGACACAGGAAAACATGAGCGGAGCATGATGCGCCACACAGCTAACAATGACAAGTTTTTTTAAACACCGCGAGACATTTCTATTGTAGGTGCGTACTTACGTTACCGTACAGGCCGCGGTGGCGTCCACTACTCGATCGACTGTCCTTTGTACGTACCTGAAAATATTAAAACCATACATGAATCATTCGGTCAAACACTTGTTGTTATTTTTGCGCAGTTGATTTTATCTCACGAGTTTTAGGAGTACCTACATCCGTTTAGGTGATTAAAATTTAAATTAAATGTCATTTAAGTGGTAATAATTAGACATACATTTTTATTATTATGAACTTATTACGCGTGTTATGCAAAGAGTAACACAGAAGCTAAGATATATAGATATTAATTATTATAATGTAATTAACATATTTTTTATTAAATAAGTGGCGTTAAAAACTAAACCGGCTTTGCTAGAATCATATAATATAACATAAAAAGAATCATGTAAATAATAAAGGAAAACGTTTGAGGCGTGTTTGAGAAAGCCACAACATGACTTGGCACAGGTTTTTAATGTGTTATTGGTTTCGAGTGCAAACTTCTTCCGAGAAACAACTTTGTAGATAGGTAACATACGAAAAACAAACATTGTATATATGATATAACAAAAGCAAATGAATTCAAGATCATTAAATACTTAACACACATTTAAAATCTCTACACCCAACTACGGCAGCGAAGCCGAAAAGAATTTAGTCGATGTCGAAGCAATCTCTCGAAAATTTGTGAGAAGTTATTTTCATGTTAAGATTTATAAATTTCAGACTTTGTAATAGGAATACGGATTAATTCAAATTATCTTAAAATAAAAAAATACTAGAAGACGCGCGCAGCTTCGCCCGCACATTATATTTTGTAACAAGACGTCGCCAGCGGCTTCGCCCGCGTCTATTATACATATAAACTTTCCTCTTGAATCATTCTATCTATTAAAAAAAACCGCATTAAAACCCGCTGCGTAGTTGCGTAGATGTAAGCATACATAGGGACATACTTACAGACAGAAGCCTGTTTTATACTATGTAGTGATTTAACAATTTCTTCCCGATCCCGTGGGAATTTCAGGAAATCTCTTCTTAGTGCACCCCTACGGTACCCAAGGACCATACATGCCAAATTTCACCTACTTGTGACCAGTAGTTTCGGCTGTAGCTTGTCTGTCAGTCAGTAAGTAACGCAAGGATTTTATTATTAAGAAGATGCAGATTATCGAATTACATAATTTTTAAAAACGTTGTGATAGAGCAACTCCATCAAAATGGACAGATCAACTCTATTATTAATAAAAGTCAAATAACGCGTATTAAAAAAACCTGTTATCAAGTAATCATCATCATCAGCCTTTTTTATAATCTGTTTAGTGCTGGCGTTGGCCTCTTCTCATTATGAGGAGGGTTATGACTTATGCCGTAGTCCACCAAGCTGCACAAGTGAGGGTTGGCACACTTTATATGTATTTTGAGAAAATTATGGAATTCTGTCAGACATGAGGTTTTCTTTTGATGACTTGATGTTAAGCAAGCGATTAATACGCAAGTCAAAATGCCGCGCCGTAGGTTTGATTACGATAATACCTACTATACATACATATATCATGTCAGCTTTGAGACGTCCACCGCTGGACATAGACCTCCCCCAAGGTTCTCCAAACAGACCGATTTTGAGCCGCCCGCATCCAACCGCTTCCCGCGATCTTAACCAGAGCGCTCTCGATCCACCTTGAGGGAGGCCTACCCCTGCTGCGTATATAACATAACTATAACATAGGTAACGGCTAAATAGATATACTATATTATATACACATATTATATATATATATATATATATATATATATATATATATATATATATATTTACATCACGCTATCTATTTGCCGCCCTTTTACATCGCATTATTATGACGTCCACCAGTTCCACTTAAAAAATATGAACTATTACAGCGAATATTAGTCGCTAAGGCAATGTCAAATACTGTGTGCATATTATTTTTCTGAAATTTTGACACATATTGATATACAAATATACGTATATTAACAACCATAGTGAAATCAATTAGGACTCCAGCCAACACTATCAATTATCTGGCTTCCCGTGATATACATAATTTAATTTACGTTTTCCTATCTATCACAACTCCTATGAACAGTGCAACGTTGCCGCTCTTCTTTCTTTAATATTTAATAAGTAGGTGGATAAATATTATTTCTATGTTGTAGTGCAGGTATGCTAGCGTAAGCGTGAAGTTTAAAGTTATGAAAATAAAACAAATATTGAGATCAATGCAATTTATTACGATAATATCACAAGAAATACTTACTTAAATGTAAAGTACCTATTTACTTATTTCTAAATTATGAGAAGTATTGCCACATATAAAAAATAGTACTAACGTAGTATTGGAGAGAATCATACGCATATCTAAGCATACGCTTAGCCTCAAACGTCCATATATGTAATCATTTGCAAGTTTTACAGGTATTTAGATACATACGAGTATACGGACGTGGCAATGTCGTAAAAGTTTCAAACTATTAATCATTTGACATCTTGGACGTCAAATGACAGATATTGTGAAACTTTTACTACATTATAACGTCCGTATAAGTACATATATGTGTAAATAACTGTGAATCGCACAAGTGATTTGTTTAAACCCTGCTAAACAATAAACAAAAAATAAAATCTAACCCAAATTAAATCGCCGCGCCGATTGAAAAATAACATTTAGATTTAAATCACAGTCACAAGAAATAGTAACTTAAATTAAAGGTACCTGTCTACTTCTGATTTAAAATAATTATTATTTAGGAACACTTTTAATGAGGTAGATATGATATTTACTGATAAGTAATAATCAGGTCACTTAAAATACAAAATTATCTTAAATAAACTCAAGTCGAACACAGTGGGCTTTACCAACCTACGTTTATAAAACGGATATACAGACGTCAGTAATCGAATTTGATTCAAATTATAAACGGACGCCGAATATCCCACGACTTAAATATATTTCCATTATCTGACATCCGTATAATATTAAAGTTCGCAATATTAACTAACATAATGAAATATACCAAGATAAGATTTTACACGATTTTACGTGGTGAGCATAAAAACGGTGGCTCTTATTAGGTTAGCAGAACCCTAATTAAGCATCTTACACTAACAACATTTTTATATACCTATTTAGATATACGAAATTAAAATCGTAAAAATTTACGATATTGTAACGTCCGTATACTCGTAGTATACGGACGTTACAATATCGTAAATTTTCAAACTATTTGTCATTTAACATCCTGGACGTCAAATGATAGATAGTATCAAACTTGTAACGAAATTGTGGCTAAGCGTATGCTGAGATTTGGGTGACGCAACGATTATTTAATACCGGAACATACTGACAGCTGCATATGCTGCGGCTCAGGTTCTGCTCTGGCAGAAGCTGACTACCTGTGTCTGCATCAACTGCACTGAGTTACAAAGTCATACGCATATCTACGTAAAAGCATACGCTTAGCCTCAAACGTCCATATATGTAATCATTTGCAAGTTTTACAGGTATTTAGATAAATACGGGTATACGGACGTGGCAATATTGTAAAAGTTTTAAACTATTAATCTTTTGACGTCTTGGACGTCAAATGACAGATATTGTGAAACTTTTACGACATTATAATGTCCGTATTAGTACATATATGTCTAAATAACTGTGATTCGCACAAGTGATTTGTATAAATACCCTGCTAAACAATAAACAAAAAATAAAATCTAACACAAATTAAATCACTGCGCCGATTGAAAAATAACATTTAGGTAGTTTTTTTGTAATTAGACGCATTTGACATTTTGTTATGGTGTAAAATTAGGGACCTAAATCATGACACAAGAAATAGTTACTTAAATTAAAGTTACCTATCTACTTACTTCTACTTTAAAATTATCATTATTTAGGAACACTTTTAATGAGGTAGTTATGATAGTTACTATTAAGTAATAACCAGGTCACTTGAGAAAATACAAAATTATATCAAATAAACTCAAAATGAACACAGTGGCCTACACCAAACTAGGTTTATAAAACGGATATACGGACGTCAGTAATCAAATTTGACTCAAATTATAAACTGACGTCGAATATCCCACGATTTAAATATATTTTATCTATCTGACATCCGTATAATATTTAAGTTCACAATACTCGCTGCTATGGAACAGGCTCCCTCCTGAAGTTAGAATTCCCACCAACCGTTATGCATTTAAAACGAAACTACGGAATCTTCTCTTTGATAAGTTGAAGGAATTGGCTCATCACTCTCATCAGCTATAGCATAATTATGTATTTATGTATGTAATATATTTATGTATTATATTTATGTGTGTATCATATCTATGAATAATTATATATATCTATAGTATATTTATGGTTAATAATATGTATCTAAATTATTAATATGTATTTAATAGATATCCTATTTTCACCACATGGCTAATGTACCTATCTCATCTATCTCTGCACCACCAAAAGGTTGACTGGCAGAAAATGCCACTAGGCATTAAGTCCACCTGTGTACTATTTTTGTGCATAAAGAATAAATTAAAAAAAAATATATGAACTAACACAATGAAATATACCAAAATAAGATTTTACATGATCCACAAAGATGGAAGTAGATTATACTCTCTCTTACCACTACACTGTACACAAACAAATGTACCAGCTAATACAAAAACTAAACAAACTAAAATAACTGATTATTTTACAACTATACAACCACCAAAAAAGGCCCAAAATACTTTTTGTTTTCGCAGATAAAATTAAGCCAAGAACTACTACAATAATACACCAAAATATAGCAGGCGTAATAAATAAACAAGAGCTTATTGAGGTAGCCATAAATTATTTATCGAATAATATAGGTAATATTGACATTATCTGCTTAACAGAAATCTTTTTAAAACAAGGATCTGAACCCAACCTTAGAATAGGCAATTACAAATTAGCTTTGTTTTTCTCACGCCCTAACCAACGCAGAGGAGGCTCATGCATACCAATAAAGCATGACCTGGCATACAAACATATTAGCGACTTACCACCTTCAGTCCCCCTTCATTTTGAATGTAGTGCTAAAGAAATTACTACTTTTAATCTTGTAATAGTATGCATTTACAGAACACCCTCATCCAGCACAAGTATATTCTTAAATAAATTTGAAAAACTCACTGATAAGCTATGCAAAAAGTCTAATAAAACGTTATTATCTGTGTAGATTGGAACATTGATACATTAAAGTAGGTAAAAGGTATCCAGTGAATTACAATCCATACTTAAAACAATAACTTAAAAAGCCACATAACATTACCGACGCGAAAATCATCTTGTTTAGATCAAATTGTAAGTAACGTTCACAAAGGTAAATCTAATATTCATTATTTAGCATTATCTGACCATGAAACTGCCCAATCGTTGACTATCAACAATGAGACCTACAGTGTAAATAACAAATCTTATAACTATCAATACAAAACCATTAGAGATCTTAGCCAGGAAAACATGGTCAAATTCAAAAACTGCATTAATAATTTGCACTTCATTGAGGTATACGAACAACAAAGTACAAATGAAGCATTTAACACCTTCCACGACACTATCACCATGTTTTATACTTTATGTTTCCCCAAAATAACGATAAAAAGTGTAAGTGTAGTCAAACACGTAAAAAATAGAAAACTAACTAAAAATATAAAACGATGTTGTAAAAGAAAAAGAATGCTATACTTGAAATATCATCTTGATAGACACAATAAAAGACAGAATAAGACAAGGTATAACAATTATACAACAATATTAAAACAATGTATCAACAAAGCGCAACAAATAAACAATCTAAACTTCATTAAAAACGCAAAAAAAGCCTGCTCAGCTGCATGGAAAATTATTAAAGAAAACAATAATAAAGCAATAACTAGCGCACACATAGAATCAATAGAATTTAACAAAAAGATCTACACCAAGCCTATTAAAATTTGTAATTTATTTAACAATTACTGTGTATCACTGTGCAGCAATGTTAAAAAATACGAAGATACAGGCCCATCTAACCATATCACCAAAATATCTCAAAATACTAAGACCCTTATTTCTCACACCAATAGACAACTCTGACATATTAAAGATAATAAACTCCTTAAAAAATACTCATTCTACTGGCTATGATGATATAAGTACAAAGGTATTAAAAACCTGCGCACACTCTTTAATAGCACCATTAACCTATATCATTAACCTATCACTCGTAGAAGGTAAATTCCCTGATCGTCTTTAACTGTCAATTGTTAAGCCAATGCACAAAAAAGGAGCCAAAACTAACATCAATAATTACAGACCAATTACACTCATACCTATACTATCCAAAATATTCGAGAAAGTTATGTACATCAAAATAGAGACAAAGCGGTTCGGTTTTCGGAAACAAAGCTCCACTGCATTGGCATGTTTTTCTTTAATAAAGCATATTACAGAAGCCTTAAATAATAAATCTATAGTCGCATGTCTGTTTCTAGACATGACAAAAGCTGTTGACTTCGTCTGTCACCAAAAACTGCTCTCTAAGCTCTCAAATTATGGGTTACGTGGAAATGTTTATAACTGGATTGAGAGTTATCTAGAAAATTGAATACAATATGTCGAATTAAACAGAACTTATAAAAATAAACAAAAGCAATACAGATCGATGTACAAAATAAACAATTATGGTACGCCCTACACACCCTAACAGAAACAAAAGAGGGGCTAAAATACTCCCTATTTGAGCCCCTCTTTTGTTTCTGTTATACATTAACGATTTCCCGGATGTAATCAACCAGGAAATTATGCTATTTGCTGATGATACAACAATAATAATAAAAGATAGACATAAATTTAATCTAGAAATAAATATAAAAGCGACACTCAATAATGCCATAAGCTGGCTTAATTAAAACAACCTTAAGATAAACATGACAAAAACTAATATTATTCAGTTCCAAACATATGCAACAAATCTAAATTAAATAATAATGACACGCACGCGCTGTTGATAATTGCGTATTTTTAGGTATCAGGGTCGATAAATATTGTAATTGGAAACCTCATTTAGAAAAACTAGTCAATAAAATAGATCGATTTATAAATGTTTAAAAAGAGTTAGACTGACAGTAAACATTAATGCTGCACTATCTGCATACCATGCTTACGTATCCTCCCTGCTCAGATACGGCATTGTTGTATGGGGTAACTCGGTTGAAGTTGACAGAGTTCTTATAACCCAAAAGAAGTGTATTCGAGCAGTATGTGGAGTCGATACACTGACAAGCTGTAAACCTCTATTTAAAAAACACAAGATTTTACCTGTTCCATGCTTATACATATTAGAAATAGGTTTATTGGTAAAACATCATGCTGAATAGTTTTTAAAATTTGATGATACATAACTGCCATCTATTAAATTGGAATTATTTAGAAGAAATGCATACTGTATGACAATTAAAATATATAACCATATTCCGCTAAGTATCAAAATGTTACCTATATCCCAATTTAAAAAACAACTTTTTAATATACTATTAAATAAAACTTATAATAGTGTCAAGGAATATCTAGAAGATAAGGCTCTAGGCAACCAATATTATCACCGATGCATATTAGTAAAATGTTATTTTGTTTCATGTGCCACTCATTGTTATGTTTCTAATATATTTGTTCTTTATATTCCCATGTAGTACCCGTTTACTGCACTCAATTCGCACGCCCCAAGGGGCAGAATATGCTGTAACCAACCATATATATACACCTGTTAATGTACCATTTTCTTGCGAATAAATTAATTATTATTATTATTCGTAAGTGTCTCTGTTACACGGCTATTCTTCTAACATTTAGTGCTAAAAGAATAACCGGACCTTTGGGAGGCCTACACGGCGATATGGATCCAACGCGCAGAGGCCCGTAGAGAGCTTTAATCTAAAATGGGATATGACACATGCAGCGGAGCCTCCACAACTGCACTACTGAGAACAGCTATGGACTAGCCGCAGCATATGTAAGACTATTGAAATATGTGGAGCCTTATTTAATTAGTTTATGGGATTGGGTGTTTGATGGACTTGTAATTTTTATGGATGAAAAATGGCACCTGCCAGTAATACTCTAATAGTATCCGTCCGGATGGCAGGTGGTGACTCGCCAACTCACTGCATGGGCCCTCTCTTAACAGCCGCCCAAAGCAAACAAACTCTGCCATAGAAGCAGCCAGAGGGAAACACCGGTGCGAGTGGCTAGGGGTGTTGAGCGGTGCGGCACCGGTTTCACCATCGCGGGTCTCGTGACAACGGAGACTCGGAGCGGGTTTCCCCGTAGTTACGCCCTTGAGAATGACACTTCCACCCCCGAGCTGGTAGCTCTTGCGGATCCCTCTGGCCGGCCGACCAAGGCAAGCCAGTGTTGAGAGTCCTGCGGGTGCTCTTGGAAATCCACTCCGACCAGCCAGTAAAGGCAAGCTGGAGACGAGGCCCTGACCGACTCTCTCAAAGCATTCGGGACCGCAGTGTCGCCACACACATTCAGCTCGCCACAAAGCTGCCCTGCGGTTGTAAGGTTTCTTTTCATCTTGTAATACATTTTTTGTTTATATTACTAGATGAAGGTGATGTTTGAAAGCTGTTATTATTATTATTACACCATTTTACGTAGAGAGCATGAAAACGGTGGCTCTCATTAGGTTAGCAGTACCCTAATTAAGCATCGCCTAATTAAGGGGTGCATAGGGTTCCCACCAAGATCTTAGGGCCCAAGCCAACCTCACCTGCAAGTGGTGCACCTGCCGATCAACGGACGAGGCTCTGGCAAACAAAATATCCTGATAAGCGGCAATAGGCTCGCTACCTATTACGTGGGATCAAAAAACTGGCGAAAAGTGGGCGTTTAATATGCCTCTGCCTACCCCTTCGGGGAAACAGGCGTGAGTCTTTGTATGTATGTATAATTAAGCATCATAAACTAACAACATTTTTATATACATATTTAGACATACAAAATTAAAATCATGAAAATATACGATATTGTATCTAACGTTCGTTTACTTGAAGTTTTATATTATGTTCGTATACTAGTATACGACTGTATACTTGAGTCGTATACTCGTAGTCGTATACTACGAGTATACGGACGTTACAATATCGTAAATTTTCAAACTATTTTTCATTGGGATATTTTTAACAGCGTATCAAAAATGTTATGTAACACACTAAAGTGAGTTACGCAAAAAAACTTTATTATTTCACTAAAATACTGACTTGCACACTAAAATACTATTTGTACACCAAATATGATGATCTTTTTACAAAATATCATTTGATATGAAAAGTTTCGTCCGCTCGGGAAACTTATCCACTCAGAAAACTTAATAGGTTATGTAAGGTTCTCTTGTGACCCTGCTCCCAAAAATAGGAGCCCTGCGAAGCAGCAGGGCTCCGTCAACTTAGCTTAGTGGTGCAATTAGTATTTTTGGTGGAAAATTAGTATTTTTGACTAACAGTTAAATACAACCCTTTTTCATTTAACACCCTGGACGTCAAATGATACATAGTGTCAAACTTGTAACGAAATTTTATTGTAGCTAAGCGTATGCTGAGACTCGGGTGACGCCACGCAGAGTAGATCCGATTATTTAATAGGTACCTGAACATACTGACAGCTGTGTATGCTGCGGCTCAGGTGCAATGTGGACATGCGTCTGTTCTGCTCTGGCAGAAGCTGACTACCTGTATCTGCATCAACTGCACTGAGTTACAAAGTCATACGCATATCTACGTAAAAGCATACGCTTAGCCTCAAACGTCCATATATGTAATCATTTGCAAGTTTTACAGGTATTTAGATACATACGAGTATATGGACGTGGCAATATCGTAAAAGTTACAAACTATTAATCATTTGACATCTTGGACGTCAAATGACAGATATTTTGAAACTTCTAAGACATCATAACGTCCGTATATTTATTTATTTAGGAAAGCTTACAGACTGGTAACAACACATTTAATTAAATAAAAAAGAAGTTGCTAATTACAAGCTACCACATATAAATGCAATGTAATAAAGATTAATTACATCAGTTACTGTTGTAAGTATACCTACTTGCTCAATCATACAATAAATACAATGTTGCAGCCATGTTCCGCCATAAAAAAGTAACTAAAAATGAGATTCATAATACACAAGTTAGTATAATTATACACCGTTATTTTTTAATTAGTACAAAAACTTTAAGGACAGATTAGCGAAGATATTATTATCATATATGTGACGTAAGAATTTCATAATATCAATAAAGAGCAAAGTTATTATAATTTGTTTATTGTAGAAAATCTCACTTAAATCATAGTCATATTTTACAATCCAATTCACTAATTCATTGATAATATTCCATCCTGCTCATTCGCATTCTCTCTGTCGCACTTATGATGTAGGTAGCCATAGAAAATAAAATGAAGAAAAATAATAAATGTAGGTAGTTATTTTTTAATTTTGTTAATTCTACCCTCTCCTTCATACTTCATTCGGGCTTAGGACCGGTAAAATTTATCGTTTAACAAGTAATTTAATACGGAGGTATGTAATTAGAAAGCAAACAAATATCAAAATACAAGAAGGTGTTCTGGACTAAAAGAAAATAGTAATTTTGGCGTATTTATGAAGTTAGAATCATCTGCTATTTACAAATATTATTTTATCATCATCATGTCAGCCTAGAGACGTCCACTGCTGGACATAGGCCTTCCTCAAGGTGTGTGGAGAACACAGACCGATTTTGAGCCGCCCGCATCAAATTATTATTTACTTAAGTACGTATTATTTACTAAACTTACAAGTATTTCCATTGTCCTTCGAAATGTCCACCACCGTTGTCAAAAGCATCCAATATGCACTGTTTTAATAAAATTGTTTGACACTGACCGGATCACTTTTGTACACTCACAATAAGATGTCCATGGGTACACAGCTGCACTCGCGATTTTTCCACTCAAAAAGTACGCACGAAGCATACATACTCCCGTAATATGAACTGATATGATAGGCCATCGCGTCGGGCAAACGTGGACAAACAATTAACTTTTGCAACGAAGTTAGATACGCTCACTTTAGCTAACAATTTAGTACTGTTTTTCGCATCGTCGGGGCGTGGCGCAGGCGCAGAGGGGCGGGAGGGGGAGGGGAGTTTATCAATGGTTCATTTTACTATGATACTCGTAGTACTCGGGTCGGTCATAGTATTAGTATTGCATTTACCAATTATCACGTATTTTTGTGGATAGTTTTGAGACAGTTTTGGGACTTAGTGTTTTTATTTTTTAACTACATAAATATGATCAGTTAAAGATACTTAGTGCTGTGTTAAATTTTTTGTACTAATTAAAAAATAGCGGTGTATATTATTATAACAAAAAAAGTCAAGAAAATAATAATGAAAAGGTACACAGGAAAAAAACCGCAATCTAGGCTATATATGCCGATCGCTGCTAAAGAAGTCACAATTTATAAGTTTTTTTTATTTTTGGTCAAGTTAGTGCAGAATAAATCCAAATCTAATTTCCGTGACATTTGATTAAATGATTCGGCGCAACGTAAAAGAAAAGAGTTCCGTCTGTATTTCGTTGTAGCAAAGGGAACGTGTAAGATCGGACGTTGTCGAAAAACTAATTGATTCATTCCAAGCTTGATGTTACCCATCAACTCAAGGCAATCAATCGTGTCATTGGCTATGTTTATAATGGTTCTTCTGAGTTCCAGAAGTAAAATATGATACCGTTTACAACGCTCGTCATATTCAATAGAATATTGATTCGCTTTAAAATCTAAGTATCGCAAAAACTTTCTTTATACACCTTCAATGCATGATATATATACCTGGTATTGAGGGTTCCATACCTGTGACGCATATGCTAGATTGCTACGTACGTACATAGGCACAATACAAAACTTTTACTGTCTTAAGAGACCGAAAACATGAAGACATTCTTATCACAAAACCAAGTGCCTTCGACGCCGTGTTCGTAATGTGATTGATGTGCATATCGAATAAAAGTTTTGAGTCCATGATAACACCAAGGTCTTTAACGTAGTCAACTTTCCTAATAAACTTATCATGAAGTTTGTAACCCGATCCTATGGTAAGTTTTTGACGACTAAATTTTATGTAACAACACTTTGCGATATTTAACTGTAGTTTGTTAAGTGTGCAACTGTGCAGCATGCTACAAATTTATCAAGGTCGTTTTGGAGTTTCCCTACATCCGATGCATCGTTAATAATTTTGTGAATGTTCATGTCATCCGCGTATACATAGAAGTATATAAGAATTTAGGAAACAAGAATTTATATCTCCAGTGAATAGAGTAAACAATAGTGGGGTCAAAAGCGAACCCTGAGGAATTCCAGATGGGATTGAACACCAACCGAGAATTGAGAATTGAGAGCGATTTTCAATGTACGAGCTGAACCAGCGGTACAAATTACCATGTATGCCGGCAGCAAAAAAAATCTGTAACAGTATTTTGTGGTCAATTCGGTCAAAACATTTTTGTTAATCTGTATAGATCACTACACACACAATCTACATAACTAACCTTTAGACCTTTTAACCGTTTTCCTCCTTTCAAAGGAGAGGCCTAGTCCAGCAGTGGACTGTTAAAGGCGGATGATAATGATGATGAACCTTTAGATATAAAATCATGAGATAGGATTAGATTTGATGTAGTGGATCGGCCGCATAAGAACCCATGTTGCTCAGCACCAAATGATAATATAAATAATACGTTCTAGTACTTTAGAAAACAAACATAACTTTGAGATTGGACGATAATTCTCTACATTAGATTTATCACCTTTTTTAAATACTGGTGTAATGAACGCCGATTTTCATTTTAATGGAACTAAACCTTCTGTTACCGACCTATTATAAAAAGCATGCAGAGCGGTAAAACCAAACTATCGGCTAAACTTGTTATAAATAATGGAGGGATGTAATCTGCCCCACCAGATTTAGTAAGATCCAAACCTTTTAAATATTTCGTAACCTTTCCAGGAGAAAAATGTATTGTACTGATGTAATTTGTGCTTCTGCTGTTACCATTTAAAGTACTATACTCAAGTAGACAAGGCATATTGTCTACTTCTGGCTCCTGAAAAGTTGATCTAAAATATATTGCGAATTAATTACTAATTTCTAGACCCATATTAGCTGATACATTCTTATTATATAGTAATAGTACAGTGTACTAGGCAGTGAGGAGGTATTTTTTCTACTTTTAATAAAAGACCAAAAGGCCCTCGGGTTATTTAGGTTTGTGTATTCTACGTTAGTAATGTATTCGTCAAAACAAGTTTGTTCTAAGTCCACAGCTCGCCGGCGTAATGAAGATACCGTTAGATAGTCACTCATGTTGCCATACAATTTAAACCTCCGGTGGTACTTTGACATTTTTTTTACCACTTTTATAAGGCCTGAACTATACCAACGCGGATGAGAAGTTTGCCTGATAGATTTCAAAGGTATAAATTTATCTCTGAGAGAATATAATCTGTCGTAAAAATGTTTAACTGACTGTTCCAACGGCTCAGTGCATAACAATAAATGTCAGTCTGTTTTATTAAGAGCAGATTTAATTGCATCGTAGTTACCCTTATGGAAAAGATATTTTGAAGTTATTTTGTCTGCAAACCGATGAATTTCTACAAAACCTACCTCCACAATCAAAGGTTTATGGTGCGGGTCTACGGGGATAACCAACGGGTCATCGCACTCCGCAACGCTTAAGAAGTCAGAGATCAAGTTAATCACAACTGTTTTATCACACATTATAATAATATTACAATGTTTTACTAATAAATGCTAAAATATACTTATTAAAATATAATTGCAGTCACTTATTACGCTATAGCGGGTATTAAGTAAAAACATCTTCTTCTGCCTGCCCTGGTCTCATATTACTTGGGGTCGGCGCAGAATGTCTTTCTCTTCCATTCTCTCCAATCAGACGTCATCTCATCATTCACTCCCTTTTCATCCATGTCTCCTCTCACACAATCCATCCATCTTTTCTTTGGTCTTCCTCTTGCCTTATATCCCTCAACTCTCATCTTCATCACCTTTTTAGTCACATGATTTTCATCCCTCCTCATTACATGCCCATACCAGGATAGACGATTTCCTTTCAGCTTTACTTGCACCAGTGCAACTTTAAAAACATACGAGTTTTAAATGGACACAGTCAAACACAGAGCACTTCAATCATACAAATACGAAGAGTGACAAAAGCCGGTACGGCCGGACAGTGATTAGTCATAACGGGCAATACGATGCGCAGAATTATATACACTATGTGGCTTAAATTATATCTGACTAAAAAAGTTAGTAAAATGTTTTTAATAGAAACATAACACGGCAGTATGTACATCGATAGACTTAGTTGGAATACGTGAATAGCACAACTCGACCAATAGTATCTCGCACAAGAACATTATTAAGAGATTGTAATATAATTGACAAATAATCATACGATTCTTGCAAGGTCCATTTCTGACTTCACTATAATCACGTGCGATGAATCGGTTTTCTTTTTTTTTCTTGGCGTGCTTGACCCAGACGTAACGAAAGTCCTTATTCGCGGCTGCCTTCTTTGTTTTTGATAAAAGCAATTTATTTTCAAGTGTGGGGTGATCATTGACATGTATTTTCGGATTGCCCGTCAAACCTATGTGTCTTACTGTCAAAGGACTGCTTTTGGATGGTTGTCTAGCTGCTGCAATAGAATCCTCTTTCACGTAGCGATTACAGAAACTCACTATAATCGGTTTCGCACGCTCCTTTTCACGGGTCGGTACTCTTGTTATAAAGTTGACTTGGGTCTTGTTAACAGCTTAGTAGCTTATCTGATAACCAAGACTCGAGAGCATGTTGAACAAATTTTCGTTGTTTGGTTGAGGAACGCCTTTGATTTCCACGTTGTTCATACGCGCCCACTCATGTTCATACGCGGAGTCAGTACCCTTAAATAAACTGATACTGGTCTAGATAAGCGGACAAGCGACCGGTCTCCGCTTACTAGTCTAACCAGATGTGACTTAATATCAGCTTTTCCTCAGAGCGACTGCCGTTTGACCTACGCAACCCAAAGGGATAGCGGTATTACATGGTTTAGACCAATAACAACAGTTATTTAAGGGTACTGACGCCGCGTAGCGACAGTCAACAACTGTTCACGAGAGCCAAGAGTGATGGTTTAACATGCTCGCCGAGGCACGAGGCGAGCGATAATTAACAATTAAATACCAAATAACTCCGAAAAGTCAGTAGCGCGCGCGGTGGTTTCGAACTCCCCGCACGGCAGTCTGTTGGTATATCCTACTGTCTACTGGCTATCGTTGCCTGCTTTTTGGTTATTTAAGCTTTTTTAGTTAAATCATGATGGGGAAGCTGTCCTCATTAGATTTAATAACATACGGCAATGAATTGTCATAATAAAATTAGTACAATTAGAAGAAAATAATAATCTTCAAACATCTTCAAATCAAGGTGAACAAATACTTTTGAGCGGTAGTGTATGTCTAAATAACTGTGAATCGCACAAATGATTAGTTTATTTAAATCCTGCTAAACAATAAACAAAAAATGAAATGTAACACAAATTAAATCACCGATTGTAAAATATTATTTCGTTTTTTTTGTAATTTGACCCATGTACCTAACAGTTTTGGTGTAAAATTAGGAACAAAATCACATTCATCTTTGGGGTAATGATCATACATAAAAATATTCGCAATAAAGGCACCAAAACATGGAAAGTTCAAGAAAATAAATCAAATTTTCAGGTTCATTAATGTCAGCAACAATATGCGACGGTCGATGGTGAAAATAAATAGTAATGTTATTAAAATTGATGCAGTGGGATCTTAAAATAAAATGGGTTTCATCTCAAAGCTATCTAAGGTTGTTAGTCAAAATATGATAAAATAAACTTGTGTTTAAAAAACGTGTCGACATAAATAACCTCCATTTTAGAATCAAATCAAAATTTAACATCACAATGTCAGCAATAGTTACAAATTGACGAGCTCTCTATTAAGCTGAACTATTTTATATATCACAATAGTGACGAATACACTCCAGACGTGAATTGATTTGATGAAAACAATAATTTAGGGGTTTTCCAAGGCAGCGGCACAATACCATATATATATGCATTATTGCGTGTTTAATAAAGTTATTAAGTATTTTTTTATAAATTAACTCCCTTGAAGTTCCAGTAGAGGCAACGAAGAATTGAGACCTATGAATATAAAATAAGATGCGTGTGATATAAAAACATGAGAAATACGGCTTAGTAAGTAAAAAAATGAATTTTACAAAATACAGATCTTATATACTATACGTAATCCTTAGGTATTCTGTTTCTTTTCACTTCGATTGTTTTTCCAGACATTTCGCTTAAAAAGGCAGACGCTACTTCACATATCAACTGAAAACGTGTAAATGCTTACTCACAAATAGTGAATAAAATAACCGATAAATAGAATCCTGCAAATTCAGATCTATTGTGTGCACGAAGTGGCAACGTAGCATTGAGAGCTTTCGTTGGACGTCACATACGGCTAGCAATGAACGTATAGAATAAAGACGAAAGCGCCACTAGTTTTTGCGACGAAAATCAACGGAACTACGAAAATATTCTGTGCAGCAAGATTGGAAGAAAAATGACGTCCAATTTATTTTTCATGTTTTGACTTTTCTAGTATCAGGGGGACATTTCGCAAGCATTGCACGTAGTCTCCTATTTGACGTCCGATATACGGACGACTCAAGCAGGTGGACGCCACATTAGATGCAAAAATGGCCATAGTGGACGTACAATAGATTACGGGATATATATATATATATATATATATATATATATATATATATATATATATAAGGTGCATTGGGGTAATACCGAAAATGGGTATATTCCGAAAGTTAAAAAAAGCTTCTAATTGTAACGATAGTTTTTTACTGGCAAAATTTATCTAGGCGCCATCTTTATTATTCTCGCCGCACCAGTCGTCGTGCGTCGCTAATATTAACATTACGTGTGTTGCGTCAAGTTTTCTGCATTGGGAGATTTTCGCGCCAATATTAGTGATTCGTAATAACCCCAACATCAATATCTTCTAATTCTGGTAGGTTATTTAAATAACTGTTTGTTTTTCTAATAGATTATCGGCTTTGCCGTATTTCAGATTGAAACACAATGTCCTAGTCCTCTTTAACCAAATAAAACAGAATTACCCCAACGGGTTTATTACGGCATAACCAAATTTCGCAATAACCCCACACAGATTTTTCATAGTAATGGACAGTGATTCTCAATCTACGTAAAAGTACATAAGTGATGTTGTAAAAAGTATTTCTTACCTACTTATCAGTCTTATCACTTTGCTGGTTGCTTTGTTTGTCTCGCGGCATAAATGTGCACGTGCGGGCCCGGATTTGATGCCCGGGTCGGGCAAAGTTTATTATGGCATTTACCTATTACGCCCTATTGTTTTTCAAGATGGTAATATAAGTCATTCGGTATATGACAATTCCGCACGGTATCACGCGCGTGCAACTACGGTACGGACTATTAATTCTTTTGAGTTTGACCATATTTCTTGAAATTGACCTAGTTTCGCTTAGAATAATTATTATACATAAACACTTACCTTCACTATTAATATATTTTGCAGAGTTCTCATGCCCCGAACCTACGTAAGAAATAAAATCAAAACATACACACCGCAAGATTTAGCTGTGGCTGTTGAACAGGTGAAAAATGGAGAACTGCGAAGAGCTTTTATGTTCTTACATTCTAATAAAAGATTGATTTTACCTTAAATATCTTTTAATTTTGAAATTTTTCACTCATAATATAATGATAAAAGAACTCCCGATTTTTCTCCGTTCCGCTCTACCACAACCTATTTTGGCATACTCTGCCCACTTCACATTAACTTTTCCAACAATATTTTAGGAAAAATGTTGAGAACCTTGGATTTCTGAGCTTTATTTCCTGGGGTAATTACGAAATATAAAGTAAAAAAAAACGAGATTAGTCAAACTACCAAAATATTGGGCGTTGTTTTGGTTATGTAGTGATAACGATTGAAAAAGACATGTAAGTCTTCTTCCAAACTCTAATAAAAGCGCATTTTTAACTATTTCGGAATTGCCCCGAGATAGTTCGTAATTTTCCCTATTCTTGAAATTCTTGAGCAGATACTTTAAATGCCATATTTTCAATTCTCATCTATATATTAAAGTATCTAACCTATAATTATCACGAATATTTTCATTAACTACAGGCTGATGTAAAACTAACGGCAGTAAATGTAAAATTTCTTAGAATATTTTTTCAAACTGTAGACCATCAGTCATCTCATAGAAATTTCTATCGGAATTACCCCAATGCACCTTATATATATATATATATATATATAGCACTTTTTAGTCTCTCCCCTATGCTGCCTACAATCTATTAGGTAAATGAAAATCATATAGGTACGTATTAAGAATGAACCGAAAATAAGTCCCTATACTCAAAACGGCACATAAAACCCATGTTCCTTAAGTCATTGCGATAAAAATCTCGTATTAGCATCGCGCAAGCAACTTATCCATGACGATAGATCTTGTGTCATAGCAACTAAAGTTCAATTTACCTCGGCGGTCCCTCGTAATCAATGTTGGCATAACAATAATTCAGAGAATGGCTATCACATACACAACACAGACTGTTCTGAATATATTACGTCAGAGACACAAATCTCGAGCATTATTCATTCAAATTGATGCCAGTTATGTCATGTCCATATGTACGAACTGGCAAAAGAATAGAAAACACGGGTTTTACGAGGACTTCCCGGTCTTGTTGACAGGCACACATCGTGAAAAACAAGCCAATTAAATTATCGTGACTGCCACAACGAACTTTCATTCTTATCCCTAGCCTGACTTTTAAAGTTAAAATTAAAAAAGAAATATATTTTCTTGCAAAAAGCTTGGGCTGTGTAGATAAAGCTGAAATGAAAAAGAACATTTTTCTTGCAACAAACTTGCGTTTTGTAGACAAATAGTTTCCCAATCGAGTACAAAATAGAATGTGTTCTGTTGTTTCCCCAAGGATTGTTTTGATTGATAAAGCTCGTGCAAAAATAAATGCATCGGCGTGCGAGGTTACTTCATAAGAACAGAGACCTAACATCCGCCTCGTTATAAATAGTTATCGTTATTAGTCACCAGATGCGCTTCACCTATTTATATTTTGTTTATCAACGCCACATTTGCTATGTAATATGCCAATACTACTCGTACTACCTTGAAATAAGTTAATGAATCAAATAATGAATAAGTCTACGCTTTATTCAATATTTCATTAATATTTCCCGGTAATGGCGGTAATGAATGAAATCCAACAACACAGCGTACGGCACCATTTAAATTAATAACTCGTACTCGAGGAAATAAAGTATGTACAAGCAGTAACAAACTTATTACTATAATAATGTAATAAATTCACTTGCTGGGCACATTTGTTTAAATTAACATACATTTTATGCCGAATGCAGCATGATACCAGTTATTTCGTCTTAAGTATCTAATTAATACATAATTACGACATCCAAAGCTGTGAGAATCCGGACCTTTGTACTTGAGACATAATTATAAGTTATGTATATCTAATTATAAAGTACTTTAAAAATACAAACAACAATGCAAGCGGCGTGCAAGTATGTGGCATACAATCATTGCAACAAAATGATACAACAACAACATTTGAATAATTGCTACCTTTGAGGTGAACCGGAGAATTCCATATTGAATGTCATTATTTGTTAGGGCAGGCAGGGAGCGCGGCGCGGTAGCGTGGTGTGTAAGCCGTGATAGGTATCGCAGCCGGTGCTATTTATGTCAGAACTGGACGTAGCCTGGCCGGGCTCCAGCTGACGTGGGAGCCGGCCGCCCCGCCGCGCCGGGCGCCCCCGGGCCCCGGCACACGCCCACCGACCCCTATCGATCGCCCCCCCCGGTCGCATCCCCGATGCACCACTTGTTACATCTCATGCTAATCATCGCGCGATTACACACACTTATTTACTACTAAATACGACGTAGCCGCTAGTTTATGTACTAATAAATTCTCTAACGATAGTATCATATGACCATGTGGTCTCACACTGAATAAATTTATAAGCCGCAACTAAAATGTTTCTAACTAAATTGTCTGCCAGCTAAGCGTTCAGCGGCGGCGATGCGGTTATAGTTCATCCCATAACCAATTTTCAACGAAATCTGGCAACATCGTTGTACCTTCATATTAAAGTATTTTCGGCGGGCAGATAGAAAGTGTACGCGGCTTGGCTTTGGGCCAATAATTTAAAAATACCTGATTGATAAAGAAAGTATTTGTAACTTTGTGATGGTTGGCGATAACAATAAATTATCGGAGTTGATAGATTGTCGTTGTTAGGTCAATCTGTGGCATGGTGAAAAACATTTGTAAATCGCATAATGGAAATTGATTGTAACAGTTGATAGAGGCCATAGGGAAAACACCGGCGGTCACCGCATGTCGCCTGTTGCCAGTACGCTTTATTAAACTTTTATAATTAATAGCTTTAACAGCGTATTACTTGGACTACAACAAAACTAATAGTTTTATTAATTTTGCTAACTAGACATGTCGCAACTTTAATTTAATAATACTATCTTTACTGTAACAGTTTTAATCTTCGTAATAAATAGGAGCGAAATTTGAATCCAGTTTAAAATTTTCAGTAAATTTTCCAGACCCGACCAACATTTTAGTATCGCATGATACTTACTGAAATGTTAACAAAACACATTGTTATTATTTGGTTCAGTAGGTATAGCGATTCAGCATTTTCAACAAATTCTGCTTTATTACGCAGAAATTGCTTAACCTTTCACTGAAATATGCATGGAACCTTTTTCGAAGTTTGGAAATTCATTAATTGTGATCTTGCGCTAATAAGGTCCTAATTGAATGAGCACTTGCCGAATTCCGTATTCCTGCACATTTATTTTCTTTTTTATTTATTCAAGACTACTTTGAATGCTGCGCTGAGTACATATATGTAGCAGTCTTTTACTGGTAAGTTTGGCAAAATTATATAAATCGTATCAGGTTGATAGAATACGCAATTGTTATTTTACAACATTTATTTGGTTGTTCAGTGCCTTCGCATAATGTTAAAATAACACAACAACCATGCTCAGCTCGTAAAATTTTAATTAAAAACATGATTGCGTCAGTATTCCGTCCGTAAAAGTTATGGTACAGAGTTTGATTGGCTAGCTGACAATGGTACATGTAGGTACATATATGTGAACAGGATTTGATGGTATTTTAGATAATTGCTGCAATGATAAAACGTGGAAAGCCACTCTTTGATTCGCTGTATGCGGTGAAAGTGTGATGTTGAATGTTGCGTTGTGGCTCGCGCAGTGTCGCTTCGCTCGCTTCACGCCGCACCGCCGAGATCGCAATCACTCACTTGGTGTTTTCATTTAAATGTAAAGCTGACAAACTCACATCAATTATAACGCTATTGACGATTACCACTCATATTACACGATGACTTACTGCATAGGTCTGTGAAACTAATTTCAGTTTCTTTCTGAAGTTGTAAACTCTCACAGCAAATGTTCAGTTTCTACTTGTTTATTTACTTCAGAGTTTCAAAGGCCAAAGCATTCGTAGAAATATTTCATAGAAATACTTCTCCTGTCTTTCATATGAATACTAGTATACATATACGTGGTTTCGCTCATAATAACGCTGCCGTGTCGAATCATTCAAATTTAATTGATTATTTTAAATACATTGCAAACTTGCATTTATAGTTGGAAAGAAATTTGAAGTCCCTGTTGGTATTTTGTTGTCTTATTAGAATAATCTTGTAACAGTACCTACGGTGTATGAAAATATATTACGCCTAGTAGTCAATCGATAGGTTGGCTCTAAATTAGATTTTACTAAAACAGCGGTGGCACACGTATTTACTATAGATCTATCTACCCTTTTGAGATACACAGGCGAATTGCACGAACATGCGTAGTAGGTAAAATCTTGCTGGGCATGCTTTTTTCTGATAAAACACAGATTTCACCAACTCAAGTAGGTAAGAGCGCTAAGCTCTCAATTGAAAAGAAGTAATCCCTTTGCATATGCACTTCAGCACTAATCTATACTTATAATAAAACTGTAGAGAGGTCAATTCTGTACATTGAATATATATTCAAAATTAATATTGGAGGATGAATGGTGATCGATACTGATGGCAAAAATGCAACCAGTAAATTTTTTGTCTGTCTGTCTGTCCGTCTGTCTGTCTGTCTGTATGTGCACGCATGGGTCAAAAACTACTGAAGGGATTTTAACCAAACTTGGTACGATTGTAGTCGATACTCCTGGGCAGGTTATAGGCTATTTAACATAACGCTAAGACACATAGGAGCTGAGCAGTGACGATAAATTTGAAGCAAGTCTGATGAAAATGCGCTTTCGAGCTCTTATCCTCGCATACGTTGATCATACACCAAAAGTATGTACTACAAAGATGATGGTCTTCAAAAGATCTACAAAAAAGTCCTAATAGTATATATCTATCTTTGATAAATTAGCCACAATATCGTGTTTAATCATTAGGCATTTCTTCAAAGTATATTATAAATACATAAATATATTGTATTTCACATGGATATATCTTTATCAAACTCCCATATTCAAAAAGTAAACTTTAATATGTATTTTATAAAAAAATATATATAGAAATCTCACCGCGCCAGTATGGGTACGGCTATACGGTTGATTTTTGTTTAACGCGCGAAACGGCCATCTATACATATAATAAATCTGTAAGTGATCGATGTCTGTACATGGAAGATATTCAGAAGAAATCTATTTTAAGGGGTGACAGAAGCCAAAAATATAATTATTAACATTTATGTCCAATTTAAATTGAGCTTAAATCTGTATGATTAATTATATAAAATAGGGTTTAGCTTAGGCTGGACGTATTCGCACATGTATATGTAAACAGCTCGCAGAGGGGCGAGCCATTTCATTTTACTGGATGGGGATAAACACTGGGATGACATTGTCTGAAGCAAGTATAAGTAAAAGTCCTCATCGATTACGCCGTGGGTTTGAGATGCTGCATAGTTATGGCATAAATATGAAGACAAATTGGCCGAGGATATTTTTAGGTTCCCACATCAATCTAATAAACCGTTGCTTGACAGGAGACATATCTATCCTATTACTCAATATGGCCTGCCCGAACCATCATTTGCTGGTGTATGTATAAACAAATATTTCGCCATACACTAAATAAACTATTACCCATTAGAACTAGCCGAAAGCCTGCAAAATGATGTCTCGAGACTTACATGATCGGGTGTGTCGTAGCGTGGATACTGATTTGGGAAAATACTATTTGTAGATGCTCCGGGTGGAACGGGACATACAGATAGGAACGGGAAGACTTTTCCTACCAAGGTGATTTCGGCAAAGGAACGAAGCTAAAGTAAGATTGCGCTTGCTGTTGCTTCATCGAGAACTAGAGGATGGTCGCAGCTATAACCGCTCATGTTTATTAATTTAACAATATCTTCCCGATTCCATGGGAATTTTGAGAAATACTTTCATAATAGGTACAAGCGGCTGGTCGCCAAGCAACATTTATATTAAGTCATCATAAAATTAAATAATTAAAAATTTTGTCTTCTTGCAACCAATAGGTAGTCTTGGCTGCACGTTGTCAGTCAGTCAATCAGTAAAGCAATAATTTAATATATACAGACAGGAAACAGCCACATTCTTGCAAGGATGAACAATTAAATCAAGAGCAAGTCGGACTCGCCCATGAAGGGCTCTGTGCTAGAGGCACTAAACATACACATTATCTTCACCTAACTATATACCACTATCACTTTTTCACCGGTACAAATAACTTTGTTTTTCATAATGTTTGTATTAACGTCCAAGTTATATTTGCGGTTTGTGAATGTAAAAACTGACCACATATCGTTCAAACTAATTTTCGTTGGAAGTTTTTATTACGATTTTCAGCATATCTTTTTTTTAGATTTGTCACTTTCTTACTTCAAAAGTTTGAGGACGGAGGGGCGCGGGAACGATACTCATTTAACCACTTTGGAAGCGTCTATCTTTCAAACGATTAACTTTGATAAATTGATAATTTCAGGTACCCTAAATTTTTTTTTGAATACTTAAACATGCCGCATTGTAAAAATATTTTCGCGTCAGCTCCATGTATGGAGAGGACCCCTTGACTCCCAACTTAAAACATTTTGGGTATCAATTTTGTAGCCTAATGAAAAGACAAATTCCGCGCGAACGGAGTCGCGGGCACAGCTAGTAATTCATAAAAATACAAAGGTAACTCTGTCTGTTACGCTTTCATTGCTAAACCACTGATCAGATTTAATATGACATTTGATATGGACTTATGGAGTGAGCTTGAGCACGAAAGAGACAAGCCCGCCTAGGATACGCACCACGAGATATCACACGCGTGAATGAAGAAATATTGTCGTTATCGGTTAATATCTCGTTTTCTTTAACATGCGCGCCACGATAGACAAGCTTCACGTCGAAGAATTCGCTCTCGTTGCACGAGTAACCGATGTTCCCCTTTGAAACATAGAATGTCAATTACGGCATTTATTAATGTAACCACACCGGTTTAGTTCATTCAATTTGTGCTCAAATGGCTCAAAAGACTTGTATCCACCTCTATAGTTTATCATATTATGTACTATTGTGGTACTATTTGACATTTGTAATTTGTATGTATTGTCTAATTCAAAAGTTGATTAGTTTTAATTCAAAACTGATGTTAATACATACAAAGTATTAACAATTGTTGCCTACTGTGTTGAATAAGAATGAGGTCCCATGCGCCGCTTCGATAATAATGATATTAACTTATCTTTAAATAGACAGGCAGGCCATCTGAATGAGGCTCGAGATCCGTGGCAAGCCTTTCTATGAGAAACAGAGCCATTGGTTTTGATATACGCCAAAGCAACTGGAATTCTATGTCGTTCAACGTAAAAGGGTCACAGAGATCCCTAAATCGCTTTCTTTGAACTTATCTCGCGTGGCGCTCTTCATATAAGGTTATTAAATAATTATAATTTATAATAAGGGACTGCCATTTTCTTTGTTGTTTTAAAGAAATATTTTTAGTTACTCGTGTAGTTCTCGTCGTATGAAAGCATGACGACTATTATTACTATTTAAGTTGTCAAAATTTGTCTTAATCGAGTAATATTGGGCCGTCATGTTAGGATTCGTCGAGAGAAATGCCACAGATAAGTAAAAACGACTATTATAGCTACATTTGACATAACGAGTCGAATCGTGTGTGTAACCATGTTAGAGTCAGCGAGTTAATAGAGATAATCGTCATAAACACGAGTAAACGTGTAGAGATAATTTTCTCGTGGTGCGTATGCTGGACGGGCTGGACATAGGGTTTAAGGCAGTTTAAGGCCTGTACTATGCTAGCCCATATAGATCACAACGTTAGTAATGAAAAGGTGGTTTGGTTAAAGGTCCATGGTTAAGGCCACATTTACAGCATATAACTAGGAATCAACAGGTCGTAGGTTACATCTTTAGTAAATGAATCCGCTCCTAACAGTCCTTCCAGACATATTATCGCTTCGTTCAGCCAAGGAAGTTATTCATAACCCAATTTGCTACTGACTTAGATATCTAGCCTTAAGAAAAATAGTCCCTCCACTGTCGATCGTTACGCAAGTGCTGTTCGTATTCGGAATTAAATAGGAATACCAGATGTTTTGACGTCAGTTATTTCAATATTTTTGAAGAACCAAACTAATGATTTACTCCATTTTCCATGAGTTGCAAGAAGGGAAACAGAAAGACGAGTGTGATATTTTCGGCAAATTTAACTACACATATGCGAGCGTGCTGGTCGCGATCCATTCGCAATGGGTGCACTCACAGCGTGACGCAGGAATGTGGACGCACCGTTAGACATATTATCTAAATTTATTCTTGAGCTAAGCCTTGTCTGCTAAAGCAAGCCGCAATATTCTAATAATTTCAAAAGAAGGCATTTTCATCACTTTCTTTTGAAATTATTAATTACCTACATCACAGCAAACCTGTATTTGTTCCAGGAAACCATTGTGTAACGACGCAGGCAGTAAATAGGTATCAAGCCTGCAAGATCTAATCTCAATATGGCCTACACTAGAAGAGCTCAAAATACAGCAGTGGTCTATCAGGGGCTGGTTATGATGATGATCAGCTCCTATCCTCCATGATCCATGGGAAAGTCTCATAGAACATGGGGCCTAAACCATAGCTGCCGAGTTATTATGGGTATATACAGTACATAATGTCTGCCAACTTTAGTTACTTAACACATTGGATTAACGTGCACGCTTATTTAATACGTACTTAGTAAACAAACATTATAATGATAATTATGATAACTTTTCATGTAAACATTTATCTTAGATAGCTACAACGACTCTTGCGGGGTAATAAAATGATATAATAGATTAGAGAAATACCTAAAGAAATCAACTTAAAATTGTGTACAGTCAGCAAAAAAAGCTCGTATTTTTTTTAATTTTCCGTGTGCCTTGTCTGGCACTATCTCTCTTGAAATCGCTTGCTGTAAATAGGAATGCCAGATTTGTTTAGCGAAAGCAATATTGTTTGTCAAATGCGGAAGTAGCACTCTGAGGTTTACCTTGTAGTTGTTTATAAGACTATACATACTAGTACTTAAATAAACTTAATAAATTGTAAATACAGTAGATTAAATTGTATCTACATCGACAAACACCAAGCAGTAAAATTAAGGTGAAAAATTCTTTTCTTACATTTTGATACTGAATGATGGCACTTTTTGATGTCATCAATCTCATACGGCTTAATATAAAATAAATGCCTACTAGGTTTCCTCCTTTTAGTGTCTAAACACACTATGCCGAACTTACGCGACCGAAGTTTGGCATGATTACGCCTGCAATGCTATTTGAATTACTGACGACACACTATACCGAAATTACGTTGCGTTGTAGCGTACAGCGTAACTTCGGTCGGGTGTAACCGCGGCAGCTTGCCGACGAAGATACTACACAAAGTTGCGCAACGGCATTTCGGCAGCGTAAGTTCGGAAATTATGGTGTGTCATATCAGCCGAATACGTCGGAACGTAAATTCGGCCGCGGAACTTCGGTCGCGTAAGTTCGGCATAGTACGTTTAGACACTTAGTACTCGCCAAAGAATTAACACGTGATTAGCACGTTAATATGGTAGAAAGGTAATCGTTAAGACCGTAGACGATAAATGTTAGGATATACAAATTTTCCAGTCACAACTATCATTTATACACTTCGTGCATGACGCCCTGCGGCCAGTTACATAGGAAGGAGTGCTGGTTGTAGTTGAACCTAATGGGTGGCAATTCCAGCTTATAAATGGATATAGCATTCAGTTTCACTTAGACTTAGCTAGAACCTGCTCACTTAGGATAAGCCTGTCTATAAGTGATTTGTCTTCATGACTGAACGCCGTTTTCAACTTTTCTCTAGGATGTTTTTAATTTTCTTAGTATATTCTAGCTAAACGTACTCTTTTCTGTTCTTACCTTCTCAATTTATATACTTTCTTGGCCAGTTTTTTTCCACATATTGTTACAAAATACCGTTGAAAAACCTGACAGTAACTATTCGGCCAGCAACACGTGGCAATCGAACTTCGTCTACGATACATTTTTACTCCAAGTAACTTAAACGTCAGGTACTAAGTCATACAAAGTAGCAGTAACCCACGTAAAACATTGTAATTATTTTAACGGAGGACAAAATTATGAAACGCGCTATCAGTCAGTTGATAACATCCACTATTACTTTGGTTAAATGTCACGTTAGCATTCTTGATCCAGACACATTAAGTTTTGTAAGAAACAATAAACCAGAGAACCGGTACTATTTACAGTAACATACAAACGATACGACAGTATTCGTATTTAGATACATATTATTACATTTTATTAACATGTTTCCCTTCACGTAAACGTTATTCAGCTAAAGTTGGTTAGACTAGAAATTCGATAGCAATGAAATGATAAGACTAGGCATACGACGAATTTCTAGAGTGAAGAGAAAACTCCTAAATGTAATATTTACGATGGTGTTTGACTATTTGTTTAGCAACATCATAATTTTTAAAGAACGGAACAAATATTTGAAGGTTCAAGGGTACAATAATAACAAGTTTCTCAACATATCTGTACAATCAACAGGAAAGTAATGTCGGTGTAATAATGCACCAGAACCTGTCAGACATGTCGCGACTGAGCTGCCGACGAGGAAAATCTTTCAATATCCTGTTTGTATGCGCGAATGCATTTTACATTTCTGTTTGAAGGAGGGCTCAAGATTACACGTCAGCTATAAGTCTTAGCTTAAGTCATCATATTATAAGTTAAAACGATAAAGAAGCCGCGCCAAGGTTTTATTTCTTCACATGCGCAGAATTATAAATTAGTACATGCTTGCCTTTATGCATAATAATATGCAATAACAATAATACGCGGTCAACTAAGTTCGTAGGTATATCTACTTATTAGATAAGGGTTATTTAAAATTCGCAGAACACTATATTTTTAGCTGATCACGTCATTTGTGACTCGCTATTTGAAGATTTACGATTTGGATACAACATTAACCTATATTTGGTTCATTGACAATTGAAGTGTTAAGTAACTATTTTGGCCTCATAGCATTGTGGCATTACAGTACCAGGAGTAGGTAGTTATTTTTACCTACGCTTTGAAGTATTGTTTTAACGATGACCATTTGCTACAGCTAGTGCCTACAAAAATGACACATAAGACAAATTATGAGTACTTAATTAGAATTACAATATACACCATATTATGAAACTTGATACCTATTAGTACTGTATTATTTCTTAATAATATTACTTTAGGTATGTATTTAGGTTCCTTTTATTTAGTTAATAAAATATTAGGTAAATCGACATACTAAATCAATAAGACATACTGTGCAACATAAACCAGAATTCAGATTATTCAGTACTAAAAGTAATATAAAAAAGATAATATTAAGATATGCATTTGCAGAAGTAGTTTTATTTGGTGTCGGTACCGCGCGGTCAACGTTCGCAGCGGCCGGCGGCGGCGGCGCCCGCGCGGGCCCCACGCACCCAATATTGCGAAAATAATGCAGCAAAACACTACGTCACGCACTTGTTTTGGGTATTTTTATAGTCTATTATGTTCACATGCGTGTTACTGAGCCAAACGTGGAAACGCTTTTGTTTTGGACACATATTGTAGGCTTTTATTGCACGTTATGCGTTGCCAGGCCAGCGACGTCGTAGATATCTCGTGAAGACTGACATTCGTGTAATATTTATGAAAATATTCACGGATCACACGCGGTTATAAGTTGTATAATAGCTGCATTATATCACGATTAGCTTATACAAATGGAAGCATTTGTGTTCGCGACAGACATTAAAACTATGACAGTGAATAGTGTATTCGAAACCGCGAGTGAAAATCGTTAAAATCAGTGTTATCTAATCGTGCGGTACACCGGGTTCGGTTCCCGGACGTGTCAAAACGTTATAAAATAGCTAAAATAGTGTAAATGGTTAGATTGCTAATATATAACAACTATGTAATACATGAACATTAGTCTTAAACTTGTGCTAACCATAGGGACCTTAGATATCGAATCATAAATAGCCTTATCAGTAGTGACAGATAAGAGTTAATGCTTCATAAAACAGCTGTTTGTTTACATATTCGTATTATAGTTTTATAAGTGTTTTTTAGCTTCATATAGACTTGAAATCATGTCTAGATACCTTTTTATTGCTAGTTATTACCTTATATAGTTAAAATAAGCATAATAACAAACATTCGTATGTTTATTATAAAATTTGTTTACTTACGATAGTATTTACTTAAGAAATTCTGTAAAATTTTTATGCTTCAAAGTTATCATGTCATATGCTCGAATTGAATAAAGATATTTTCATGGTGTTTGTTTTAATAGATGCCCCATATAGTTGCACACAACGGCCTACCTAAATTATATATATAAATTTAGTATACGATAGTTTTTCAATAGAAAATATAGTGGGCGGGCCCTTGTGTGGCAGCATTTTTTGGGAGTTTTTATGGAATAACTTAGTGACGCTAATAGTTAGGTTTAGGTATTGTATACCAATAGATAGAACTTAATGAGACCTATCTAACGATGTATAGAACATGTATGTATGCATAATAGGATCTAAACATACGTAACATTTGTACTGTTTTGTAAATAAAAATAAAGGAAAGATTCCCTGTGCACGTGTTCGGTGCGATGGTCGTCGATAAGGTAAAGTTTCGAGGTACTTAAGCGACCACCAATTCGGGCAGTTGTTGCCGTCTCAACCACCATCTTGTAACCATCAAGCACCGCACACCTGAACAGCATCGCTCTCAACGTATGAAGATGTTTCATTTCTGAAGCCCTTACACATCGAAGCCATACAGTCCACACACATAGAAGAACACGCATCGTCGTAGGCACACGTCAGCAGCACACTACCAGCGCACTGTAGCGGACTAGCAAAGGTTCGATTCCTGGCATCCGTTACATTTGTTGGTCGCTTCGAGCCGGATTGAAGAATGCCTACGACGCGTTCAAGAGGTCGTGCTCCCGAGGTCGCCGGGGGAGCGGCCGGCGCCGGGCCTAGTTCCAGTACCCCTGCCCGCGCCGCCGCTGCCCGCAACCCAGCCGCCGCGGTCGTCCGTCACGACGGGCCACCGCGATCGCCGTCGACAACAGTCGGGAGCGACGCGCCGCCGCCGGCCCCCCCCGGCCCCGCGGGGAGGGACGAACGAAACATCACTCAAGACGCAAGGGAGCGAGCAGAGGTGCAGTCGAAAAATGAAGATGGCAAGGAAAGGACGTTGCAACCATCCGATAGATCGAGCGTTTGTACAGCGCAACATAGCATAATAGAAAATAGAGATAGAAAGAAGCCAACAAGGGAACGCGACCAACGCTCAGCAGCTACGGGACGCTCCAATAGAAATGTGATGTTGGCTCGAGAAGAAGTTTTGAAGATAAAACTACAGTTAGCACAGTTAGCACTACAGAAGGCTGAAGAGGAGGCGGACTCCGATGACTACGACGAGGATGGACAGTCAAAGCAAGATTACATACGTTCGTGGTTGGAAGAGGCTCCGGAACCCCAGCCCGGCCCTGAAGATATAGATATAGTGGTATCGGCGCCCACTAAGAAGAGGGACGTCGACGGGGCACAGAAGATAGATATAGAAGATGGACCGCCCTCACAGAAGATGGACGTTCATCAACAGGGAGGTGATTCGCTGAAGCCGTTCATCACGGATCTCACCTCCGCGATCGCCGCGCTCGCCGACAGGAAGCCACCGGACACATCGATAGTTGCACCACACCCGGCGGTTTCGAAAGTCATCATGACGCTACCGACGTTCGGCGGCGCGCACACCGAGTGGCTGTCGTTCAAGGCGATATACGACACCACCAAGAATTTCTTCAACGACGTGGAGAATACAGCGAGACTGAGAAGAAGTCTCAAGGGAAGAGCGTTAGAAACAGTTAGCTCTGAACTGATTGGGCATGCGCGACCAGATGAGATCATGAAGGAGTTGGAGCTGCAGTTCGGACGACCAGACTCGATCGCACAGGCAGAGACGGACAAGCTGAGGACCCTGCCACGCTGTAGCGAAGCACCTAAGGACATATGCACGTTCGCGAGCAAGATTAGAAGCGGCGTCGTCACACTTCGTGCGTTGAAAAAGGAACACTACCTCATCAATGCGGAGCTAGTGCGCGTGTTGACCGAGAAGCTACCGAACTCGCTACGTGTGCAGTGGTACAAGACGTATACCGAGAAGTGCCAGTCGAAGCCGGACCTCAGCCGATTCAGTGACTTCGTGACAGAGTACGCGCGTTACTGTAGCGCGTTCGCGCCGGCTGAGAACATCACCGATGGGCCGCCAAGCAGACGCACCGTGCAGAGGACGTACACGGCGACGGCGACGGAGAAGCGAACGCATACGGACACGTCTAACGCGAAGTGCAGGATATGTGAACGCGAAGGACACTACTCGTCGGCCTGCAGCACGTTTCGTAACGCCAACGCAGAGAAGAGATGGCAGCTAGCTAAGCAGCATGGATTGTGTTTTCGCTGCTTACGCATACGCCGAATAGAACACTCGTGCAAGCCCAAGAAGTGCGGTGTAGAGGGATGTCGCGCTACACACAACCAGTTGCTTCACTACGATAGAGGAGCCCATAGGACCGAAGACGTGAACATAGAAAAGCAAGAAACGGTCGCCAGTTCGTGCATACGTGCAAAGGCTCAAGCATACTTAAAGATAGTGCCCGTGCAGATAGTCGGACCGGCGGGAGAGGCGTCTACGTTCGCCCTACTCGACGACGGAAGCACCGTATCGCTCATAGACGAAGACATAGCCAAGGAAGTCGGCGCGGAAGGGAGCCTGGACCCGTTTACGATCCGTGCCATAGGCGATACGTCGATCGACATGCCAACGTCGCGACGCGTAGACATACAAATACGAGGAGCCGGCGCCGACAGCAAACAAGTGCCTTTATGTGCGCGCACCGTAGCCAGCCTACACCTGTCGCCGCAGAAGATCGCCGAAGAGGACCTGATAGACTGCAAACACCTCGAAGGCATCAAGAAGAAGCTGGTGTATGACATAGGCGTGCCAAAGGTGCTAATAGGTCAAGACAACTGGCACCTGCTCATAGCGAACGCAGTACGAAGAGGACCCAACGATCAACCGGTGGCGTCGCTTACATCGCTGGGATGGGTGCTGCACGGCGCGCGCTCACGCACCTTGGGAAACACCGTACACTTCGTCAACGGTCTCTCCGCTATAGATGAAAACATAGAAGCGCAACTGAAAGAATATTTCGCACTAGAATCGCTCATAGTGAACCCACGTCGACCGAACTCGGACCCCGAGAAGCGGGCTACAGATATGTTAGAAAAACATACGAAACAATTAGAAGATAGACATATAGAGACGGCTCTTCTGTGGAAACAAGAAGACATCGTCATGCCAGATAGTTACGAGAACGCGGCAAGGAGGCTCGCACACATAGAGAAAAAATTAGATAGAAACATAGAGTTGAAAACAAGATATACAGAACAGATGAACTCACTGATAGAAAAGGGATACGCAGAAGAAGCTCCCATGAATAGTACGCCAGGGAAGACTTGGTACTTGCCTCACTTCGATGTACACAACCCCATGAAGCCTGAGAAGATTCGTATAGTTCACGACGCCGCCGCGAAGACCAGAGGTATGTCACTCAACGATTACCTGCTCACGGGGCCGGACTTGCTACAATCGTTGCCGGGGGTGTTGATGAGGTTCCGTCGACACCGCGTCGCCGTCTCAGCTGATATAACAGAGATGTTTATGCAGGTGAGAGTACGCCCAGAAGACCGAGACGCGCTGCGCTACCTGTGGAGAGGTGACCGGCGGGAGGGACCGCCCCAGGAATACCGTATGAAGTCCATTATCTTCGGCGCGGCAAGCTCACCGTGTACAGCTATATTCGCGAAGAATTGGAACGCTCGCAAGCACGCAGAAGAGTACCCGGAAGCAGCAGAAGCCATCATAGATAATCATTACATGGATGACTATCTGGACAGCTTCAGGAACGAACAGGAAGCGACGAGTATAGCGTCACGGGTGCGAGACATACACAGACAAGCGCACTTTCACCTCACGAAATGGGTGTCGAACTCTAGAAACGTCATCGAAGCAATAGAACCAAGTCAACATCGCCAGGAGACAGTCGGCCTCGCCAGCAAGGGGCAAGAAGAGAAAATTCTCGGCTTGATGTGGAAAACGAGCGCGGACGAGCTGAGCTTCAACCTTACACTCGCACGGCTTCCAGACGGACTCATCGGCACCGAAGCGCCTACGAAACGGGAAGCGTTGAAAATAGTTATGTCGCTATACGACCCACTCGGCCTCGCATCGCCCGTGACTGTTCGAGCCAAACAGATACTACAGGAAGCCTGGCGACTCGGTACAAATTGGGACGAGAAGTTTGACGAAAGCCTCAGAGAGCAATGGGCATCGTGGATACAGCATTTAGAACAGTTGAAGTCGATACGCATCCCGCGGTGTTATCCCGGGTACAGTGACGCCTGTACACTCCAAGTACATGTCTTTACGGACGCCAGTGAAGTGGCCTACGCAACAGCGGTGTACTGGCGAGCGACTACACCAGATGGGCGTGTGCACGTGACGCTCGTTATGGCGAAGGCGAGAGTGGCACCGCTTAAGGTGGTGTCAATCCCGAGACTCGAACTGCAAGCCGCCGTCATGGGTACGCGAGTCGCTCAAGCGGTAATAGAAGAACATCACGTCAAACCCGAGGCCGTCGTGTACTGGACGGACAGCAAGACCGTACTAACGTGGATAAGAAAAGGAGCACGGGCGTACAAACCATTCGTCGCGCACCGCCTAGCCGCCATAGAAGAGCATAGTAAAGTTGAAGATTGGCGCTGGGTACCTACGAAGTTGAACGCGGCGGATGCGGCTACACGCGACGTGCCAAACAGCTTTAACTCCGAACACGAGTGGTACACCGGACCGTCGTTCCTGTACGAAGACCCGTCACTATGGCCCGTAGAGAAGCACATCGCCCCTGACGTGACAGGCGAAGAGCGCACACTGACAGCTGTAGAGAAACGTCAAACACATAGAATTATAGAAGCCGTACCGGACCCGTATAGATTTTCCAAATGGGAGAGGCTCTTACGAGCGACAGCAAGAGTTCTACAATTTATAGCATTATGTAAGAAAACCGCAGAGAAGGTTCTCTATAAAAGAACGCAGAAAAATAGACAGAAGGATCCAGATTGGCGTCACGTGACGAAGACGAAGCACAACATCAAGTCGGGCAGAGCGGCACCTCGTCCAGCCGCCGACTCCCGAAACTTCGTGCTTCTCTCCGCAGAACACGCCCGCGGCGCCGAGGACCTTCTTGTGAAGGCGGTACAAGAGAACTCCTTCGGCGCCGACCTTCGGGAGCTGCGGCGCGGAGGAGGTGTCGCCAGAGACAGCCGCCTGTATTCGTTACCCGTGGAGATGAACAACGGAATTATCACTCTACGCAGTCGTATAATAGCTACAGAAGAAATCTCCGAACAAACAAAGAGACCGCCGATCTTAGACGGCGATCATCGTATTACACAGCTATACATAGATTGGACGCATAGAAAATTACACCACAGCGGTACAGAGTTGGTAATCAATGAAATACGCCAACACTATTGGATTCTTCGTCTGCGGCCGACTACAAAGAAAATAGTACATAGATGTCTACCATGCCGCATTAGAAAAACGCAGCCGCCTGAGCCAGCCACAGGGGACCATCCAAAGGCGCGCCTTGCTCACCATCAGAGGCCCTTCACCTACACGGGTCTTGATTATTTCGGGCCGCTCTCCGTAACCGTCGGTAGACAGCGTCACAAACGTTATGTGGCACTGTTTACATGTCTCACTTCCAGGGCAGTACATCTGGAGGTCGCCGCCAGCCTGAGCGCCGACTCCGCAATCTTGGCGCTGCGCAGGTTCGCAGCGCGCCGAGGTTGCCCCGCAGAGATCTACTCGGACAACGGCACCAACATGCACGGTGCCGACCGAGAGATGAGAGACGCCGTCGCCGAGGAAGCGAGTCGCCGTGGCATCATATGGCGCTTCATCACCCCCTCAGCGCCATTCATGGGGGGCGCATGGGAGCGCCTCGTCAGGTGCGTGAAGACCGCCCTCTATACGGTCCTTCATGAGCGCCATCCGCACGAAGAAGTCCTAGCTACACTACTGTGTGAGGTCGAGTACACAGTAAACAGTCGACCCCTCACACACGTCTCCGTCAACGCAGCAGACAGCGAGGCCATCACCCCGAACCACATCCTGTTCGGTGGTTCTGCTCGCCTCCCTCCGCTGGGCGAGTTCAGCGAGGCTGACCTCAACAGCAGCAAGCACTGGCGGCGCGCCCAAATCCTCGCCGACATGTTCTGGCGCCGTTGGGTGCGCGAGTACCTACCCGAGCTGCAACACCGGCGGGAGCCCCATGGGTCTGGGCTCAACCTCGAGGTCGGCGACCCCGTCCTGATCGCCGACGGCCAACTCCCGCGCAATACCTGGCCGCGCGGTCGAGTTGTGGCTGTCTACCCGGGCGCCGACGGCGCCATACGCACTGTCGAGGTGCGCACAGCAGCAGGCGTCCTCAAACGGCCGGCTAAGAAGCTGGTCCCCCTGCCCAAGTGACGAGGCGTCGCTCACCGGGTGCTCTGCAGCACCGCCACACGACGGGTCACGCGCGTTGCTGCACGGCGGGAGAGATGTTCGCGACAGACATTAAAACTATGACAGTGAATAGTGTATTCGAAACCGCGAGTGAAAATCGTTAAAATCAGTGTTATCTAATCGTGCGGTACACCGGGTTCGGTTCCCGGACGTGTCAAAACGTTATAAAATAGCTAAAATAGTGTAAATGGTTAGATTGCTAATATATAACAACTATGTAATACATGAACATTAGTCTTAAACTTGTGCTAACCATAGGGACCTTAGATATCGAATCATAAATAGCCTTATCAGTAGTGACAGATAAGAGTTAATGCTTCATAAAACAGCTGTTTGTTTACATATTCGTATTATAGTTTTATAAGTGTTTTTTAGCTTCATATAGACTTGAAATCATGTCTAGATACCTTTTTATTGCTAGTTATTACCTTATATAGTTAAAATAAGCATAATAACAAACATTCGTATGTTTATTATAAAATTTGTTTACTTACGATAGTATTTACTTAAGAAATTCTGTAAAATTTTTATGCTTCAAAGTTATCATGTCATATGCTCGAATTGAATAAAGATATTTTCATGGTGTTTGTTTTAATAGATGCCCCATATAGTTGCACACAACGGCCTACCTAAATTATATATATAAATTTAGTATACGATAGTTTTTCAATAGAAAATATAGTGGGCGGGCCCTTGTGTGGCAGCATTTTTTGGGAGTTTTTATGGAATAACTTAGTGACGCTAATAGTTAGGTTTAGGTATTGTATACCAATAGATAGAACTTAATGAGACCTATCTAACGATGTATAGAACATGTATGTATGCATAATAGGATCTAAACATACGTAACATTTGTACTGTTTTGTAAATAAAAATAAAGGAAAGATTCCCTGTGCACGTGTTCGGTGCGATGGTCGTCGATAAGGTAAAGTTTCGAGGTACTTAAGCGACCACCAATTCGGGCAGTTGTTGCCGTCTCAACCACCATCTTGTAACCATCAAGCACCGCACACCTGAACAGCATCGCTCTCAACGTATGAAGATGTTTCATTTCTGAAGCCCTTACACATCGAAGCCATACAGTCCACACACATAGAAGAACACGCATCGTCGTAGGCACACGTCAGCAGCACACTACCAGCGCACTGTAGCGGACTAGCAAAGGTTCGATTCCTGGCATCCGTTACAATTTGAATACCTACCTTGTAAATCAGAAGGGATGTAGTGAAGCTGTTTCTAACAATGTGTCATATAGACTGGTATTGGACGAAATTAGACATCATAGGTCGAGGAAGTTAGAGAAAGCTATTTGAAAAAATGCTAAATTCTAAATTTATTTTTCGATTAATCGTGTCGCAAACGAGTTGTGTTTGTGGTGGCTGTGTGTGAGGGGGAGGTGCGGTGCGGAGGGAGCAGCCGGGCCGGGGGGGGGGGGTTCTCGCGGTCGCGGGGCGGGGGGCGCCCGGCGCGTTCAACGAACGTCCGCGGGCCGGCACGGGCCCAAGGTCGCCGCGTTCACTCGCCCGCCACAGTACCACACTCCACCATCAACCGGCTGCCAACTAAGGGTTTTATTTTACCCAAGATTTTGCATTATTTTTAGCAGAACAACCTTGTATGATTGCCCTGCGCTATTCGTCTTTAATCCTGAACGTGCATGCCATCCACCATTCCACCACACTCTACTATTATTATTTTTAAAACGTAAACAGTTCGTGTTACAGCCAATTATGCTATTCGTGATAAATAAATCGTGTTAAAAACTATTCTAGATTTGATGCATGCTATTCTCACGAAGACCTTTTGATGGCAAATCTTTCGAGTGAAAACTGCAACGCAGAAGTGAGTTTTCGCACCGATTTACTCGAAATAGATTTTTTAAGCGCCATTGACTATTTTGATAAGTTAACAGCTGACCTGAGGAAAATATCGATTGTCTTGTGTGTCGATGTGGTTGTTTTGAGCCGGATGTTTGTGCAACGTGCCACTCGTGCATAGTTTCGAAACATTAAAAGTGAAGGCTGAATGATGCAACCTTTTATTATTGAGTTACCAACAAAGCTACGTGTAAAAGTAAAGCCGTCTTAAAAATTAATGGCGAGTAATTAATGTCTGATAAACTGTTATAGACTTATTTCGCATGTAACATCCACTTTTCGCCAGCTATACAAGACATTCGTTATATGATGAGCTGATTAAAGTTTATTGAACAAGCTACATCCTAGGTACTACTAGTCGACCAAGCCAACTAGACGAATGTCAACGTGACAAAATTCAACATAATTCAACAATTATAATCATGAAATTATTTATCGTAACGTGCGAACGCGGCGTGTGAACGTACAATGCGCCTGCAATCGGTACTAGGAATTTCTGGATTATAATTATTGAATTATGTTGAATTTTGTCACGTTGACATTCGTCTAGTTGGCTTGGTCGACTAGTAATAACGACATCAGTAAAATAAAAATGATTTTTTTCTGAACTGGGCACGGAACTCGTCAACAATTTCGTTCAAACTTATGTCAACGAACTAACATCCCACAAAGGAAAATAACGGAAACTAAAGTACAACTGATATCAACAATAATGTTTGAATGGCGCATTTAGCAGAATTAGCTTCAGTATCTTAACGGCTAACCACGCAGTACTATAACGAGAACATTAACAGATCTCTCAGCAGATAGCGGCCATGCAGCTGTCTAAGCAGCGAAAGTTTGTTGCGATTGGAAAATCGTACATAATCATGACTATTTATGATGTTAACTTTCGTATAGGTATTCCAAGTACATTATTTTGAAACAGCAAGTTTAATATGCCTTCGTGTTTCGTATTTACAGTGGCAGACAATAGAGGAGGCTGAGAGTTGAAATTAAACAATAATCTATAAGTAGATATAACAGAGCTATCATTTGTATTTAATGAGATATGTGTAACGTGTATTCTGAAGAAAACCTAAGGCTGTCAAGTAGTCAGTGCGCAAACAGTAATTAAGTATACGAGGGAAACGTAAATGCGACGCTCGTCACCTGCGCCATGCGTGTAACGCATAACCGTACACCTGAGCTAATGTAATGCACAATTACTTACTTATTTAATTCATAGAGCAATTACATGTGGCTACCGGCTACTGATACCTACTTGAAATACGTTGTTATACTGAGGAGGTACAAATGACACAAGAGTCCGTTTAGCACTTACACGTCTACACGTCATACAGTAGACACAAAAGAAAATATAATAATTGGGGTCATCGGTGACCCAGACAGCGCTCAAAGTGTTTTAAGTATAGAATGCCGTAACTAATGAAAATACTTTTTAAAATTAAGTATTGGTTTTAAGAAATAAGAAGTCTTAATAGCCGACAGAGGAAGCAGATTATGCAGACAACAGCACTGTAAGAGAAGGAAAACTTGATACAAACCCTATACCAACCCGTTTGGCCAGCGTGGTATAGTTGGCCAATTCCTCCTTCCAAAGGAGAGGCCTAGTCCAGCAGTGGACTGTTAAAGGTTGATGATGATGATTTAAGAAATATATTATTCAGATAAAAAAAACAATAAGTTTGAATATTCATAAGTTAAATTATTTTAGTTATTATCTGTTAGTTTTTACAACATCGACTAATATTTAACGTAAAGTTCATTTTATAAGACTTGCTACTCTTGCTAGATTTGTTCTATTTATAGATTTTTAATTAAGTGACGGCATTCACGGCGTTGAATAAAAAGCTTGTCTGCTGTGAGCCAAAGTACACATAGTCCCAAATTAAAATGTGGACTACCGTCACGCATTATTTATACGACAGTTCATTCAGATCTACCGCTCTTCAAAGGTTATTCAAAACTACTCTCCCTGTGTTTAGTAATCATAAACTAAGTCATCATGTGAAAATAGTAGGTAAGTAGGTACTTATGTTATTTATTTTATGAATACCTATAAGCTATGGTTTGGTTATTTAGTTCCGATAGTTTTCTAGCTTGTAACAAGACCCTTTGCTTAAGAAAACCTCATTATAATTTGTTTAAGTACATAAGTCTCCATAACTATTTTATTCTAAACAACCACTAAGCGCCTAACGATTGATTTAGAGCCAGAGTACGTTTATAATAAGACGTTGAGTGGACCCTTTAAAGTTTAAACTAACATAAATATGTGTCACATGAAATTTATTCGCGTTCCGAGAACCATTGGCAGACCGCGCCCTGGCCCGGTATGCCGGCTGTTGCGAGATACTCGCACACGTGTCCCAGACCAATTGATACTAGCACCGACACCTAAATTGAGACAATAACAATACGATACGACAGCTGCGTCATTCCCAAATCTTGTACTCGGCTACTTCAAAGCACATTTACTGATACCTGGAACACGCGCTATCAAAACCGACCTGTGTAGTTTTTAGATGACACATCAAAGACTCAATGAATATCTAACCGTATACAAAACCTAAACTCGTAAAACGAATCATAGGCGCTTATACAAAACAAAAAAATATGTTTATTCGATCGAGCCTATCACCTGTGATAAATTTCTTCTTCTGCAAAGCAAAGCGAGTGCGGCGTTGGAGAAATTCCTCGAGTATTCGGTTCAACGGCCGCGCTACGCCGTGAGCTCCGCGCGCCTGTGTGACTGAGTGATCGGCGCGAACGCACACACGGACCCATACCCAAGTCAATGCAAACATGACAGAACCGTTACCCGCTATCCTCTGCCTACAACATCTAGCAAAGCTCACATCATCTTAATTTATTTCGACTCACGTCTGTCAGAATGGTCAAAAAATACTGGAATGGTACTTTAAAACAAAATCCATTTACTACGCCTATTGCTACTAAGCTCCTTGGGCAATGTAGCCGAAGAAGTTGAGTATTCAAATGAGCAATAACAGTAAAAGTGAGCTATGTTCCACAGCAGCATCGCGGCATCATCGGTAGTCAAGTGCAATACAGCCTACGTAAGAGTGCGCCGAGGACTGGAGGAGCGCGACGTCGCGGTCGGTATGCAACACTCACTGCAGAGAGGGGAGGCTCGCCGCGGAATGCGATTATATCTCCTCAAGATTTCATCACTAACACTGACGATCGTATCTTCATTCACCTTACAAAATTTAGCACAACGCTATTAGCAGTGGCGTTGATGAAATGCATTATGAAAGTTGCAACGTTAAATTTTACTTTTAATAAACTAAAATTGAAAGGATAGTCAAGGTATTTGGTACCACAGGAAATACTGCATCTAGCTCGTAAGATGACATCCTAACCGATTTACTCGGTGATTGAATGTAATTCAATTTAGAATGAGTGTTTATTGCCGCTAATAGTGTTTGTCCGGTAAAACGAAAGGCGTCCATTGCAGCTACTTAACATCGTTATACATGTCTAAATGACTATTCAGTAAAAGTTTGTAGATAGTAATGTCTAGAACAAGACTGTCCAAACATCAACTCTACATCCAAATAAAGGAGTAGTACATAGAGAAATAAGAACATGCAGAACGTGAAGACATCGTGAAATTGTTCTTTGTAGCTTTAGTAGCTTACCAATTGCCTTTTTGCCTTCCTCATCAAAAATATACTTTGCATAGGTAAATTGAATAAAACAAAAATTTATTCTACAACATAGAATTGCGTTGATTGTGTTAGATACAGAATAGAACCCAAAATATACCAACAAAACTATTTTCTTGAACGAACAAGATCAGCATCATTGCAGGCGAACAGAACTGGATTTGCAGTCAGCAAAAGAAATTCAATCCATGCCTTTGATTTTAAATCACAAATACTTAGTAAAAATATATTGATCTGGTAGACCAGATTAACATTAGGACAGATCCTAGACATAAATGATTACAGTTGATGATGTGGATGTCCTAAAGTTGGGAGACAGAGAGCCTAGTTCGAGTGGAGCACTGATTGATCGCATTGGAGTCGTTTTATGAAAATGTTCCCATCGACAAATCACTTGAATGCGATTTGTTACTACCTAAAATCGGAAAACCCTTTTGGTGACGGATGAAAATTCGGTGACGGCGACTGAGGAAATACACGGTGAAGCAAATAGCATCATTGCGAATTGACGAACGACTTGACTTCAAGCCCTGTACCAACTCGTCTGGCCAGCGTGGTATAATATAGTTGGCAAAATCCTGCAATGGACTGCTATACTTAGATGAAACTCGAAATATGGCTCCTGATCAAAACAAGTTTGATGCATATTAGATACGTAAAATTTTAATATTGGAATCATTGAATGATTGGAATCAATAATACCTAACTATATTGGGATCATAATTATTCCTTTATGTTATTCCTTTTCTTTAATCTTATAATGATTTGTACAACGCAAGAGAACAACTCATTCTACGGATTCTGTTTACGAATAATTTTACCTATTTCGTTATTGTATCACATCAAGTATTTATTAGTATATTATAAATGTATAAGTATGTTTTAACTTTTGATTTACCAATTTCTCTTCGCTTGACTTTTTAAAGTTATTTACGTCTGAATTAAAAATGTAATGTAATGAATTAATAAGTTTTAACGGTGAAGGTAAGAAACGTCTTGAGGCAACCTGCATAATACCACTGAAATCGCCATTTTAATGTGTTCGAAGTATAAAATATAAAATTTCGCAGTCTGTGATTGACGTGATTAATAAATTTTAAATTCAGGATCATATTGATGATCTAGGGACAAGGGCTCTCGTCATTTGGGGGGGTCAATAAAATTGTATAAATTTGATCTATAGGGCATAACTTTTACTTGGACAAATTTTGATTTATTTGGCAAGGTGTATTTCTAGTTATAATTTTTTGTTCTTAGGTGTATCTTGTGCTCAAGAGTATCAGCATGAAACAATAATTGCTGAGTTCAACAGTCTCCTGCCAACAAGCATGTTCAAGTTTGACGGGCTTTCCATTCGCTAAAAGCAGACATCATTTAGCAGAAATGACAATAAATGATAATGACGGATTATAAAAGACCATTCATATTCCCATCGAAAGAACAAAGTATAAAACATTAGTTTGCCAAGTTAATTTAAAAGATTTACGAAATACCAGAACTATTCATACCCACCTACTCATAACGATTTTATACTGTCTTGCAACTCACCATCTCAGACTTGGCATTTTAAATCTGAAAACTATATAGTGGACTATAATGTCAAGGAGCCGTTTAGCTGCTATTGTTAATCGATTCGAAAAGGTTAAAAAAGTCGGCGTGACACGCCTGAAAACCTAATCTTTTTTATAGCTTGGACTTACGTTATCTGCAAGTTTTTGAAATGATTTCTGTATTAAAAGGTTAAATAATAAATTATCACTACCGTTTATAAACAATAAGACATGATACCATTTCTGAGAATTGACACAAAGGAACGTGTATTAGCTATCTGAAACGAGATTAAAGGTCAACAAGATTGTGTGAATTTGACCCAAGAACCGGACACTAGTGATAATGAATTTGGTGACTTAGTAGGTACTACTCATAGAGAACTGTGGGACTTTGTTTTCGTTGATGTTGTGCAATCAGCGATCTATATACATAATATATGATTGGATGGCAATTATTATTAGAAATGCTTGATAATTTAACGGTGATTGAGAATTAGCATTTAGCTGTTGAAGTTGGTACGAAACACTGCTTATTTATTAACTCAGTTCACTTAGTAATGGACAGATTTTGTGTTTGATAATGAAGTTTCCTCAGGTTTCACCCTTTTGTCACGAACAATCATACCGCTGCCACCATTGGAATATATTATTTTGATTCAAATAACATGTAGGTAGTTTAATTTTAGTAAATCCTTTTTTATACTAGGTACTTGGTAATGCCTATTCGCAGCATGATGATCGGGCTATAATCTGATTTTCGGATTATGTCAATTTTGTTTTTTTTTGCGATGCATTAAACAGCCACTTCGTCAACGCATCTGATGTCCACGATTGAGGACTTATTTCAATGTGTAGAGGTTTACAGAAAAGCAAGAAAAGCAAACAAGAAAATGCTTATAAAATGTCAGTATAAATACTTATAGATATTTGCGGCGTCTCTTTTGTTTTTTTAACCATGAACTATATGTCTATTTAGTAATGATTTAGTAACAAATACATAGGTATGTTGCTTGTAAGACTTTACGACTTCGTATTATCATCTCTATGGCAATTATCGTAGTTGAAACTAGCCACACTTAACTTTGTAATAATGTGACTGAGTATCATTATTGCATGTACCTACCTAGGCTTGGAACCGAAATATACCTAACTAAACTCGCTAACTTCGCACGCGTGAATAAACACGCAACTTAAACCTTCCTCAGATATCACACTATCTTTTGGTGAAAATCGTACAAATTCATACAGACAAACATTTTATTTTATAACTAGCCGTTTCCCGCGGTTTCACCGGCGTTCTGAGGGAACTACGAAAAACCCAAATATCTTACGGACCCCTATTTTTTCTAAAATAAAATATAGCCTATGTTACTCGCTGATAATGTAGCTTTCTAATGGTGAAAGAATTTTTAAAATCTGTCTAGGAGTTTTTGAGTTTATCCATTACAAACAAAAATACAAATTTTTCCTCTTTATAATATTATAGTGTAGATGTAGATAGATAGATAGAGAGATAATAGATTAGGATTTCTGCTAACTGTAAGTATTTTTATTTTAGTAGTGCCTGCGGCTGGATTTCGACGTAGCTAAATGTCAAAACTCATGTTTAAATGAATATAAAGATTCACCTAAGTTTGTTGTAGATTGTGGGTCACACAGCGGAAGCGTCGACGGACGTGTTTCGAAATATAGCACGCACTATCGAACTCATTATATTCATTATGTGAGATCACGAGTAATGTCACTCAGATAAAACATATTTTATCAAGGGTTTACGGAGCCCTTTGCCCAGTTACTCATGTTCTATTATTGAATACTTCTATGTACTTATACTCGCTTATCAATAATGTAGGTACCTACGTACCTAGATAACTAGATTATTAACTAGATTATTCTAAGTGAGTAATATACCCTTTGCAATATTTCGCCCTTTTTAGGGTTCCGTACCTACAAGGTAAAAAAAACGGGACCCTAGTACCACAGTATAAAGACATGGATTATTTGACTGTGCTATTACTAAGCCTCCGCTGTCTGTCTGTCTGTCACCAGACTGTATCTCATAAACCGTGATAGCTGAAATTTTCACAAATTATGTATTTCGGTTGCCGCTATAACAACAAATACTAAAAATAAAAAAATGAAAAAATTTGGGGGGGTGCCACACAAAAAACGTGTTTTTTTTGTATTTATTGCTCTAAATTACTAACTGTAACAGGTAGACGCTTCAAATTTTCACAGAATATGTAGTTGGAAGTAGGTATATTAACTTTCAAAATAAATAATTGAATAAAAAAAAAGTAAATAATAAAGGGGAGCTCCCGTACAACAAACGTAATTTTTAAGAAATTTGTTACTCGATAGAAACTTAAAAAGTATTTAAGTAAGTATACATACAACGAACGTGATTTTCTTTTATAGATGATGGTACGGAACCCTTCGTGCGTGAGTCCGACTCGTACTTGCCCAATTTATTACTTATCAATTAGGATACTTAAATTGACTTTGTACTTAAACTGAAGTTTGTTTGTTTGGTTGAACGCGCTAATCTCAGGAACTACCTACTAGGTTAGAGGTTCGATGTGCACCTATAATTATTTTTGTGTTAAATAGCTCATTCATCAACGAAAGCTATAGCGTGGTAGCGTCAGCAGCCGCTACAGGTTATTTCTAGCTACCTACCAACCAAGCACTAGCATCATGCTATGAGACACGGGTGCGAGGCAATAGCCCTAAATAACGCGATGCCGGAATCGAACCCGCGAACTTCAGCAGGACAGTCGGTTACACTCCCGCTACGCCAGTGGGTGTGTAACCGACTGTTTCGCTGAAGGTCGCGGGTTCGATTCCCGCAAGTCAAACATTTGTGTGCGCGAACATGGGTGTTTGTCTTGGACACAAAACATATAGGTAAGTAGAACCATAATAATATGTACCTATGTGGTAGAATTATTATTTTCGGAAATGCCTAAATACAAATAGACATTATATTTCTTAAATCTCTACGTAGTAAACTGAAATATAGTGAGAGACTTGCGCCGTAATGTCAATCAGCAGCGGCGCAATTTATACCGTACAATATGTTAGCAGCGTAATCTCCTGTATAAAATGTAGTGCCTCACAAGTACCTACACATTATTGCGAATATGCAATGGTCAGTCCAGTGGAGGCAGCAAGCTCGAGTCACACTGACATTGCGTATAATCCGGCATTCCATATGGAATGCGGTCGCTCGACCGGCCGCGCACCGCCCCGCACCGCTCACCTCCATGATTTCTTACCCACTCGCTTCCGTTTACCATATGGTATAGTGGGATAGGACCGAACTAACAAGAATCTAATAAGTTTCTAACCTAAACAAAAATCAACAGAACTTCTAAAGTTGTGATAAATTTCATTAAACTACAGTCATGTTATTGTAGAGCTGCAAACGTGACATCTACGGAAGTAATTTTGCGAAACATTAAGTTTTGTAACGTGACTGGGAAGTCAGTATCCAGAAGTAGGGAATTCAGTAGACGTGGCTTAAGAGCGAAGCTTGGTGAATATTTCTACATTGATACAGAAGCTAACAGCTGAAATATACGGTATTCCAGAGCGTATTGACGAGAGGATCGCCACGTAGCGGCAAGTTTAACGTCCCGTGTTTTGAACAATCTTCGCAGATACTTTAATTTCACTCACCTTTGCGAGAAGCCGTCGATCGTTAAAAATATCCACTCGACTCGATCGCACAGATAATACGGTTATCGTCCGTACAACACAAATATTCACCACACCAAAACGACAACATAAATAAACGCGGGAGGAGCCACCGACACCGGCACGGATAGCTCGCAACCGACGTACTCTTCGCACTGATCGAAATGCAACTCGGAAAAATGCACAGGGCGGGGTTGTCGAATGTCATAAACGGTCGGTTACAGAGGTCGGACACTCGCTGTTCAAGCTCGGGGACTTACAATACACCAGCGCATAATGCGGCGCCGCGAAGCGGACTGAGCAGTGAGCGAGAGCTAGAGCGGGCGGGAGGCGCGGCGAGGAGCGGAGCGGGCGGCGCGCGCCGACCAAGACTACGTGGCCGTCGTCGCCCGCCCGCCGCGCGCCGCTTAGCAACGCGACGACGGCGACGCGATGCCGTCGTCGCCGCCGACCTCATGTTACATACCTCCTTGAATGATAGACATGTCCCATCTTTAGCAGTCTCCTGTTATTATGTTAGCTGACTTACTGTGGAACCATCGACGGCCAATGAAGTAAGCACTCAGCATCTGCGTGGAAGGATCTCTCTACAGACTTTACTCTTTAAAGATTAGCTTTATGCTATGATAAAAAGTCGCCTATTAGGTAAATAGCTACCGATATTATGTTTAGTGTATGTCTAGACAGTCTCCACGCGGCAACGCTTCCATCCCATTCCTGCCTATATTAGATGTCTATGTAGTAGCAGATATTATGTTAGGTTAGGGTGTGAGTTTTAAAGAATGTAAAGGATGTTTGCTTTTTACTCGCTATATTTATTTTCATATTGTTTCTTGCTCATATTTTTGCGGTTTGGACAATAATTGACGCAAGATGCTATGGCGTCCGCGTGAGGAAGCGATAGTCTAGTCATCTAGTGGAGATACCAACAACAAACTACCAAGCAAAGAGTGTCGGGTTCGAGTCAACGGCGAGCACCTCTAACTTCCAATTGATGTGCGTTTTAAATTGTTTATTAAATCAATACTTACCACATCAACATCAAACGCACTTGCGAAAGTTCACTTCAAGTTCGCGGTACGAATTGCTCACAGTTCGACCACCCATGACCCAAGTGTCTCTGAATATCCCAAGCTTGCCTGCCCCGTGTCTCGTAAAGCACGTTAATAAACCGTCGGTCCCGGCTGTCATGACGATCTTTGACAGTCGTTACGGGGAGTCAGTACCCTGATTATACATACTGATCCTGGTCTAAACCATGAAATAATATTGCTATCCCTTTGGGCTGCATAGGTCAGGCGGCAGTTGCTCTGTGGAAAAGCTCATATTTTGTCATATCTGAAAAGACTAGTTAGCGAACCCCTCACCCGGCTAAGAGGCGTGTAAGTCTTGGATGCAACCGGGATAACGCTATGACGATGACGATGACGTGAGATTGCGATCATTGCTGTTAAACATTGTAATTCTAAACAAAGCATTTCAGCAAAATACTTAAAAGATACAACGCTAATCTTAGAACTTACAAGCTAGAATTAAATATCTACTAACAGATCTGTACAAAGATTTAGGCTTCTTTGTATGGATGCGCATAACATCAAAGATGAGTATGATATATGGAGAGGCTAGATAACGAATTATGTACCGTCAAATGAGGGATCTTGAGACACTTTAAAATGTATGTATCTATTGGCTTACATATGCAATAATTTTTGTAGTCTCCAGACTCCACTGCAGGTGTAGGTATATTTTATGTTTTACACCTAATTCCTACTGCAAATTAATTTAGTACGCTTTACTTAATATTTCTTTTGGCACATGTCCCAAGCTTCACTGTGGCCGGGTTGAGGTAACTTAAGACGTATTTAATGTCTGCACGGTTGGCGTAGTGCTTTAAGCAGCCGTCTTACCGCTTGACACTGCGGCGATTGTTGTGGGTTCGATAATTTTCTTTGTGAAAATAGTTTCAACATTATGAGACCCGTATAAAACAAAGCTCAGACAGAGTGCAGGTGCTCGGGCAAGAAGGACATAATTATCAGCAAATGAGCCATCGTCTGCTCCAGCTCACCACATTCACACTAAATGAAATGAATTGAAAACTCGAGGTCAATGAGAACCCTCTGAACCTACACAAGTTTGCTCTGCAGCGGCCAACCTGCGTGCGAAGTCTATTGAATGACGGCCACATTGGCCAGGGCAGGTGGTACGGATTGCTGTGGTTTATGATTCGAGGGGTGAGAATTCTTTTCGGCCCATAGCATATTGCGGTCGCAGGGTTCGATTCCCACACGGGACAACACTTTGTGTAATTCATAAATTGTTGTTTCGAGTCTGGGTGTGCTTTGTGTCCGTTCATATAATGTTTGTAGAGTCCGACAGAGCATTTATTCCTAGAGTGGCAGTAGTCTTTAAAAAAAAATAAACTGAAAAACTGACTTTAAATCTCAAGTTTAACTGTAATATAGTAGCTTAAGACATTCATAGAACTATTTCTATGAATGTCTTAAGCTACTATTATATTACAGTTAAACTTTATATAAGACTATAATGTAAACTTATACAGTATGAATATGAATGTCTTAAGCTACTATTAGCTTAAGACATTCATAGAAATAGACAACTTTAAATGTTGCCATTTTCAACTAGTTTTTATGTGTGGTATAAATACCGATACCCATACACCCAGAGCGTTTTACATAATCGGAGCCTATACTTAAGAAAATAACCTGCATTCATTAAAATAAGGGAAAATAATGCCTAAATTGAATATAAGGAAAATGATAACTGCATTTGATAGCATTCGTTGTTACAATTCTTAAAATTCTAACTAAGATAACATTGACATAATCTTAATAAGATTGACTTAAACCCAACAAAAAGGCAGTAAAAATAATCTAAAGATGATTGAATATCACGTAAGAAAGGACATAAAATGGTCATTTGCGATCACTAATGTCTTAAAATACAATTAAGGAAGAAAACATGTATCTTTCTGAAAAACGGACGGCCGCATTTACCAGTATTTTTAGAACAGTAAAACAAGTTGTTTCGACAGTTTTAAGCACTTTGGAGGTGCCAGAAGTTAGCTATTTCAGCGATAGCGGCATTTAAAAGAAATAATAAAACTTACCAAAACAGAAACCACTTTACCTAGTCTGAACCTCTGAACCCAATTGATCACATTCAAAACGTTCTTCGATGGGTAGGTACGTTTCCATGCATTTTAAAAACGCGCATAATACCTAGTTACCATTTAGGTACTGGTGTAGGGTAGAGGGTAATCACCAAAATATCACTAGTCTCGAGAGAAATCCGGTGCTTCATAGCTTTAGCCCCCTCAGAAATTCGATTAAATCTTATTCGCGCACGGATCAATTAATTCTTGTTGATAAGTTTTTTTTCGTGTGAGTGTGTGGCCAACTCTGCATGGTGTCAGGCATCCAACATGGGATAACGATCCTTTTCCTGAGACAAGAGCCGGGACCGACAGCTTTACGTGCCCTCCGAAGCACGGTAGCGCTCTGATGTAAATGCCACACACGGACACCCATCCAAATGGTGACCTGTGCACGCGTCGCTTAACTTTGCCAATCTACTACGAACGGCAAGCCAATAGTCTCACTATGAGCGCTACGTTGATTTGATACGCTATGTTCATACGTGGCTTTGTAACCTCTCACCAAGTTAAACCTCTACATCAGCATTTCCCAAATTATGGGATGCTGCCCACTGGTGGGTCGATGCCGATTCTAATTTAAATAGGATTTGGATTTGGATGGGATTGTTACTGGTGATGAAACGTGGGTACCCACGTTTCATCACCAGTAACAATCCCATCGAAAATACTTTGCGAATTTTCACCACAGAGGTCCAAAAACTCCTTACAACAGTCAACTCGCACTTGTTTCTGTAGCGCGGTGAGCATTCGCGGCACCCATCTTGCACTGACCTTTGACAAATTCAGGCGCTCATGAAGGATTGTGTGAATGGTACCCACGGATAGCTTAGTCATTTCTGCTAATGTTTTCACTCTTACACCTTCTTCTCACACTCTTACATCTTCAAGTACAAGTTTTTCGACTAATTTGACGTTTTCTTCAGTAGCGGCACAAATTGGCCCACCAGCGCGGGGGTCGTCTTCAATGCTCTCTCTACCCCGTTTGAATTCACTTGACCACTTCTGAATTCTGAATTGTAGATATGAAGGCGCAGAATCTTGGTAAACAGCCACCATTTCTTCATGGATAATTTTTTGAGTTTTTCCTTGTTTTGTGAGGAATTTTATCACTGCACGATGCTCGATTTTTTTCATCATTGTCGAATCAGTCATCATAGTTGTCTTTTCGCAATGATATCTTGAATAATAATGGTGGCAATTAAATGAAATTTTGTATTTATACCCTCAAAGAGTGTCATTAACTAATGAGATAATTAAATTACCCTTATCATTAGTATATCACCTCGATACCGAGAATACATTGAACTCCCCTCGTAAGATGTGGGTAAATTTGACGCGGTCAACATTGTATTTTTGTTTGGTGGGTCGCAGTCGCAGCTCATACAACTTTGGGAACCACTGCTCTACATGCCTCAGATACTCTCAGATATCTTGTGCAGTTGGTGTCATGATGATGTCACAGTTATTACGGAGAGTTGGTACCTTTAAAGTTATGTCCTGACACTGATCTAAACTATAGAACATTGTTACTTTAGATTTATGTAGTTCAAAGGGTAGTCGCTTTTAGGAAAAGCTTAGTATTCTCTCAAATCCAGTTTGATTCTGCGGGACTCCGGTGTACATGGAATAACGCAAAGTGCTGATGGCTTGCAGTGGGTGGAGGCTATGATATATTAGCGTAGATATTATATGCGTGTTAATGTTTCATAGATCAATGGTTCTTTCCAAGTTGTTTTTTGGATGTTTTGAATTATCGTATATAGACCTCATTCGTGAATCCGCCCGCGTCAATTTTATTTTAAACGGCTCAAAACCCGTTCGGTATTTTTTTAAGGTTTTGAAGAATAAACACTAGTGGTCTGTGAAACTTGCTTTTGGTTCTTATCATTTTTAAATAGAGGGGTGAGTTCAGTTACGGCGACCGGAAATATTATTTAAAAAAGATTTATTTAATTAAAACAATGTTTAATGACTAAAATGTTCTACAAGACTAAATTACAATTATAAATAATCTATTAGGTAAACTTATTACTAAATCTGCAATTGTGCAGTTTGCATAATGACGCACGGCGTCATCCGATGCGTAGTCAGCAATGACGCACTTTGGGCCATCGCCTATAACTGGTGATACAAACTTTGAATTTCTTATAACAAACTCCGAGACAAAGTAATGAATGTGAGTTAAGAACGTGATAGCATAACATCAATATCCAAACGAAGCAGTTCCTGCTCTATCCTACAATTACTGCACTTTCTTTCCCATTGTTAGCATGATGAAATCAGTTTTACTATCTCTAGCGATCGAGTGAGATTGGCTCGTCGGTGGCGGCGGCGGCGGGAGGGCGCGGCCGGAGTGCGGGGTGCGGAGCGCCGCACGGCTATTAGTCGCTAGTCGCGCACTTGATGCCGTCCCGGTACTTTCACCCATGCAGGTACTTACCTGTCACTCATGCACATGCAATCAGAGCTTCATTTGATGTATGTCACACAGCACACTTGACAAACTGGTTTTACGCAAACAGGTATGAGGATAAAAGTAAGGCAAAAATAAAACAGCGTATTAGTGTCATCGCTCACTTTTTAATACTTCTCATTTTAGAGATCACAGAAAGTTGTGTTTACTTTTACTAACGATTGTTAGCATTATAATTCTTAAACTATTAACATTTATATAAGTGATAGTTTTACTTGCAATACCATGCGTATCGTCGTTCGTCAAACCAATATCTGGTAGGATAGTCTGAGACTGGGCACTAATGGATTGTATTCGAGTCGTTCGTCGATAGGAACAATATTAATACAATTTCTAAAAGCACCCCAAAGGGATCATTACTGACTGCGATTCATTCGATCCATGTTAAGTTATGTAAAAAATAAAACTTCTGTAAAATTTTAATCCTGTTTTACAAATGCATTTTGCAAATATGTAGCAGAACCGATATTGGTCCGAAACCGACGCTGGGTTAATTGAAGTAATTTTGGAAAATTATTATATGCTCTTCCACATAAACTTGATCAATTATTTAAAACAATATTCCATGTAGATATTTATTTATACTGAATAGAATATTCCATATATTCTTGGTACGTACTTATTACCGACAAATGTCTCAGCCGAATCACAAAAGAGACACTTTATAAAGTTACAAGTTGGACATAAAGTAATAAACTACTTTGTAATTCGGTGTATTATGGCAGTCAAGTGTTACGTCGATTAATAAGCAGTTGGATAAGAACTTATTGACCAGAATTCATTAATCCATTTATTTGTTTAGTTACTACAGATATACAAGTCCATCAAAAATTCAAAATACACATCATATATTACTTGTAGGATAGGTAATATGCATTACTAATTATGATTATGATACAATAAAAGTTTTATTAACGATACACAAAGCTGTTCACAAAGGCTCTGATTCTGATGTTCAGTCTCTAAACTAAAAGGCTATTTCAAATTGGTACCGGCCTGCAGCGCTGGGCAGCCGGTCGGGTTCGGGAGTCATAATGCGCATGGACGGTTACTTTTAAATACCTATCTACAAAACTCTATTTAGTGTAATATTCTGCTAGTGGTATGCTATTTAATATAATTCGTATATGAAGACAAATTTAAAAAGATATTAACCTTGGCAATCTGTTCTAAGCGGGTATGTTTTATGAAAAATTTGACTATGTTATATTATGTATTAAGACCTGCCTACATACTAACAATATTTTCAATTAATTTGAAAACTATAATATTAGGCCGTCAAATGCCCTAATAGTGAGGTATCTAAAACAAAATTAATTACAATTGAATTTATTGAATGCCGGTATATATCGTCATTATCAATATCAAATAGCACTTGCCTACGCTCTCCTAGTATCGAAATAATACAAATACATTTTGAACCTGAAGAAAAGCAATAAGTGTATACATCACGATATATTGACTAACAACGCGTCACAAATATCCTCGAATCTGTATCAATGAAATTTAGTTAGTTCTAAAAGTCCACTATTTATTTTCTATCATTGTGTCTTAGTTTCTAATACACCAGTTTTCTAATTTTAGTTTAGTAAGTAAACAACAGAATCGGTCACAATAACTCCACGCTTACGTCGCTAGCAGTAGTAGTCAGATAAAACCCGACTACAACACTGTTGCTTAGATCTATTACAAAAACTAGTTAGACCTCAAGGCGAGTGAAGCCAACTTATTAAGACATTACTAAATTTAAAACATTTAAAATTAAACTTACCATTGTCATAAAAAGCGCAATTCCTTAATAATTAAAACATGGTTAAAATTAAAATAATAATTGTGTTGTTTAGAGCCAGGGATGCCAGGCGGGGTCCATGCGACACAGGTTGTCGTGACTGTTAGCCGCTGTGACGAGAGTGGCCACTTTACTCTCCGGTCCGTCGAAGGTCGCCAGAGAATTAAGCCTGTTCATGATGACGGTGACGGCTTTATTGACCATGTTGATGATAGTTTCATTGTCCATCTCCACCGGCTTGTTCTCCGCGGACGTGCCAGCTGTCGGCATACCCGACTTGTCTTCCAAACGCTTCCGATAACCCGTCACCATTTCATCGCGCAAAATTGTGCGCAAGATGGACTGAATCTGAAACAAAACTTGTCGTTAGATTTTTTACCGAAGTACACATATTGTACAAATATGGACTTTAGAACCATTTCCTAGTAGTACGGGAACGGATGTGTTATTAAAATATTTATATTTATCTCGCATAACTTAAAATATGTTAGTCACAGTGACAAAGCATTTTAGGCAATAGTAGGCAGAAATTGAATGTTATTATATTATCGATACAATGTGTTCATCACACGAATATATATAAAAACATGTTTGATAAGGAATTAATGCCTTTAAAATAAAAGTATTTGCTACCAGAAAGTAATTTACTTTTTCTGCGTATTTTGGAAATGCCTAGTTGTTGAAAAGTGTTTGTTTCATCTGACTTATCACACGACGGATTGTCGCCCACTGAGTATAAATAGTCCATATATTATAAACGTTATACAACGAATTGTACGCAAAGTATAGTCCAAATATTTGAATCTTTTTTCTTGTTTTCTATTGGAGAAACACGAAATCTAAAGTAACTTAATTTTGACATTCAAGTAAGATTTAATTTATTTTAGTAGAGGTTTAGATTATTCTTGTAATTTTTTTTGTTTTAAATTATGTTACCTTGAAGTTAGGTGTGACGAGGCATCGTGCGACGGCGATGGCTGAAGCTGTGAGTGGTCCTGTGATGCCGATAGTGGTCAGCAGCTCTGATATGTTGGGAGTCAGTCGGAATGGTACTGGACGATTGCAATCTAATTCACCTGTGGATTGAAAAATAGCGCTACAAACATCCGTAATAATATATTAGAATAGAAAAGGATATTTTTTTGTTTCAACATGGTGTACATGACAGTTTATGACACAGGTGAGTTCATCCGCATATCGTGGCGTACAAATTGGTAGGAAGAGATGGTGCATTAACCGTAACAATATTCAACAAAATTACATTATCGACATTATGTACTATTATGATTACAGGAGCAAATAACTGACTTACACCGTGAAGTAATTAATGCTCATAGTAGGGTGCGTAACGAATTATTGGATTTAAATTGCTCGAAATCTAAATGCGATGATGCAGATGCGAAAACGTAAAAGTAATAGGAATATCTCTGGAACCTACTTCGGACAGAATTTTATAATTCGGTTTTTGTCAAAATAACAAACTTTTAAGGCGTTACGTTATATTCTAAAATAGCCCATTTTTGGCTCCTGTGCGTAGGTGCTAAGATCCTCCATTTAGATACTAGATTCATCGTAAATACTTGAACGGAATACGCGCATAAGTCACCTGACAATAGTGTTACGCCATCTATCGGTGAATGGGGGTACTAGAAGAGATTGAATGTATCGGTGGTTTAAAGGTAATTCAGCTACTCTGTACTAGATGGCGTTGCTGTATCGAGCATAGGCTGTTCGCGATTATTCGACAGTTTTGTGGAAGTATCTAGAATGCGCTAGTGATGTTATCCGGCCAGTAGAAATAGAGTGCGAGCGAACGGACCGGACAGTAACAAGTGAATATCGAAGCGATCAACAAGAAGCGAAGGAAATAAGTCGGAAGTGTTTAGTGTTGTACTAGTGGTGTGAATAGTGTGTTTTATTAGTGTTGGAAAATTAAGTGTGTGTATCTAGTGTTATTGTGTTAGTGAATAAAGTTCAGTTTAAGTGGCATAGTGAGCTATAATTTATCGTCGAACCCCAGCTCGTAACAAATTGGTGTCAGAAGAAAGGGATAAATTATGCCGGTTATGCCGAAGGAAGAAACTGAAGGTGTGCGTACCAGGAACCAGCGCCAGCAAGACCTGGACCAGAGACGCTTCGGAGACGTTCCTTCTCCATCGTCTGGTGGATCAAGCGACTCCGCGGCTGCAGTGGAGCCTGCAAGCGCACACTCCATGGCGGTGCCCGACATCACGGCTCTGATGGCGTTCATGCAGGAGCAGGCCCGCCGTCAAGAGGAGCACGCGCGCCGCCTAGAGGAACAGCTGCAGCGCGACAAGGAGGAGCAGGCCCGCCGTTTGGAGGAACAGCTGGTGGTGATGAAAGACCTCAGCGCCGCTGTAGGGAAGGACCTGAAGGTGGTAAAGGAGCTCCAGCAGCACGAGGCCCGTATCAGTGACATTGAAAAGCGTGTACACGACCAGCTCGAGACCCGTATTGCCAGATTGGAGAAGAAATTGCGTGGGCTTGAGACCAACGACGTTACACCTGCAGCTGTGGCGCCCTCGCCTCGTTGGTTTAAGGTTCCACCCTTTGATGGCTCGTCATCGTGGGTTGCATACAAGGTTCAGTTTGAGGCCGTAATGCGAGCGAATGGGTGGGACAAAGATCAGGCCTTCACCGCCCTAACCTTGGGCCTTCGTGATCAGGCCTTGTCGGTGTTGGAGGCACTCGGGCAAGACGTGACCTACGAGAAGCTTCTGGAGGCGTTGGAGGCGAGGTACGGAGACGCGCACCTCGAACATGTATATCGTGCTCAGCTGAAGGACAGGACACAACGCACCGGAGAAACTCTGCAGCAGTGGGCTCTGGAGGTGGAAAGGCTGGTCAGGAAGGCATACCAGTCGTTGCCGGCGCTGATAGATGAGAACCTCGTCCAGGTATTTACCGATGGAATCCGTGACCTGGAGGTTAGAGCAGCGGTAAGACTTAGGCACTTCATGGCCGTCAAGGAAGCCTTAGCCTACGCTCTGGAGGTGGGAGCAGCGCGTCACGAGGATCGAACTTACCGTATCAGGGAAGTTGTTTCTTCACCACGGTGCTACAACTGCGGGGAAAGAGGCCATATCCGCTTGAGCTGCCCAAAGCGTAAGCGGCACGTTGGTACCCTGTCTCCACCAAAGGGGTCACCTGACGTACCTGTCTGGCGGCAAGAGCAACGTAGCGCCGATGCTCTGACGCGTAGGCCTTACCCCGACCAACGCAAACACTGTGCAAGACAGGAAGCGAAGCCGGCAGCGCTAGTGAGAATGTTGAAGACGGATCTGAGCGACGGATGGAAAGAAGCTTTGCAGAGTGCTCAGCAAGACGACAAGGACATACAGCCGATTCTCGAATGGAAGAAATCAGGCGCTCCTAGGCCCAAATGGAGTGATAGTGCCGGAAGTACTGCGGTTCTATCACAATGGTGCTTCGGGAAGTCACATGGGTGTTAAGAAGACGCTTACTAAGGTCCGAGAGCGGTTTTATTGGCTCCACTGTCGAGATGACGTCGAAAATTGGTGCCGCAAATGCACAAGTTGTGCGGCTGTCAAGAGGCCACACACTCGTAGCAGAGGTGCATTGAAGGTGTACAATGTAGGAGCTCCAGGGGAGTCAGGACAACAGATGTCTGAGAAGATGAAGACTCGCTACGACCGGAAGGCGAACAACAAAGGCTTCGATGAGGGATCATGGGTGTGGCTTCATAACTCAGTACGAAGCAACGGTAAATCGCCTAAGTTACAAGCCAGGTGGGACGGGCCATATCGCATAATTATCAGGATGAACGACGTCACCTATCGAATCCAGAAGGGGTCGCGAGGTGCACCGAAGGTAGTTCATGAGGACCGGTTGGCTCGTTACTATGGGTCCACGATGTTCGAGACGAACACGTTTAAGAGGGGGGCAGTGTTACGCCATCTATCGGTGAATAGGGGTACTAGAAGAGATTGAATGTATCGGTGGTTTAAAGGTAATTCAGCTACTCTGTACTAGATGGCGTTGCTGTATCGAGCATAGGCTGTTCGCGATTATTCGACAGTTTTGTGGAAGTATCTAGAATGCGCTAGTGATGTTATCCGGCCAGTATAACTAGAGTGCGAGCGAACGGACCGGACAGTAACAAGTGAATATCGAAGCGATCAACAAGAAGCGAAGGAAATAAGTCGGAAGTGTTTAGTGTTGTACTAGTGGTGTGAATAGTGTGTTTTATTAGTGTTGGAAAATTAAGTGTGTGTATCTAGTGTTATTGTGTTAGTGAATAAAGTTCAGTTTAAGTGGCATAGTGAGCTATAATTTATCGTCGAACCCCAGCTCGTAACAACAGGCTAGTTGACGAAAAAAAAATTTATAAGTCCGTCCTTTAGATTATTAAAAAATAAGCGATACATCTTTTTTTATTTGTAAATTAAACCGAAAATGACCAAGATATAGCTCATTAAAGTTACGTATAACGTCACACCGTGCTGCATTTTTTCGCACTAGATGACGTCACACGTAACTTTAATGGGCTATATCTTTAGATTTTTAATTAAATTGAAAAAGAAAAAATACGTGTCCAATATTTTTTTATAATCTAAAATACGGACTAAATAAAATGTAATTATTTTGACCCTGGAAACAACCCTATTATATTCATCGCCTACCTCAGGCATGATTAGCGCTATGCTACATTGCAGGTTCTATGGTTGTCCGTCACCCTTGCAGTGTAAAATTATTAAAAATAGCTTTTTCCCGCGGCTTCGCTCACGTTAAATTCGGGGTAACACTAAACTCCTTCATCGTTCGATAGTAATTTTCGTTTTAATTCTGTTCATAGAGACTAAACATTTCTGTAAACAGTATTTTTAGAATTCCGTAGTCAAAATGGCTAAACGCGGAATCCTTATAAACACGCTATGTCTGTCAGTCTATCCGTATGTCACAGCCACTTTATGCCGAAACTATTCAGTTTACACACTTGAAAATTGGTAGGTAGATGTACTAGATGTATTCCGAGAACCGCTTTACGACTTTATAGAAAATAAAAAATATTGATTAATAAGGGGGCTCTTCATACATGGAACTGATGTGGAAACTGGGTCGTTAAAAATTACTTTGAGGTTCCTAAAACCATTGTTTCTCAAAGTCAATCGTTTGAAATATATACGGTTCCAAAGTCGTAAAATGGGTGTGTGTCCCTCTAACTTTTAAAGTAAGAGAGTGACAAATCTAAAAAAAAATATGCTGTAGATCGTTATAAAAACTTCCAACGAAAATTGGTTTGAACGATATGTATGAAGGATATGTAGTTAGTCGAAGATAATGGCTATGGTAAGTGGATACCTCCACTACGGAACCCTTCATGAGCGAGTCTGACTCGCAATAGCGAATAGCTTTTATAATGTTTCGTCCTCGGTGTTAATTGTAGCCGTTTGCCATTACAAAGCTTTGGTGCATTAAGATTCCGCATTAACAGGACTGGAACACCACCAACGTTGCAAGTTGCGTGAAGGTATTCCTGATAATTGTAAGGAGTTCAGAAACTCTATAGGGTACGAAGTAATTTGGTCAGTATTCATGACATTATCTACCGAAAGGTGCTCAACAACATCACTTTGCATACAGTCAAATGTCAAAGCCATGGTTCGATATATCTCTATACACACTTTCCCATTTATGAGTAGAGAATATTGGTTCAGCCGGTTTAGCGTGAAATCGGTTCATACTTATATACACATTTTATCATTTATAAAATATGAGTAGGGATTAGCCAAGGCTGTTACAATTATTATTAGTTTATATAAGTAAGCGAACGAAGTAATGATAGTGCACCATATGACAATGTATAATGTGACAGTACTGACAGATATACGATAGCACATACAGTGCATGCGTTCTTACTGTCAATAGGTAGGAGGTTTGTTCCTACAAACTTCGACCCTCTCTAAAATCCTTTCCAGATTATTTTTGCAACTAACTATCCTATGTGTTTTTCCTGGTTCTGAACTACCTCCCCACCAATTTTCAGCAAAATCGGTTCAGCCGTTCTTGAGTTATAAATAGTGTAACTAACACGACTTTTTTATATATAGATTAATTACTATAATGAGGTTCAAAATAATAGAGTGCTGTTTAATAAAAGTGTGCAACACTTACCAGTAGTATCATCGACATCAAACTTGTAGTAAGACACGTTGAGCAGGCCCGAGTCCTGGTGCACGTACATCATGTCGGGGTTGAGCCGCGTCAGGTGCAGCACGTACTCGGCGAAGCTCGCCAGCGACAGCTGCAGCGTCAGCATCTTCCTGAACGTCCAGTAGTCCGTGGGAGCCGCGAACGTCGCCGCCGCCCACTCGCTCAGCATGCCTTTAGGCACCATTGTTGCTTGTACCTGGTGGGTAAATGTAACAATTACTTCGAAACATTCTACGACTATTTTCTTTTTGGGTTACAAGCATAAGTACAAGTTTAAAAAAGGAAAGAAAATGCGATCTTATATATTTTAAAGACGTATAATACGAAGTAGCGGCTCCAGGATTTTGTTTTGGGGAGCTCTTATTTTGGTTTAGTTTGTGGCGTGAATTTAGCGAAGCTTGTTTATCAGAGTAAACACTACCCAAAATTCAATTGCTTTTTGTAAAAAAGTTGATGCTTTCGGGAGGAATGGGAGCATTCAATCCTTCAGACTTTCCCCTGGATTCGCCTCCAGCAATCACGGTAACTTACCTCACGTAGGATATCTCGCAGCACTTGATGAGACGCCTGTGAGCCGCGCGCTTGCACCGCTGCGAGACGTTCGTAGTAACGCACCACAGGGGCATCGAATTCCACACCCCTACAACAAATAATTACCATGCGTTTTACAGTCATTATTACGAGTAAATTAATAAACTTTCAGTCCCGTACTGGACATCGAAATTCAAGTGGTCGTTTAACTGCCGATCGACAAAATAATTACCTATTCAACCTGGCCGAAGGCATGATATGTCCCTGAACGAATGTCCAGTATGGGGCCTCACGTTCGAAGTCATACCTGTTTGCGCATTCAGTCTTGTATATCTCCAGCAACGATATCGAGCTGGGGTTGTCCTCAACGAGCCTCATCTGCGGCGACACAGACACCACCCGCGGCACGGTGAAGTGAAGGAATCTTCGGGACGTTTCCTTCTGCTTTCCAAGGTAGTGGTTCAGCATGCGGAGTAGTTGTAGGACGCGTTCCTCGCGGCGTGCGTCTCCGAGGCCGGAGTCGTTGACGACGAGGTAGGGGTAGATCTTGCCGTTGTGCCCGCGCACGTAGAGGCGGCGCGCGGACGTGTTGTGCTTGGTGACGATCTCGACGCGCGGCATGAAGCGCGCGATGCGCACGTGGTAGTGCGTGTGCTTGGGCAGCAGGAACTCGCCCGGCAGCTCCACCTCCGCCGTCTTCAGGCTGAAGTTCGACAGGAACCTGCACTTCTCCTCTATGAGGAACGACCTGGTACGAGTACGACGAACAAATTATAATATTGAAATGAAGATTGGAAAACACGGTTGTTAGTAAATGATCGCTTTGATTATGAACCCAAAAGCTACTGTAGTGAATGAAGCGCGAAGCCAAAACCCTGTCTAGTTCTACGCGATGAGGTTAGATTGAGCATGACGGTGATGCTAGGTCGCTATACATGGTAGATGGACGGCACGATCGTAATATAAACTCCTTTGTATTTACCTCGGGTGGGGGTGCTCAGTGCCTAGCGGCTACTTACTTGGGCAGAATTTTAGTTTTGGCCTCGAGTATCTTGACCCACTTCCTCAATTTTTGTATAAGATTTTGTAATTTCATAGCGTTGGGTTGTGTAAAGTCGAAGTCGGCGGTGAACTGATTCTTCATCTTCTGGAAGATAGGGTCTTGGACGGTGGCCTGCGCGCGGCGGGCGAGACTCTCTGATGCAGCTGAAGAGAATGCACCACTTACAGAACTTGAAACACTTTCTGTAGACATACAAAATGGGAGTATCTGTATAAAATAACGCTCGCATTAGCATAACATCAGTGTACATTACAAAAATGAGCGTGAAACCCAACAATACATGATTAGTACTATACTAACTAATTGTGAACAAACTGTGATGTTACCTGCAATAAACGAGTTACACATATCATGGCACAGGCGTTTGTGCCATGATTATATAATCTCTGAAATAAATGGTTATGTTAAAATGTTTAATGTGTATAGAGTGAATGAAGACTGATGTTATCCTATGTAGAATTTCAGTGACATGTAGGTAGGTAATTCAACTAACGCAACCACGTATGCTGATAGCCGTGGCGACAAGTGCCCATATTTCATACACGTACTGGTATATCGTCTGGTCTAAACTTATTCTTCTATTTTGAATGTTGCAATAAAATTGCACACTTATTTGTTTCCTTTGTGCTATTTTGAGTGGGCGACCAAATGACAAATCATTGTAAGACTAAATCAGTTTTCAAGAAGATTTATATAACATAACATATCTTCACGCCTTTTATCCCCGAAGGGGTAGGCAGAGGTGTATTACACACCCACACTTCGCCAGATATGTTTCGGTCCCAATGTAATAGGGGGCGAGCCTATTGCCATCTACCGGGCACATTTTTAAGCGAGCGATAATTAATATTTTTATTTTAATACACACATAACTTCGAAAAGTCATAGGTGTGTGCCCGGGGTAACTGGGGATCGAACCCGAGACCATCGTCTCGGCAGTCCGTTACGTACACCACTGGGCTATCGCCGCCTTGTATAGATTTATATGTTTGTATAAATATTAAAAGCAGAATCATAGATAATACTTGATTGTCTGTTGAACGGCTATATCATACACAAGACAGCTCAAGCAAATAGGTTGGATTTATCAACATAATATAATCCTAATCGCTGCGAATATATAGGAGATCACCCAGCATCCATACAAAACTTAAAATTATTCTAGAATAGTACAAAATAAACACTTTTTATTACTACACTAAAGTTCTAAGTGTAGTATGTAAGATAATATTCGAGTTCAAAGAATCCGTTCTGTTAGAGAAATAAATCCTGATTATCTTTATATTTTGCCTAAAATAATGACCAATTTGCAATTTAAATAATTTGCACTGCACTCAGCGTGTGCGCTGCTTGCTTTCTGTTATTCTTTCAGTATGCCTTAACGGCAGAAGAACTATGGACTACTGGTACCATGTAATGTGCATTGCGTGGTACATTAGAAATGAAAGCCAACTTTTCTGGTGTGTGCCGTGTGTGGTTGGTTCTACTCACTACAACCACCACGGTGTCCCTTGACAGCGGGGCCCAGTGAATTACGGTTTGCATCGCGTCGTACACCGTGATCCTGACGGGCTTCGGCTCGCCGTTGGATGCAGGCGGGCCACGTCATATTTGCTAATCATCATTTCTGGAGGCGCACGTGGTCACGGTGTCGCCGCCTCAGCCTACTGGCGGACGGGCAGCGGTCGCTAAGGCAGCCATCATCTCCCTCTCTCACTTCACCGTCTCCTTGATCAGCATTAGTCACAGGACACGGTGACGTTCCAAACCATCACGCACCGGACCATGGACAGGGTAGGGAGCGAGGGTACAACTGTAACGATTGCCGCGACCAGTTCACGGCCAATTCGAAACAAGACCAGTGAAAACTTCAGCGGAATAACAATTGCAGTAGGAGACACCCCATTGGAACTCGTCAATAAATATATATACCTAAGGCAAAAGATAAAGATGGGCAAAGCAAACCAAGTGAACGAGATTGATAGACGTATCCGTTTGGGTTGGGCCGCTTTGGCAAACTTGCATTTGCTTTTGCTATGAATATTACGAAGCAAGAAAAAGGAAGAATATTCAACCAGTGCGTCCTGCCTGTACTTACCGAGCCGAAACATGGGTTACTGCAAACTCAGCTCTCCAGAAGCTTGAAATAGCTAGCAAGGGCAATGGCGAGAAAACTGGTAGGTACACTAAGAGACAGAAATACGAATAAATGGCTCCGAAAAAAAGTCGAGTATCAGGATATTGTCAAAAGAGTAGCGAAGCTAAAGTAGCAGTGGGCCGGACATGTAGCCAGGAAATCAGAAACATGGTGCAAGCAAATATTGGAATGGGCACCGTGGGATTGTAAACGACCACTTGGCAGACTGCAAATGAGATGGAAAGATGACATCATAAAGATAGCGGGCAATAATTGGTTGAAGACTGCCCAAAACAGAACGGAATGGAAGTTGTTGAAGAGGCTTACACCAAAATGGTCGAGAATGGCTTAAGAACTTGATGGGTTCGCGGCGCTAGGACGCCTAAGCGGGGCATTCCGCCAACGTTTGCAGCGCCGTTTCCTCGACAGAGTTGCGGCTGCCATCGCAATTGTGACATCTAGGCGTTTCCTCCTGGCCTTTCCTCCACAAGCACCTACCAGCCGAAACAACCATGGAAAGTGAGAATACTGCAACGCGACATCTCTTCAACCACATGTCGCATGGCATGCCCATATCTGCCTGTCATAGACATTCCTACTGAAGATTTAGACGATATTTTTATATTTGGTCAAGGGAATTCAAAAAGATATTTTTTACTTTTTTATGAGTCCACTGCTTTTTAAGGCTCACGTATTACACGTGAGGCTAAAAACGTACAGTTGATGGTGACCATTAGATCTCTTGGATTTATCACTTTTGTTAAAACAAAACTGCTCTACAGTACTTTGAGACATACATTCAAACCTAAGTATTGTCTCAGAGAATTGACTTAGAAATTTTGGTGTAATAGTAAAAAATGTTTGAAATTGCGTGCTCTATTAAAATAACACAATTTTATGGATTGGCAAAATAAAAATTAGCCCAATTTGGGTGATCTCCTTTGACTTCTAAATAACTGTCAAACTTGTTTGGATTCAGTCAGTTCATGTGGACATTGAAAATTGTCGAGTATTTTATTGATCAGAGAGGCCTATAAGACATTGTATGTCTAATAGTCACCACTGATCAATAAACCGTAAAGTTTCAATGTAAGTACGTGTAATTTGTCATTTTATTTAATCAAAAACATTACTATGTTTTATTACCAATGGTATTAGAAAAGTCGTAGATACGTTACCTACGTGGTAATCAATCCGTAGAAACGGTACACTAACGCACACATCGATAACTCGATATTTTATTTTAATTTCGGTTGACAAGATGTGTAAGTTTCACTATGACGCCGGCTCGCGACGGCACAAACACATAATATATATATGTCAGACTTGCCAACTGGCTTATGTTTAGCGTCCTGCTTTTGGTACGCCTATAACATATCTACTTCTTTTTACTTGTAACATCGTTGTTTATTACTATGTCCGAATTTTTCAAATATTATAGAAAGATCTAATTACAAAACATGGACTTTGAAAAGTTTTTGTAGAAGGTGGTTATCTTTTTTAATTCGATATTTGTTCCAACGTATTTTAGAGACAGACATGTTATAAAAAATGTGTCTTTGGTTTACATTTAATAACATTTACACTAAACTTCGAAACTATATTTATTTTAGTCCATGTCTTATAACAAGCCAGTACATCTATTTAAAACAACAAAGTAACCTATAACTAGTACACAAGTAATTCGCATGTAGGCCAGCAACAATACTCACTTATACCAATGCCGATGCCGAAGGTGGAGACGACCTTCTTGATGAAGTTGAGCGTGTGCGGCGTCACGGTGGCGTCGGCGACGGCGGCGCGGTGGTGGAACGCCACCACGTAGCACTTGCACAGACCCGCGCGGAGCTGACGGAGCACCTCCTCGTACCAGTTCTCGCGGAACCACACCATCTGTACACACAATATTATCACTTTTAATACAATTACTCATCTAAGGGAGTAAGATAAAGTATGGAACTTTAGAGAAGGCGAATCTATGGATGACTGCTAATCTCATTTATACATAAAGAAACTGAAACGTCGGATAGTAATAATAAAAAAACTGTTTTTAGATCATTCGTTTTAAATGTAATATAATTCTAAAATCGATATATCGCGATAGAATCCGTAAACCGTAGTTGGTATACAAAAGATGATGTATACAAATCGAGAAAGTTCAAAATTGATGATTTATAATCTTTCAAAGACACAGTTATTGAAGCTCTTATCGTACATTAAAGATAAGTAAGTTATGATTTCGTAGACGACCACAGACCACAACAGCAGGCGACTCAGGCAACGTGTCGCTAGTATTGCCAATGGCGATATCAAAGACGTCAGATATCATGTGTCATAGAATATTCAGAACCAATAAAAATACAGCGTTGCCATCCGCTGCTGCCGTATGTGGTTGTATACAAAATTAAGACTACATCGATACGACGCGGTTATGACCGTCTCTTACGACACTGGTTTTACTATATTTACTATATTATAATATATGAGATACACTATGGTGAGTTATGCATGCAATATCGCTATTCTTGTGGCTTGCGATGGTCAGACGACAGCCGCTCTGTTAGACCAGTAAATCGAACCCCGGGCTCCAGGGAGTGACAAGTCAGGGACGCTGGGACGATGATGATTAGGGTGGGTTATGCTATGAGACGGGTGGGTAAGTATACAACGTGGTCGCCGGTAGGTACGAGTCTGACCTGGTCGACGATGCCCTCGAGCGAGGAGAGCACGGTGGGGTGTATCTCGCGCTGCAGCTGCATGATCTTGGAGCAGCGCCACATGGGCAGCGTGGCCTTGATGGGCCCCGCCTCGTGCTATGTGGTGTATGTATGTAACGTGATGGACAGTAGGTACGGGTCTGACCTGGTCGACGATGCCCTCGAGCGAGGAGAGCACGGTGGGGTGTATCTCGCGCTGCAGCTGCATGATCTTGGAGCAGCGCCACATGGGCAGCGTGGCCTTGATGGGCCCCGCCTCTCCCCCCGCGCCCCCCGTCCCGCCCGCGCTCGACACGCTGCTGGTTGAGGACGCGCTGTCGCTCACCTTGCTGCTGCCCTGTGAAGTATATGATTGTGATTATATCAGACAGCGGTCAGTGCGGCACAACTAAATAAAAAAGCTATGGTACTCTAGTACGACACCAGGAATAATGCTCATATTACAGAGGGCTCTACGGAGACTGTAGAACGCTGACGTTCATAACAACGTCAAGGTAACGTTGCTACAGCGAGAACTGGTCCTGACGGTGGGCCAGCTTAAACCCTCGCCAATAGTTCTAATAGTATGTCGAGCATGTTTATGGGCATAATTAATATGAAACTAATACTTTGTGGTTATTACAATTATATGAGTATCCAACAAAAAACAGCAAATAGGGCGTTTGCAATTGCCAACACTTGAAATTACATAGTGGCAAAGTACTAAGGATTAGGTACAGCATCCGCGCTATCAGATCTTTCAAATAGTTAATCAAGGATAACTTACCTAATTTAAACAAACATTCATACATACATACATATACTCACGCCTTTTTCCCGTCGGGGTAGGCAGAGACAACGGAACGCCACTTGCTTCTATCCTTACAAACCTCACGCGCTTCCTTTACATTCATTACTCTTTTCATACATGTTCGCCGGTTGCGGGTGCTTCGGACCTTGCCGTTTTTCAGAACGTCACCAATTTGGTCGACGAATGTCCTACGAGGTCGGCCGCGACCGACCATTCAAATTAGCAATAAAATACTATAGAGCTTATAAAACAGCTAGTGCGTACAGGTTAAATAGATTAATTTGCCCGCTTCTCATGACTCTTACACTCAGTGTGTTGATATGCATTTGCAAAACATTTTAATAATACAATGTAGACAGTATTCACCTAAAATTATTTTAAACAGTGTGCGATGATATAAAACCCTATTTTCATTTAATGTTACTTAGACAGTAAATCAGTATAATAAACTGTTGACTGGTACGGAGTCAGACTGCAGGTAGATACGTGTGCTTGTGTGTGTGTTAAGAGTGTAACAAAACGGTCAATGCAAAAAGTTTGCATGACCCTCGATAGATGGCGTTGTAAATTTGTGCAAGTCGCAAGCATTTGTTTCACACCGGGCTATATAAGCTCCTTGAGATTTAAATTTTTTGTCGAAATATAGTACCATATTAGAACGGGCGTCAGTGGTTATATTGATATAATCTCCCTAGTCGTTGAATCAGTACAGTGGTGTGGGGTACATATTTCGTCCGCCCTACAAATACCGATTTAAGCCTGGCGTCGACTACATGCGAACCGCGTCGAATCGCGCTAAGTCGCATTTTTTCCGTGTGCGTTCATTACAGACGACTCGAATCGAAGCCAGCAGTCGGCGACTGGCTGCTGTAGGTTGTGCTTGTGTTGTCAATGATGGATAGTTCGGACGAAGAAATGTTCTTGTTTCAAATTCCCGCTATTTCTTCCTATATATTTAGTCTACGCTGCTCGTCATGATAATGAGTATCTTCATGATCATAAAGTTCAGTATTTCTGAACTAGCGACATTAACAGCTCTTCATTCATTTCGATAACTTTTTATTTAGTTATTTACGCCAAGTAGTACCCATCTACACTCATCCGCTGACCCGCGTCGACTAAGGCATAGGTGAGTATATTGGACTAAGGCGCGCTGAGTCGAGTCGAAACGTGTCGCCGCAGAAATTCGCCTGACAAGCGATGCGCGCGGTAGATTCGATTCGGCGCGCCGCGGCTCGTCGCTAATGAACGCAGGTTCATAGAAATATATAGGAGGCGACTTTCTGCGTTTCGATTCGGCTCGGCGCGGCGAGCCTAGTGGAGCCTTTAGGGTGCTTGTATAGTGTGTTAGGTACCTGCAAAGCGATCTCCCGGCGGTCAACTAAGCGGCGGCAACGGTCAATACACTGAGCAGATTTTTTAAATGTACGATAACGAATTTTTTTTTTAAGATTTACTGCATTTAGCGTTACGGTGACTGCTGATACATGTTGCTAAATGTTCAGTATAGTATTGATCTCACAGTATTACTAACTTTTTTGGTTGTAATATCTAATGAGATCTGGATAACATGACACTAGCTTTTTAATAGGTACTTCTAAAAGAAAAACTTTTATTGGAATTCTATGCCAGCGATAAATTATATAGTGTAAAAATGCGAAACCAAAATCAGACCGTTTAAGGTAGGCGGACATAAAGCCAAAATAAATACCAGACATAGACTTGACATATAAGTAAAAGATTGAGGTGAACCCATTAACTCTTTGTCTTTGATATTTATAGGCACAATGTCGGGAGATTAATGGTCTCGTATCTATGGTAATAGGTGTTAAGCCTACGTGTTCGTCATTAGCAGACGATCCACAAACAATAGAGTCTAGCGTCTGGTGGCCACAGACTGCGTAGGCGAGATGTCACTCATTTATTATATTACATTACATATTTATGATATCTGCCCCCGTTCTATCGACTAATTAGTACGCCAGTAAGGTAAAGGTTAAGTATAATATGAATTAGGTAATTAAATCCTCGTTCTACTTACGACATAGTGGGACGAAGCACAATTTATTTTGGTAAAAGTATAGGATACCTAACTTTATTTTTTTACAGAAGTGCTTAATTTTAGTGTATAATTATGAAAGAAAATTAAATCTTATCTTATACTAATATATAAAGCTGAAGAGTTTGTTTGTTTGTTTGGTTGAACGCGCTAATCTCGGGAACTACCGGTCGGATTTGAAAAAATCTTTCGTGTTAGATAGCTCATTTATCGAGGAAGGCTATAGGCTATATAATATCACGCTATAAGCCACGGGAGCGGCGCAGTAGCCTTAAATAACGCGGGTGTAACCGCGGACATCATCTAGTGACAGAATAAAAAAGCTTTGACTCTGAATTTGTTTCGGCTTCAGTTTTTCTTCCCAAGAAGTCATTAAGCTAGGAAAAAAACAACATCCCCGTGTGGGATCTCCACCTTGTCGTGGTGGGGGGACTCAGTAACAGTGGCTTGGACACCCACGTTGAAGCTAAGCGAGATCCCGGGAGTGGACGCTCCACGTGGGCTTGATGGAGGCCTGCGCAGGATACGTCCAAGGGTGCGGCTGCGGGGGACAGTTCTGTCTGTACCTCGCAGTTGGGCGTGGTCGCGGGTGGAGAAGCGTGTCGGTGTTGCGTTGTCGCGCGCCCTATCTCCCGCGACCAAATGAGGGCGCACCATTTGTTGCGTTGCGGCGGGGCCGCAGAGGAAGAGGAGATGCGGTGTTATCAGGTTGCCGTCCTCCCTATCCTCTGCGGCCGCTAGGTGTTTTGGCGGCGGCGCCCAACACCTTCATCCGCCGCCAAGGAGGTTGTGGCCTTCGGGCTATCCGCTTGGGTGCCAGGGTAGAACGCTAACACGATTCTCAGGCACCCCCAAAACGGCGTGGATGTATGCGCCGTGGGTGCAGTGGGTATTACGGCCTTGCACTGCAGTCGTCGAGTCCCACATACCCCCGCTTTTCATCTTGCGGGGGGTATGCGTAAATGCATTTCCACAACGAGGAAAAAAAATAAAGAAAAAAAACAACATAATTTAGAATAGGGTTTTTACTTGTATACATGTTGTAACCAACCAAAATGCAGAAATAAATATGTCTTTTTGTGTACATTCGGTAAAATATACTTTTTAGCATGTAGGTGCACATACATACTTATTTACTTAAAATGGAGACATAATCAACACTTTAGTTCTTTTTGATTATTGTTTGATTTCCCAGATGTCTAGCAAAGCTCTGTAGAATATAGCTGATACTATAATAGTGTAAACTTACAGCAGAGGTGGTGGGCTGATGCGGCAGATGCGCGGCGATGTTCTCAGCGGTCTTGTGTCTCTCGCGTTGTTCGATCTTCAGAGTCAGGTATAGCGTGCGGATGGGGAAGTACACCGCTTGCGGATACAGTCGGCCAACCTGGGCAAAATAATCATCATGTTAATGAAAAAGAACAGAAATACCAATTCTTCCTTCTTCATCGAGAAATTATATCTAGCAGGTTATGGCGAAGTTGCGGTTAATAAACTAATGAACTTCGCGTGACCCCCTGCTACGGCATGTTGAAGCATTGCGGTGGTTTTTAAGGCGTCTTCAGAGGAGTCTCACACAACTACTCCTTCAAAGTCGAATCATGGAAAGCTAGCATTAGGGTTTCCACCGCGAAGAATATAACGTAAAGGCCAAGCTAGGTAACTATTTCAATGCTACGCAACAATAGTGTTGCTAAGATGGCGACCCATCTAGTTCTATTTTCTTATCATTAATTGGTTATTTGTTACACCCAGAGTAATTTTCAAAACCATTCCATACACTTTTCACATAATTGATATCTTCAAACCTGTCTAAAATTACACTACAGCTTTATAGTTCTGTCTGATTGACTCGAAATTTATTGTATATGTGCTACTTACATGGCTCAGAAGATTGAGTATAACATTTCCATCGTACTGAACAAGGCAGGCGAGGAGCTGTGGTATCCATGGCAACCACTGGACGGGCGGCACGCCCACGGAGTACTTGTCCAGCGCTTCGGCCAGGCTGCTCTTTTCGTCGTCGAAACTTAGCATCCAAAGCACCTGCAATGCATTTTCTTATCTTTAAGTATTGTCCTTACCTCCTAGACGACTTTGCTGCAAAGATTTATGTAAGCCTATATCGTCCAGCCTTCAAAATTATTCAAACCACAGACAAGAAAAGCACTCAGAATCGGAATAACAAAATTGGTCGCCGGCACAGTGTTATCACGAGTGAAAATCGAACTCACAGAATACGATACAATGGTGTTGGCAAAGAGAGCTCATATACCACTGCGCAATACATGGCTTTAGCGTGAATGATAAATTAATAACACATGACCTTATAAACTTGATTAGGTATTTATAATTACAAAACATTCTCACCTTGGCGCAGTATTTTCGGGACTTGGATTCATTCTGATGTCTGCAGGCGTGTAAGAAGCAGGTCATCGCAGACACTCCGACCTGGATCTGTCGCGGGTCTCTGATGAAAATCTGCTCCAAATAATCACCCCACAATGCCCAAGCTTTCACTAGAGTATCGTGTAGTTGCACAGCGGCCGCGAACGCCTTATTCGCATCTTCAGACCTTCCAAGCTGTGCTAGCAAGAGTCCTTTGAACGCGTAAAACTCTGCCGTCATCTCTTTAGTGAAATACTTGAAGTTGGTCGACTCGATCATGTCCAAGCCCTCCTGCAACTCCTCCTTGCCCTCGGTCCAGGACATTTGGATGTGACACTTAACTTGTTGTCTTATCTTTTGGAAACAATCCACGATCGGGACACTAGGTATTGTGTATATGCGGTGTAACGAGTCTAGGCACACTCCCGACAGGTTGTGCTTTCTTGCTATTTTAGCGAAATGTATTATTGCCTGAAAAGAAAACGATTTACAGAAAATATTTTATAAAATTGCATGAGTTGGTTCTTTCACAATATTTCAACAAATTGGAACACTACAAGATTTTATTAGACAGTTATATGTCTAAAACCATGCATTAAATAAACTAGACGGTTACAATTTTTTTTTATTGCCATTTATTTCACATAGTAACCATATAATAACGAAATCTTATGAAGCTATTTCAGTAGGACACTGTAATATTAATCCCATATTGAGTCCGTATGAAAGATTGAACATTGCACTGAATTTGTCATCAACATCGTCCTTGCGACATCCAAGACTTTCATAGTAGTCTAACCAGATTTGGTAGAATTATAGGTTTGATTTTAAGCAAATTTTCAAGTAACTCAATGTTTGAGCATTCTGTAAAAAAAAATATAAGGGTTTTCACCTGAGCGCTCGCATGCACGCCGAGCATGGAGTGGTTGGAGGCGTGGTCGGTCTGCGAGTCGTAGTGCGACGCGATGAACTGGTAGTGGTGCTGGCGCCACGTGAAGATCGCGCCCCAGTGCGACAGCGGGTCGGCCACCACGGGCAGGCGGTTGCGCCACGTCTTCACTATGGCCTTCATGTCGTGCAGCGACGTCGGCCGGCTGTGTAACAGACCCTGGCGCCGTACGCTCCGTTACTTAGTAACACATACTTGAGTCGACTAGTTTCAAATCCCTCTAAAATTTTCCGATTAGGGATTTGAAACTAGACGACTCAGCTCATGGTATGTTATGCCTCGTATCTGTAACTTTTCAGCCACAAAAAATATTTTTTCATAAGCATATGAACTTTTTTGTTTCTGTTTACGTAGAACCCATTAATTTTAGCGCAGTATTAAATTAAGTCATCCAAGCGCGATCTAGCCATAACAACGGTTTCCCGATTGATAAACATTACAACACAGAGGAACGTGTAGCTTTACGCGTGTGCACATAGTGATTACTTTTTAAATTTTACTGCAGATACGAGGCATTACACAGATCAATCATAATCATAAGTCTTCTGTTGAAATCTTTGCATAAGTTACAAAAAATATATTGGTAAATATAATTCAGTTATATTTTTATTTGATTACTTACTTAATAAAATTTTGATAGAAATTACAAAACAGAAAACTTATGTTTACGTGAACCGTGCTTAATAAATAAAGCCAGCACATATTTGATTTTGTGTGACACGCTCAAAAATAGAAGAAATTAGAAAATGAGTGCTCAGTTTTTAGAATTTTTCTGATTCCTTCCATTCGTGTGTGTGTGTTGTGTACTTACTGCGTTAGTGGCCGTTTGTGGCTGCTGCGCAAAAGGAATTACTCGCGTGATTAGTTAATAAGCATTTCTCTGCCACACCCAGATATTACGCGGGATTTATTATTTTATATTTCGATGGCATAAGAGCTTTAGACTTTGTGACAAGAGTTTGGTAAACCTATTTCAATTGGTGATTAGCATGTCTATAACTTAATATCGGAGTGCGGCGGTTGGTACAATGTCATTTTAGTATTGGTTAGTGTTGGATAGCATTATATATTGGTGTATATACCCTGGCGGCGTGATATCGGACTTGTGTGTCGAATATTATTTCTGTAATATATACGAGCATTTTGAATACATTTAGGCATATGTACAAGCTGATCCAGTGTCTCTATGTAAATAAATGTAAATAATAATTAAGAAGTGGCGATGCTATTTGATAGACAGGTATAATATAGCACAATAAAAATTCATATTGTACTACGTTGATGCGTCGATTACTTTGTCATATGGTTGTAGTATCCCACCGTAAAATTACCATGTTCATATTTTTTTAAATTAAAGTATGTTTTGTAGTTTTGATAAATGGTAATATGAATCGGTAAGATAGCCTGTGAAAGTCTGACCAAACATTTTTCTTTTTATTTAAAACAAATGTTTGGTATCAGCAACGCAATATCTTATATTTTAAGCATTGTAATTCATCGTTCACGTGAGACACTGAGTAAGCTATCGCGCAGCGTAGGCATATCGGCCCGTTCACGATTTACAGCGGCGGGCGGCTGCAGCAGCAATTTCGATGTACATAGCCCTTTACTCCGCCACTGCAGGTCGTGAACACGCCGTATTGGGGGCGGGTCTTGTCGAGCACGACCACTAGAAAGTGTGAGTGTGTGTGTACCTGGTGTATCTGCGCGGCCTCGCTGAGCTCTATGAGCTGCTGCGCGGCGCGGAGCAGCGGCAGGTGCGCGTGCGCCACGAGGCGCGGCAGGCGGCGCCACTAGAGGGCGAGGTGCGAGTGTGTGTGTGTGTGTGTGTACCTGGTGTATCTGCGCGGCCTCACTGAGCTCCATGAGCTGCTGCGCGGCGCGGAGCAGCGGCAGGTGCGCGTGCGCCACGAGGCGCGGCAGGCGGCGCCACTAGAGGGCGAGGTGCGAGTGTGTGTGTGTGTGTGTGTACCTGGTGTATCTGCGCGGCCTCACTGAGCTCCATGAGCTGCTGCGCGGCGCGGAGCAGCGGCAGGTGCGCGTGCGCCACGAGGCGCGGCAGGCGGCGCCACTAGAGGGCGAGGTGCGAGTGTGTGTGTGTACCTGGTGTATCTGCGCGGCCTCACTGAGCTCCATGAGCTGCTGCGCGGCGCGGAGCAGCGGCAGGTGCGCGTGCGCCACGAGGCGCGGCAGGCAGCGCCACTAGAGGGCGAGGTGCGAGTGTGTGTGTGTGTGTGTACCTGGTGTATCTGCGCGGCCTCACTGAGCTCCATGAGCTGCTGCGCGGCGCGGAGCAGCGGCAGGTGCGCGTGCGCCACGAGGCGCGGCAGGCGGCGCCACTAGAGGGCGAGGTGCGAGTGTGTGTGTGTGTGTGTGTACCTGGTGTATCTGCGCGGCCTCACTGAGCTCCATGAGCTGCTGCGCGGCGCGGAGCAGCGGCAGGTACGCGTGCGCCACGAGGCGCGGCAGGCGGCGCCACTAGAGGGCGAGGTGCGAGTGTGTGTGTGTGTGTGTACCTGGTGTATCTGCGCGGCCTCACTGAGCTCCATGAGCTGCTGCGCGGCGCGGAGCAGCGGCAGGTGCGCGTGCGCCACGAGGCGCGGCAGGCGGCGCCACTAGAGGGCGAGGTGCGAGTGTGTGTGTGTGTGTGTGTACCTGGTGTATCTGCGCGGCCTCACTGAGCTCCATGAGCTGCTGCGCGGCGCGGAGCAGCGGCAGGTGCGCGTGCGCCACGAGGCGCGGCAGGCGGCGCCACTAGAGGGCGAGGTGCGAGTGTGTGTGTGTGTGTGTGTACCTGGTGTATCTGCGCGGCCTCACTGAGCTCCATGAGCTGCTGCGCGGCGCGGAGCAGCGGCAGGTACGCGTGCGCCACGAGGCGCGGCAGGCGGCGCCACTAGAGGGCGAGGTGCGAGTGTGTGTGTGTGTGTGTACCTGGTGTATCTGCGCGGCCTCACTGAGCTCCATGAGCTGCTGCGCGGCGCGGAGCAGCGGCAGGTGCGCGTGCGCCACGAGGCGCGGCAGGCGGCGCCACTAGAGGGCGAGGTGCGAGTGTGTGTGTGTGTGTGTGTACCTGGTGTATCTGCGCGGCCTCACTGAGCTCCATGAGCTGCTGCGCGGCGCGGAGCAGCGGCAGGTGCGCGTGCGCCACGAGGCGCGGCAGGCGGCGCCACTAGAGGGCGAGGTGCGAGTGTGTGTGTGTGTGTGTGTACCTGGTGTATCTGCGCGGCCTCACTGAGCTCCATGAGCTGCTGCGCGGCGCGGAGCAGCGGCAGGTGCGCGTGCGCCACGAGGCGCGGCAGGCGGCGCCACTCGCGCAGCGCCTGCGCCGCCGCCGCCTCGGCGTGGCGCTCCACGTGCGACAGCTGCGCCTCGCCGCCCGCGCAGATGCACAGGTAGCCGCGGTACAGGTTCACCAGCCATGCTGCACACCAACACATCCACATTTCAATATTTAAAGGCTTTAAGACCGACCTCACTTTGGACGTGAACGTTCCTAGAGCAGGCGCCCGCCATGTGGCCGAAGTACGCTCGGCGTTCACTTCATACTAAGTATAAGATGAAACCCGTGGGTATGCCGAATGCACGTTTGAGGAAGACGCGTGCAGAATGAGAAGGCCTAAGGGCTTCTACGCACTATGCCGTTATCCCGAATGCGACAAGCCGTGCGGCTGACCGCAATAAAAAAATTGTATGAGAAAGTAGTTTCTATTCGCACTGCGATGATGCTGCCGGCCGACCGCACCAGTTAGGCGTAGGCATGGGCGTTTTCGGATTTTTACGCAAACCGATAAAAATCCGATTTCAGATTTTCAAATCGATTTCAAAAACCGATTTTAGAAATCGATTTCAGTAGCGGATGATGTAGCGTAGCGTACGACAAACGCAATCAATCGAAATCTTATTGTATTTTAGACATGAGACCAATCAAGTCAAATAAAACTCTCCAAACATAAATTCCTAAAAACTATTTGCAATTTACAAAATAAACATTCAATAGTTGCAATCTAAATTAGATATTGTCGCCTCGATATTTAGTTTTATTTTTACTATTTAATCTGCAATTCAAAAAACCGCCTGAATCCAAAACGATTCGCTTGCTTGGCGACAATTCGCTTCATCTCTTTCACTCTTTCAACGAATCACTAAGTTAGTTAGAAAAAGAAATGAAATTCGCTCTCTCTCGTTCTAACTTAGCGATGGGCGATGACGAGATGTTCAAGTCGATTGTTTCGATTGTTCAAACATCTCGATGACTCGCGATTGTTTTCTCTCGCCCAGTCGATGGTTTCAAGTCAACTCGGGGCGTCACGTAGTCACTAGGGTACCGATGCGAATGATGCGATGTTTGAAAGGATCAACTCGGCCACAATCGTAAACAGCAATCACATCGACTGAAATCGTCGCAAGTCGTTTGACTCGCTGACTTTCGACTGACTCGTAAATATCAATGAAGTTATAATTATAGTTTTAATGCGATATTAATATGGTGTTGGTTGTTGGGAGTTAACAATATAAATGCATATCGATGTCAATCAGTCTTTTAAGTATTTATTAAATTTCTCTTAATTATTCACAATATGTTGTACTTGGTAGATACTTGGTACAATAAGTATAATTATTGTGAAGTATAGGTATGTAAAGTTCTCTTTATTTTGATGGACTTTATTTTCCTTAGTAGTTAGTACCGATTCAATCAATCAATGAAAGACGGCTAGGACCATTGCCACCGGCATAGATAAATGATGTTGACTCGGAACAATCGAAAAACATCTCGATTGTTTGATGACAGACCGAGACAATCGGCGACTCGATGAAAAATTTTAACGACTGCGATTGTTTCGATTGGACAAACATCTCGACATCGCCCATCGCTATTCTAACTAACTAGTCGTTTGGTAGAATGAAAGAGAACGAATGAATATGAAAACTATCGAAAACGTAAGCTTTAGATTTACTTTGCAGTTTGGTTGCGCTTGCACCGTTTGGATCGGATTAGATTGTTTGCGTTACCGTGGTATGGTTTAGCGTTTTCTAAAATCGGTTTTCTCACATTGGAATATCGATACGATACGATTTCTGACTGCGATCGGCTTTCAGATTCGTTTTGATATATCAGTTTCATGCCTAGTTAGGCGGCCTAACTTAGGCCTCATTCACGGCAACGCGGGGCGTTGCTCGTCGCGTGCGGCGTGGCGTCTCGCGGCGCGTCGAACTTTTTTTTCTGTTTAAGGAGAGGCGGCGCGGGACGCGGCACTTAAGCTGCGTATCCATTATGCGCTCCTGGCGCGCGCACCATGAACGCCCGCGCCGAGAGCGCGTTCACGGAACGCGCTCCGAATATTTGAATGATATCAACTCCGCGCGCCATGGCGCGCGCGGCAGCTGTTCCAGTGTTCGGTCGTTCAACATGCAGGCCCGTCGTGCACGAGCAGCAGCTACGTTTATGTTTATATTCACAGTATTAAACAGAAGAAAAAACATAAACGTAAAGCGTTGGTGGATGAAAGAGTTGTTTCACAACATATTTCCCTCCAAGCGTCTTCTCTGAGCGGCAACTTTGATTATCCATCGCTCGGAACGTAACGAACACACAAAATAATATCACGTCCGTCTCAACTGGCGCGCGCGCCACAATTGAGTTGCCTTTGATGCGCGGTAAAAAACCGACTCTAGACGGAACGGGGCGCTCCATGTTCGAGCGTTCCAACAAACACATTGGCGCGCGCTCCAAAATGGTAACAATTTCGCGCGGCTGGAACGTGCGCCAATGTTCGTCCTTTTGGAGCGCGAAGTCGATACGCGGCTTAATCATGGTGAAGAGTGAAAGTGCCCGCCGTTGCGCCCGCGGCGATTCCTAAAGCGTGTAGCAAAGCATGCGTCGGGCACCGCAATCTCGGGTTGGGCACTCAATTTTAGTTTAGCGAGAGATGGGAGCGCACGTGTCGCAACTTGCCACATGAACTATTACGACGATAACGACGCACGATGTCTGCGTTGTGCGATTACCAAATAAGACTGGCAGAAAGTTCGCTGCGGGCATAGCTTCATCGAGAATTACCGCTGCGAGCACTCATGCAAAGCCATTGTTTGAAATAGATCTTCTTCCTCCTAGCGTTATCCCAGTTTCACCCTGGGGTCCGCTTACTAGTCTAACCGGATTTGGCTGAATATTAGCTTTTCCACAGAGCGACTGCCTGCCAGACCTACACAACTCGAAGGAATAGCGATATTCCATGGTTTAGACTAGTGTCAGTTTATTTAGAAGGTATAACAACTGTCAAAGATCTTCATGACAACCGGGACCGACGGCTTATCGTGCTCTCCGAGGCACGAGGCAAGCGATAATTTACAATTCAATACACTCATAACTCCGAAAAATCATTGGCGCGCGGCGTGGATTCGAACCCGATACCCTCTGCATGGCAGTGTGATGGTATCTCCACTTATGTTTGAAATAGATATATTGTCTATAATAATTTGTATAAATCGAGAATATTAAACTAACTTGACCGTTCTTCCAAACCTAATTAAACATGAGAGAGTGGCGTACTTGACTTCCGGTCCGTTAAACATGATTAAGATAGATAGATAGATATATACTTTATTGCACACCAAAATACAGTACATTATTAAAGTGACTTAAAACTACGATTTATGTACAAACGGCGGCCTTATCACCAAGGGCGATCTCTTCCAGGCAACCTTTGGATGGACAGGAATATTGTAAGCAATTTTATGGTGATGGTGTATTATTATATTAAATGAATAATTCAATTTTAAAATACAATACATATAAACATACAAAACCAAATAAATATACCTACATATATACGATACATACATAATGTATGCACATGCATTAAATATCTTTATACATACTAAACAATACAGATGCTGTAATAATAACTAGTGAAGTAAATTAATGTCTCTAAAATCTTAAGGATTTAAATAATGGTTTTTTAACATACCTTTGAATGTATTCATAGTGTTTGCTCTTCGTATCTCTAGTGGTAAAGCGTTCCATAAGCGCACAGCTTGGACAGTGAAAGATTTGTCGTAGTAATTAGTTGAATGCTTCGGCATCTCCAGAGTCAGATCCTCAGACGACCTCAAGTACTTTATATGTGTGATTTACTTCCGTATTGTCTGACATTTTGTCTCCTAGGTACGTCACGTCCTCTTTCCAATGGTGGGGAGCATACTTGTGCTGTGATTTTAACGAAGCGCTAGGGATCATTGGCGTTTTGAATTTCGGTTGGAACGGTCTTGAGCTTAATAACTGTTAGCCTCACGAACCTACGAAATATATTGTTTCTACATATAAAATACTAATCGAATAATCGATTGGTATTTATTGGCGGCAGTTACAGATTTAATAATTTTAAATAAGTGCATATTCCCCGGTAAGTGCTACTTAAATTCTCTAACTTTAAACTATTGCCGTGATCAAATCTTTTGCGGCATAACTTCAATTTGAAATTATTTATTAAGTAAATGTTGAGTTTTAAATAAATGGTGTTACCATTCATTTTTGTCTTTAGTGATTACTTGATAGTTTAATATGGAAGCTAACGCCAGTGAGAACGTGTTGCCTGCAGAAGCTACAGGAACAGAACGGAAGAGGAAGATTAAGGATGACTCGAGCAGTACGGACTCTGACAGCGCGTCATCGTGCTCTAGCTCAAGTGCTTCCAACATCAAACAGAGGCGCAAGTCAAAGGCTAAAAGGAAACGGCGCAACCGTAAGTTTGATACTTTATTAAAAGAAATTAAAAAAATCAAAACGCATTTGGCTAGTACTAATCATTTCTATTACCAAAACCAAAGTGCATACGACTACCCACATGAACAAAGTGACGACACTTATTCCGATTTCGTTAACCTTAATGCAAGTAATGAACTGTACGAAACGGGTACACCTCCAACGGAGAAAAATATCGAATTCACTTTAGCTTTAGGCACTAAAGCTCAGGAACCTTCGGTTCCTGCGGCTAGCCTTGAGTACACACAGCAGTTGTAAAACATACAAAGATTTGATATGGAAGAATGGAATAGTGTTCGTTACTCGGAGGTACAGAAACTGTACCTACGCTCGCCGGGCTTCGTTCCTTTACAGGCTAATGACGAAGTGAAGCGTTATGGACGGATGGACAATGGTTTGGAAAAAACTCTCGCTGCCCTTACGTATGCACTGCTCAAACAACGTAACACCTTGCAAAACGACGTCACAATTTTTTTACGTGGGCTCAAGAATAACAAGGATCATTATCATATAGCACAGTACATGAAAAAAATAACAATATTTTCGCCACCGGTGAATATTGTAAGGTGTACAATGATACGCTTCAAATGGTTTGTGGTCACAGAGCAGAAATCATACAGCGCAGAAGAGAAACTATTCTGGCGTCTGTAAAAGACTGTTTTCACAAAAGCACGCTTCGCAAGATACCGCCGTCGAACATCAACCTTTTCGACGATGACAAATTAAGTAGCGTGCTCGAAAGATATGGTGGGTTGAAAACTGTGTTTTAGTCTAACCATAAGGATCGTAAATTTCGTCCGCAGAACGAGTCCAACGCTGGCCCATGCACATTGAAATCCTACCGCAAGGACAAAACGAATATACCCACTCGACCTCGTCCTACCAGGGGCAACGCCCCGCGAGGTACATCAAATCGGTGATCATTTCAACCATGTAAACACACCCGAAGCCGACGGGATGAAAGAAGGGCACACTCTCCCGTATCTCATCGAGATCGGAGGGGTCAGCAGTGACGACGCTATTGACAACCCAAGCACATTCTATGCGGGACGCCTCCTCTCAAACTACAAAAAATGGGAACACTTGGGAGCGCCGCCATACATACTAAAAATTATAAACGGATATCACATACCATTGATTGCCAAACCGCCTCTTTGCCTGCCAGGTAAACTAAGCAGAGTAACTCTTCCATCATTGGAAATGGACCAGAACATACAAGAAATGTTAGAACAGGGAGTTCTGGAAACCGTATCGTTCTCACCGAGTTGCATCTCTCCCATATTTTTGAGACCATAGACCGACTGAACCTGGCGACCAATTTTCAATTTGCAGCACCTGAACAAGTATGTACAGGTCGACAAATTCCGACTGATAAATGTACATCGAGTACCAGATTTCATACAACCCCAGGATTACATGGCAAAGTTGGACATTCACCAAGCTTACTTTCATTTACCTGTAGCGGCAGGTCACAGAAAATTCCGACTGCTGTACAAAGGCAAATTGATGCAAATGACCTGCCTACCATCCGATCTAAGTTCAGCGCCAAGGACATTCGCGAGTCTGACAAACTTTGTCGCCGAATACTTACGGAAGCGAGGAGTACGTCTTCTGGTATATTTAGACGACTTCGTTTTAGTGAACCAAAGTCAGCAGCTGCTCATGGATCATATCCAACTCCCTGTCAGTACACTGAAATCCCTGGGCTGGGTATTGAACCTAAAAAAGTCTGTAACCAGACCAAGCAAGGTTATAGAATTCTTGGGAGTAGTCTGGGACCCCTGGCAAAACGAGAAATACCTTCCTGTAAAATCTGCGACAAAACTAAAAGACCAAATCACCAGAACACTTCAAGCGGGAAAAGCAAACCTAAAAGAACTACTGCAGGAAGTAATCGGTATCCTCAATTTGCCAGTTTTGTTGTTCAGAGGGGACGCCTGAACTATCGTTATCTTCAAGAACAACTAAACGACACTCGGCGGGCGGTTCAACGAAAGACACTACCCCTATCAATTGGTGCTATAAGAGACCTCGAATGGTGGCAGCACAACTATGTGAAACGCACCATGATACACATTCATGCTCCTGTACATCATTTAGTAACCAACGCCAGCAACCATGCATGGGGTGCAAAACTGAACAACGACAGTCTTGTTGGGACCTGGTCTCCCAACGAACAACGCCTTCATTCCAATATAGAAGAAATGATGGCAATCCGCAATGTCCTCAACGATCAAGGTCAGAACCTGGCCTCAACAGCACTTCACATTCAATGCTACAACCGGACAGTGGTCTCATACATCAAAAACGAAGGATACCTCCTACCCAATCGCAGCCCTTGAGGGAACTAACGCAGGAAATATTCGTCTTACTCGATCAGCACAACATACATGTCAACATATACCACATCCCAGGTCAGTACAACTATCAGGCAGACAGACTATCACGAAACCAAGAACCATCAGAATGGCGCCTACTACCATCATTCACGGAGGTTGTGTTTGCGAAATGGGGAACACCAGTGATAGATCTTTTCGCCTCGAGTCAAGCCCACGTAGTCGAATAATATGGTACACTGAACAGGAGTGACGAAAAAGCGTGTGTTTACGACGCACTGAGCGTAACCTGGGATTATCCCTTAGCCTGGGTCTTCCCACCCCCATACTTAATACCAAGAGTACTCGGCCACCTGAACCAAGCACAAGGGACTTGCCTTGTAGTAGCACCACGGTGGGAGAAGGTATATTGGCGACCGGATCTAAAGAGCCGCTCCCTGTCAGCACCGTTCACAGTGAAGAACCTCGACCGAGTACTAGTGGACACATCGACAGGTCTCCCTCCACCCAAAGTGGCAACAATGACCCTCGAAGTGTGGTGTTGTGGGGTGAGAGAGGTACTTAACTGATTGGACTGACGAACAAAAAACCCTACTTACATCTAGCTAGCGAGAGACAACCCTAAATACTTATCGCCCTGCATGAAAAAGGTGGACCAATTGGGCTCAAAGCAACCATGTCAACAGACACGCCCCGTTGGGTGCTGACTTAGCAAGATTTTTAACAGATCTTCATCAAAAAGAAAAGTTTGCCCTTAATACAATCTTAGTTCACAAATCGGTAGTCTACCTTTTGTGACCCAAACAACCGGTATAAATTGAGCTCACATCCACTTGTCAAGCAGATTTTGAAAGCCATAGCCTTGAGTAAGCTCGTAACTAAAAAAACACCTATCTGGGATATAAATAAGCTGGTTGACTATTTAGACACCAAGAACCCTGATACACAAAGTCTTTACGAAGCTTCATATCAAACAGCAACTATCCTTCTCCTTTGTTCTGGGCGTCGGGTACATGATTTAACCTTACTGAAAATATCCCCGGACCAATTCAATGTAACAGATGAATTTGTAATAAAATTCTCAAACCTAGTTATGGTTAAAAAACCGATTGCGTAACATATCAGCAGTCAGGGTGGAAACTGACAAGAAACACTGACAAAGTATACATACTGGATTCAGAAGCTTACAAAACTTATCCCAACAGAGAACTTGAAGTAAAGGATGATAGTCTCTTCCTTACAACAGCAGGCAAACCAAAGGCCGCATCAAGAGCTGTCATCTCAGGCTGGGTAAAACGCATGCTGAAGGAAGCTAAAATGAACGCATCTTCAGGAAGCTGTCGATATGCCGTGGCTTCGAAAAATTGGTTTGAAAATGCCCCCCTCACTGAAATCTTACCCAGAGGCAACTGGAAGTCGGTCAATACATTTGCGAAGTTTTATCAACGAGATATCGCTGATTCATCCGATATCGAAAGACCATTGAACACCCGGTACTTCACACCAGCTGATTAATAACTATCATTTTTATTAATTAATCTATTTATATATGCCACTTATATGCATTGTATAATGTACATATTATACCAATTGGCTCATGATTCATAGAGGAAAGAAATAAACATATTTTCTAAAAACAAATTTATTTCTATTTGTCACTACACATAATTAATCACATTGACGAACTCTTTCACCAGGCGAAAACAAACAATTCTCTCATGTTTAATTAGGTTTGGAAGAACGGTCAAGTTAGTTTAATAGGGACGTTTTACCTTACAATAAAACGTTTATTAAACATACTTATTACTTACCTTCTTCCAAACCTAATAATTCTTAACTCTGCCTGGTGATATTAAACATTCGATCCAATGATCCCTAGTGCTTCGTTCAAATCACAGCACAAGTATGCTCCCCACCATTGGAAAGAGGACGTGACGTACCTAGGAATCAAAATGTCAGGCAATCCGGAAGGAAATCATGTTTAACCGACCGGAAGTCAAGTGCGGTACTCTCATGTTTAATTAGGTTTGGAAGAAGGTAAGTATGTTTAATAAACGTTTTATTGTAAGGTAAAACGTCCCTAATATTGGATTGTTGCACTCGATAGCTAACAAATAGAGCTATTTGCCGTCTCTTTTATAAATGTACACGACGAAACAAGCCCCGCAAACCTGTAAACTTGAAATATATTTCTACAACTCACGACTTACTTTATTGAAAACTAGCCTTTGCCCGCGGCTTTGCTCACGCTAAATTCGGGGTAATATAAAACTTCGTCATCGTTCGATAATAATTTTCGTTTTAATTCTGTTCATAGGGATTAATAAGAAAAATAACCGCAAGAAGTATTTAAAACATTTCTGTAAACAGTATTTTTAGAGTTCCGTAGTCAAAAATGGCTTAACACGGAATCCGATAGACGCTCTATGTCTGTCAGTCTATCCGTATGTCACAGCCACTTTATGCCGAAACAATTCAGTTTACACATTTGAAAATTGGTAGGTAGATGTATTCTATGAACCGCTTTACAACGTTCGCGTTATAGAAAATAAAAAATATTGAATATTAAGGGGAGCTCTTCATACATGGAACTGATGTGGAAAATGGGTTGTTAAAAATTACTTTGAGGTTCCTAAAACCATTGTTTCTCAAAGTCAATCGTTTGAAAGATATACGGTTCCACAGCGGTAAATGGGCGTGTGTGTCCCTCTAACTTTTAAAGTAAGAGAGTGACAATTCTAAATAAAAATATATGCTGTTAATCGTTATAAAAACTTCCAACGAAAATTGGTTTGAACTATATGTAGTCAGCAGTTTTTGAAATAAAGCACATCTTAAAAACCGCAAATATAGCTTTGTCGTTTATACAAATACTATTAATAGTTAGTCGAAGATAATGACTATGGTAAGTGGATACCTCTACTACGGAACCCTTTATGAGCGAGTCTGACTCACAATAGCGAATAGCTTTTATAATGTTTCGTCCTAGGTGTTACTTGTAGTCGTTTGCCATTACAAAGCTTTGGTGCATTAAGACTCCGCATTAACAGGACTGGAACACCAACGTTCAGTCTCAAGTTGCGTGAAGGTACTCCTGATAATTGTAAGGAGTTCAGAAACTCTATAGGGTACGAAGTAGTAACTTGGTCAGTATTCATGACATCATCTACCGAAAGGTGCTACATCACTTTGCATACAGTCAAATGTCAAAGCCATGGTCCGATATATCTCTATACACACTTTCGCATTTATGAGTAGAGAATATTGTTTCAGCCTGTTTAGCGTGAAATCGGTACATACATACATACACATTTACGCATTTATACCTAATACTAGCCGTTTCCCGCGGTTTCACCCGCGTCCTAAGGGAACTACTTCGCGTACCCGAAAAAACTAAATAGCTTACGGATCCCTATTTTTTCTAAAATAAAATAGCCTATATTACTCGCAGATAATGTAGCTTTCTAATAGTGAAAGAATTTTTTAAATCGGTCCAGTAGTTTTTGAGTTTATCCATTACAAACAAACAAAGAAACAAAAATACAATTTTTTCCTCTTTATAATATTAGTGTAGATTAGTAGGGATTAGCCAAGACTGTTACAATAATTATTATTAGTTTATATAAGTAAGCGAACGAAGTAATGACAGTGTATGATACACTGACAATGTAGTTATATTGTGACAGTACTGACAGATATGCGATGGCACATGCGCAGCACTCAATTATTACAGCGCATGCATTCTTACTGTCAATAGGTATTAGGTTTGTCCCTACAAACTTCAACCCTCTCTAAAATACCTCCCAGATATTTTTTTGCAACTAATTGTTTTTCCTGGTTCTAAGCTTCCTCCCCACCAATTTTCAGCCAAATCAGTTCAGCCGTTCTTGAGTTATAAATAGTGTAACTAACACGACTTTCTTTTATATACATATATATGAACAAGAAGCTATTTTGGCGTTACACGTCTTCAATTTTACAGTCGAGCTCTGAAAATTTTGCTGATGTTATTGTTTTTAAACATGAGGATGTATGAGTCCAGCTGTGACAAGGTCGGGAAGAAGCAAAAAAACGTGAAATTGTGTGATTAATAACTGCAAAATCTGCAAATATAGCGCAAATTTCATTCTTACAAAAAAACTGTTTCACCAACAGCACCTGGATATTTTTGCAGCCGGATTATGGACCATAACATTTTACAATCATAAACACGCAGAATATAAGCTACCAAACTACGTACCCAATTCCTTAGGACAGTTATACTCCACTTCGGCGAGTGCCTCCTTCATTGTTGTCCAATTGGGGTTCCTCCACGAACTCTCGAGTATCAGGAAGGGATCCCTGCCACTTCTTGTGCAGCCGAGTTCAAGTAAAGAATCCCATTGGTTTAGTTCTTTTGCGCACTTCAGCCAGTGTTGCGTCCATAGGTTGCATTCCTTGTGCATATTGTATGACGACGGATTGGTTGTGTATTCCGATTTTAGTTTGGCCATAGCGACGTCGTACGCAGCCTGTAAACGTAAGTTTTATTTAATATACCGGGACCATTTAATTTCCTTCTTACCTTGCCTTCTTAATTTGGCGGTACCAAGTTGCATAACAAATGGCTATCATTTAGGATAAAATGATGGCAATACGATTGTGACTTGAAAGCCCTATTGTGAGCGACTTAGTAAGTTTAGGTCCACCTAAAGGACCGGACAGAAGGAGATCAACAGGAGTACTAAAATAAACTGTATCAGATCGTAACTCTATTATTATTAAATTATTTAATCTTAAAGTTGACTCGAATTGAATTAACCTTAGTCTTAGATCAGAATAAAATTTTAAAAAATATTGAAACCCAGCCCAGTAGAAAATTAGTAAAAAAAAGTGACCGAAGAGAATTCAATTTCCTTTTGTTATGGATGGTAAAAAGAGAAATTAGATATTTACAATTAATTCATTCAGAACCTACGGTTCCACAGACAGACAGGTCAAACTTATAACACCCCACTTTTATCGTCGGAGGTTATAAAGAGATACGTACTTGCGCCTGTTCGAAGAAGCCTTGTTGTTCGTAAGCGATGGCGACGTTGGTCTCGCGGAACCGCGCGTGTTTCTGCCACAGCCCCGACCACATGTCCTCCTCTTGCAGGAGTTCGTACATGTCACTCAGGGAATCTAGCACCTCCTGCAAGTTTATATATAACAGTTTCTAAAGACAAAGTAGGTAGAAAGTAAATATAATAAGGGACTGTCACACGCCAAAGTGAAATCATGTTCACAGGCTGGGCTTTAGTAGGTCACCAATGTAGAGAAAAGTTTTGTGCAGATGCCAAAATAAATCGCATATAAAAAGTAACCATTAAATGATAGCGGCGTATACGTGACCTTTGATGATATACATTCCAATTACATGTTTCTCAGATTCTCCTCTCAAATCTCAATACCGGGTTATTCTCTTTTCCAATAACTACCAAGTGTGTGTATACTTACAGTAGGTGTAGTAGTCTCAACATCATAGTCGTATATCTCGAGGGGCTCGCGCTGGGCGCGCCCGCTGGCCTGGTCGATGGCCATCTGCTCCAGGTTCAGAGTCATGCGGTGCCACAAGTTGTGAGTCTTGCCCAGGTACTTCATCATTGGCCTACACAAATAATTAGGATAGGTGAAATACCAACTCGATTGATAAATTCAAGTTTTAAAACCACATCAAATCGGAGGACTTACTGCAGCTACAGCCACCGTATGTTGTTTAGCGTACTGATTGGCTTGCCTAAAGTTTTTAGCCAAACTGCCCGTGGCCAATTAATGCACCGAATGCCGCGCGCCGTTCAAATAGAGCGGTTTAATACAAACCGCAAGTATTTTTTTACCAAGTCGCACTCTTTTGGTACTTTCAACGGCAGCGATAAAGTTGTTGACTTAGTTTCACCACTTCTAAGTAAGCGTTACCTTCCAGGTAAATTCAAAATTAGAACCAAATTTCTATGAATTTATTTAGTTTAACCAAAACTTATTGGACAGTGGTAAAACAGGCCCTTATTTTATTAGAAGTACAACAGGGGTGAAAGTTAACGACCATAATGCATTTAGAAACTAATAATTAAAATGTAAACTTACGGTTTAATGCTGACGGGCGGGTTGCAGCGTGCGAGCGCTTCAATAAATGTGTTGAGCGCGCTCAGCGGCTGGTCCCGTTGTACGACGTGCACGCCCGAGATTATGAACGGCACTATCTCGTTCATTATCGTCTAAAACAACACAAATGTGTTAATTTTATTGTTGATCATATACTTCATTGAAGACTACGCTCGCTCCAGTAAGCCTGAATCGCGGGGATATGGGCAAAAAAATAAACAACGGACTCAAAGTTGACTCAATTTATTTATTTACACGGATTACTCGAACGCAATGGGACCCATCATCTAATTAACAAAACACGTTACTGAGCTAATTGCTTTTCTCAGAAGGAAACACTAAACAAGAATCAACATCATCTAATCTCGACAAAATACGGATACTTTATTTGTATTTAGTTGATGCGCATGTTCAGCAGTGAGTGGACGTCTCTGAGATGATGATGATTTTGTTGGTGTATTTGCTTTCCTATGCAGCGAAAAGGGCGTATTTCCACACATGACCAAACAAAAGCTACTCTTGTAATACTTACTCCCAACTGGCGCTCGTCCAGCGTGGACCACAGCCTGGGGAACATCCTGAGCCACGTGTGGTGCGCGAGGGCGTCGTCCATGTGACACAGCTGAGCCGCGGCGACTACCAGCTACTCTTGTAATACTTACTCCCAACTGGCGCTCGTCCAGCGTGGACCACAGCCTGGGGAACATCCTGAGCCACGTGTGGTGCGCGAGGGCGTCGTCCATGTGACACAGCTGAGCCGCGGCGACTACCAGCTACTCTTGTAATACTTACTCCCAACTGGCGCTCGTCCAGCGTGGACCACAGCCTGGGGAACATCCTGAGCCACGTGTGGTGCGCGAGGGCGTCGTCCATGTGACACAGCTGAGCCGCCGCGACTACCAGCTACTCTTGTAATACTTACTCCCAACTGGCGCTCGTCCAGCGTGGACCACAGCCTGGGGAACATCCTGAGCCACGTGTGGTGCGCGAGGGCGTCGTCCATGTGACACAGCTGAGCCGCCGCGACTACCAGCTACTCTTGTAATACTTACTCCCAACTGGCGCTCGTCCAGCGTGGACCACAGCCTGGGGAACATCCTGAGCCACGTGTGGTGCGCGAGGGCGTCGTCCATGTGACACAGCTGAGCCGCCGCGACTACCAGCTACTCTTGTAATACTTACTCCCAACTGGCGCTCGTCCAGCGTGGACCACAGCCTGGGGAACATCCTGAGCCACGTGTGGTGCGCGAGGGCGTCGTCCATGTGACACAGCTGAGCCGCCGCGACTACCAGCTACTCTTGTAATACTTACTCCCAACTGGCGCTCGTCCAGCGTGGACCACAGCCTGGGGAACATCCTGAGCCACGTGTGGTGCGCGAGGGCGTCGTCCATGTGACACAGCTGAGCCGCCGCGACTACCAGCTACTCTTGTAATACTTACTCCCAACTGGCGCTCGTCCAGCGTGGACCACAGCCTGGGGAACATCCTGAGCCACGTGTGGTGCGCGAGGGCGTCGTCCATGTGACACAGCTGAGCCGCCGCGACTACCAGCTACTCTTGTAATACTTACTCCCAACTGGCGCTCGTCCAGCGTGGACCACAGCCTGGGGAACATCCTGAGCCACGTGTGGTGCGCGAGGGCGTCGTCCATGTGACACAGCTGAGCCGCCGCGACTACCAGCTACTCTTGTAATACTTACTCCCAACTGGCGCTCGTCCAGCGTGGACCACAGCCTGGGGAACATCCTGAGCCACGTGTGGTGCGCGAGGGCGTCGTCCATGTGACACAGCTGAGCCGCCGCGACTACCAGCTACTCTTGTAATACTTACTCCCAACTGGCGCTCGTCCAGCGTGGACCACAGCCTGGGGAACATCCTGAGCCACGTGTGGTGCGCGAGGGCGTCGTCCATGTGACACAGCTGAGCCGCCGCGACTACCAGCTACTCTTGTAATACTTACTCCCAACTGGCGCTCGTCCAGCGTGGACCACAGCCTGGGGAACATCCTGAGCCACGTGTGGTGCGCGAGGGCGTCGTCCATGTGACACAGCTGAGCCGCCGCGACTACCAGCTACTCTTGTAATACTTACTCCCAACTGGCGCTCGTCCAGCGTGGACCACAGCCTGGGGAACATCCTGAGCCACGTGTGGTGCGCGAGGGCGTCGTCCATGTGACACAGCTGAGCCGCCGCGACTACCAGCTACTCTTGTAATACTTACTCCCAACTGGCGCTCGTCCAGCGTGGACCACAGCCTGGGGAACATCCTGAGCCACGTGTGGTGCGCGAGGGCGTCGTCCATGTGACACAGCTGAGCCGCCGCGACTACCAGCTACTCTTGTAATACTTACTCCCAACTGGCGCTCGTCCAGCGTGGACCACAGCCTGGGGAACATCCTGAGCCACGTGTGGTGCGCGAGGGCGTCGTCCATGTGACACAGCTGAGCCGCCGCGACTACCAGCTACTCTTGTAATACTTACTCCCAACTGGCGCTCGTCCAGCGTGGACCACAGCCTGGGGAACATCCTGAGCCACGTGTGGTGCGCGAGGGCGTCGTCCATGTGACACAGCTGAGCCGCCGCGACTACCAACTGCTCAGTGCGGACGCGGCGGGCTAGCTCCAGAAACTCCGACTGCTTGCCCACTATTTGATTTAGGGTGCGTAGTCTGGAAAAGAAACAATCATCATCATCATCAGCACTGTATATTATTATATAATGTTCCAAACAAAGCTCATTCTTTTTGCATCTGTTCGTTGAAAAATCAAATATAAGTTGTGTTATTGGTGCTGCAAATATGCGACTTACTCATTTTGATACTCAATCATAATGAATTGGTTTCCGATGGACCTTAAGATACTGTACCACGCGAACACATTTAAACTGTTCGTTAATATTATCACTTCAAATGGTTTGATATGGTGTGCCATAGAATAAAAATATCACTATTGTAGATTCCGAGACCTTAAACATTGAAACACTATCTATGACATAATATACTTAACGTTATTAAGTGCGGTGTGGCTTACCGATTGGTAACAGTTTTAGTAACGCACTCCTCCTTGGCAGTGGAGCTGGAATCGAGGTCCATATCGAGCACATCCTCTTTGTCCGGGTCAAGTGAATCGCTGAACCCGTCCGAAGACTCTTCCTTGACACTGCTGAATATCACAAACGATTTACGGTCTTCGCTGTCCGCTGTGCTTATGACTGAACATATGCTGGGTAACAGGTATTTCGGATTCGATAGCCTGATTTGGGTACCTGTGAAATAAAAAGAGTTTTGTCAATAAATATTATTTGATGTCATGTATTCAGTACTATTTAGATTGTGTAAAAAATAAATAATACGAACTGTTAATGATATCATTTGACTATTGTCGATGTGACTTAGAATAACATGATCAAGTAAACTAAATAGTCCGCGTTTCGCGTAGCCTCCATTACAGGACGTAGAAGAATACCATGTTGGTTTTAGTGTGTAGAAAGCCTGTAGGGGCGAGTCGCACACATCCTCTCTGCATACCACAAGAGGCAGTGGGTGAAAAGACAAAAAAATCTAGGTAGGACCCAGTCAACAATAATTTAGTTCACTTACTTGGCACACAGGTAACTAGCAGCAACTCTAAGCACTGCTTGATCCAGAAGTGTTGTCCGATGTGTTCCCAGTTCTGAGAGCAAATGATGTAGAGCAGCCGGTCGAAGATTCGCTTGCGCACGCTGGCGTCGTACACCTCGAAGAACTTTGCGCGAATGTTCGGCTGAGGGCATCGGAGACCTGCGAGGAACGCTGGCTCCAGCTTCATAGAGAGCTCCGTCATTTTTAGGTGCTCGTCCCTGTTGGAAATTGTTATGATTTAGTTTAGGGTTTTTACTGGTAAAATCTTTTTGGTTAATCAAAACATAGAAAGCTGGCTGCTTTGCCTGAGGAAGTCATGAGTTCCTTCTGGGGGCGAAGCGAACACACGATAGTAGCCCCCATACTAATAAAATCTAGTTTATTTTGAGTCTGAGTCCGTTTATGGGCAACTATGGAACCTTAAATCCATTTGTTCTTGTTTTTTAATCATCTTTATTTTATTTTATGATCTCCATCTTACATTTTATAACTTTTCCTAAGCGTTATTTTGTTAAAGGATAGATGCAAGTGGCGTTCCGTTGTCTCTGGCTACCCCGACGAAAAAAAGGCGTGAGTATATCTACACTAATATTATAAAGAGGAAAAATTTGTATTTTTGTTTGTTTGTAATGGATAAACTCAAAAACTACTGGACCGATTTTAAAAATTCTTTCACCATTAGAAAGCTACATTATCTGCGAGTAAAATAGGCTATATTTTACTTTAGAAAAAATAGGGGTCCGTAAGATATTTGGGTTTTTCGGGTACGTGAAGTAGTTCCCTCAGGAAGCGTGTGAAACCGCGGGAAACGGCTAGTATATTATATATTTTATTCTGTTATAAGAAATCTTACAAAAAAACTTACCTGTACACATAGTTAATCAGCTCTAAGAACAGCGCATTGAGCTCCAAGTCATCAGGGAACCTCTTCTCGACGTACTGCATAAGCTTGACCAACAGTATGGACTTCTCTCTGAGCGAGGGCGCGGCGCCGGCGGTGCTGGCCACGGCGCTACTGGGGCCCGCGGCGCCGCTAGCGATGGCCGGGGTCGTGCCACGCCATTTCACCCACTCTTCTACCATACGAATGATTGCTTTCATCACCTAGGAAAAAAACGTACAATTCATCATAAGCATCATGAAAGATGGGTTAGGCCATAGTCTACCACCACGCCTAGTGCGGTTTGGCGCACTTCACATTATGTTTCGAAGACATAATGCAGACCTATCAGACATGCAGGTTTATATACGATTTATTTATTCAGTTTAGCAAGGGCCAATGAACAGTTTATGCAGTTTACTGATCTGATGACAATGCAGATATTCTGCAATCGATTAGCTAGTTGTTCTAACTCAAAATAAGAACTAATATGTAAATGCTTACCTTAGCGTCAGTAGTTTTCTCAATGAGGCCGACCAGAACGGTGCCTATAAAAGTTTTCCTCGTATCGACGGGCATCACAGATACGCGAGCCTTTAGTAGATCCAATGCTAGAATCTGCAAAGAAATATCTGAATCAAGATCTGCTCATAACGAATATGATACGGTGTTACGTCTCCGCTACATCATTCGTGTGCGTCAATGACAAGGCCAACTAGCGCCTTGTCTTTTCATGCACTTGGTCATGGCTGGCAGCTACGAAGGGAAGTCCAAAAGTTCGTGGAATGAAAGGGTTCTAAATTAAATAAAACAATAAATCTATTTTTCTTTTTCAATATATTCACCCTGAAGTTGAATACATTAAATTTATTAGAGCTATGAATATTTTTTTCTAAACCGTCGAAATAATATTGTTTGTCTTTCACCTCAAATGGGCCAAAATTGCCTCCTTCACCTCAATGTCGTCGGAAAATTAGTCTTTCTTTTAAATTGGGGAAAAAATAAAAATCACTAGGGGCGAGGTATGGACTGTAAGGTAGGTGGAATAGTGATTCGAAGCTGTGGGTGAGCAGAGCACCCATTGCAACTCTGCTCTTGTGAACTGGTGCGTTGTAAGAGCAACACACCCTTAGCTAATTTTCCTCGACGTTTTTCTTTGATGGTCTCCTTTAATTTCTCTAGTATCGATGCGTAGTATTCTCCGCTTATGTTTCTTCCCTTTTTTTTTGCAATCAATCAGTATTATCCCCTCACAATCCCAAAATCAGTAGCCATCAACTTCCCAGCCGATTCTGACACCTTGAATTTCTTTGGCGGTGGTGTGCCCTTCATATGCCATTGCATGGACTCCTGTTTTGACTCAGGCTCAAAGTGATGGAACCATGTTTCATCTCCAGTAACAATCCGGTCCAAAATCTGTGCAGGTTCATCTCCACACAACTCCAAAAACTGCTTTGAAGCATCGAAACGCAGCTGTTTCTGAAGCGGAGTGAGCATTCTCGGTACCCATCTTGCACTAACTTTTGTCATACCCAGATGGTCATGTAGGAGCCGCAAATTGGTGGTATCTGATACTCCAACTAATGCAGATAACTGGTTTTTCTTCAAATGGGCGATCTCCAGAACAAGTTTTCTACTTTTTCGATGTTGTCTGATGTGGTGGCCTCAACTGGCCGAACAGAGCGGGGGTCGTCTTCAATCGACTTTCGACCATGTTAAACTGATTTATAAATCATGGATTTACCAGAACAATCCTCCACGTAAGCGGCTTGCATTTCGTTTAAAATGGTTTGGCCATTTTTACCTTGCTTGGTAAGGAATTTTATCACGGCACGGTTTCAATTTTCTCCATAGTTTCAGTTTTCTTCCGGATTGACTTGTTTAGCAGGCGAGTGTTCGTAAACGAATGACGCAACAGGGCTAAAACTCTATTTATATACTAATGATGAGTCTCCAAGTAGTATGACACTAAGAGAGCACCCCTATCCCCACTCCATCCTCTCCATTCCACAAACTTTTGGACCTCCCCTCGTACTAAAAGCCGTACCGTGGATTTCATGGATAGGATCGCATAGCAATAAAGACTGATCATTTAACGAGTACGTAAGTAGTGTAGTGTAGTGTAGTGTTACTAACGAGTAGGTCGGCGAGCGCATGGTCGGGGCTGGGCGCGACGTGGTCCCGCGCCATGCGCTGCAGCACTCGCATGAGCGGTTGCAGCAGGCGGTCGATGTACGTAAGTAGTGTAGTGTAGTGTAGTGTAGTGTTACTAACGAGTAGGTCGGCGAGCGCATTGTCGGGGCTGGGCGCGACGTGGTCCCGCGCCATGCGCTGCAGCACTCGCATGAGCGGCTGCAGCAGGCGGTCGATGTACGTAAGTAGTGTAGTGTACTGTAGTGTTACTAACGAGTAGGTCGGCGAGCGCATGGTCGGGGCTGGGCGCGACGTGGTCCCGCGCCATGCGCTGCAGCACTCGCATGAGCGGCTGCAGCAGGCGGTCGATGTACGTAAGTAGTGTAGTGTACTGTAGTGTTACTAACGAGTAGGTCGGCGAGCGCATGGTCGGGGCTGGGCGCGACGTGGTCCCGCGCCATGCGCTGCAGCACTCGCATGAGCGGCTGCAGCAGGCGGTCGATGTACGTAAGTAGTGTAGTGTAGTGTTACTAACGAGTAGGTCGGCGAGCGCATGGTCGGGGCTGGGCGCGACGTGGTCCCGCGCCATGCGCTGCAGCACTCGCATGAGCGGCTGCAGCAGGCGGTCGATGTACGTAAGTAGTGTAGTGTAGTGTTACTAACGAGTAGGTCGGCGAGCGCATGGTCGGGGCTGGGCGCGACGTGGTCCCGCGCCATGCGCTGCAGCACTCGCATGAGCGGCTGCAGCAGGCGGTCGATGTACGTAAGTAGTGTAGTGTAGTGTAGTGTAGTGTTACTAACGAGTAGGTCGGCGAGCGCATGGTCGGGGCTGGGCGCGACGTGGTCCCGCGCCATGCGCTGCAGCACTTGCATGAGCGGCTGCAGCAGGCGGTCGATGTACGTAAGTAGTGTAGTGTACTGTAGTGTTACTAACGAGTAGGTCGGCGAGCGCATGGTCGGGGCTGGGCGCGACGTGGTCCCGCGCCATGCGCTGCAGCACTCGCATGAGCGGCTGCAGCAGGCGGTCGATGTACGTAAGTAGTGTAGTGTACTGTAGTGTTACTAACGAGTAGGTCGGCGAGCGCATGGTCGGGGCTGGGCGCGACGTGGTCCCGCGCCATGCGCTGCAGCACTCGCATGAGCGGCTGCAGCAGGCGGTCGATGTACGTAAGTAGTGTAGTGTAGTGTTACTAACGAGTAGGTCGGCGAGCGCATGGTCGGGGCTGGGCGCGACGTGGTCCCGCGCCATGCGCTGCAGCACTCGCATGAGCGGCTGCAGCAGGCGGTCGATGTACGTAAGTAGTGTAGTGTAGTGTTACTAACGAGTAGGTCGGCGAGCGCATGGTCGGGGCTGGGCGCGACGTGGTCCCGCGCCATGCGCTGCAGCACTCGCATGAGCGGCTGCAGCAGGCGGTCGATGTACGTAAGTAGTGTAGTGTAGTGTTACTAACGAGTAGGTCGGCGAGCGCATGGTCGGGGCTGGGCGCGACGTGGTCCCGCGCCATGCGCTGCAGCACTCGCATGAGCGGCTGCAGCAGGCGGTCGTTGTACGTAAGTAGTGTAGTGTACTGTAGTGTTACTAACGAGTAGGTCGGCGAGCGCATGGTCGGGGCTGGGCGCGACGTGGTCCAGCGCCATGCGCTGCAGCACTCGCATGAGCGGCTGCAGCAGGCGGTCGATGTACGTAAGTAGTGTAGTGTAGTGTTACTAACGAGTAGGTCGGCGAGCGCATGGTCGAGGCTGGGCGCGACGTGGTCCCGCGCCATGCGCTGCAGCACTCGCATGAGCGGCTGCAGCAGGCGGTCGATGTACGTAAGTAGTGTAGTGTAGTGTTACTAACGAGTAGGTCGGCGAGCGCATGGTCGGGGCTGGGCGCGACGTGGTCCCGCGCCATGCGCTGCAGCACTCGCATGAGCGGCTGCAGCAGGCGGTCGATGTACGTAAGTAGTGTAGTGTAGTGTAGTGTTACTAACGAGTAGGTCGGCGAGCGCACGGTCGGGGCTGGGCGCGACGTGGTCCCGCGCCATGGGCTGCAGCACTCGCATGAGCGGCTGCAGCAGGCGGTCGATGTACGTAAGTAGTGTAGTGTAGTGTAGTGTTACTAACGAGTAGGTCGGCGAGCGCATGGTCGGGGCTGGGCGCGACGTGGTCCCGCGCCATGCGCTGCAGCACTCGCATGAGCGGCTGCAGCAGGCGGTCGATGTACGTAAGTAGTGTACTGTAGTGTTACTAACGAGTAGGTCGGCGAGCGCATGGTCGGGGCTGGGCGCGACGTGGTCCCGCGCCATGCGCTGCAGCACTCGCATGAGCGGCTGCAACAGGCGGTCGATGTACGTAAGTAGTGTAGTGTAGTGTAGTGTTACTAACGAGTAGGTCGGCGAGCGCATGGTCGGGGCTGGGCGCGACGTGGTCCCGCGCCATGCGCTGCAGCACTCGCATGAGCGGCTGCAGCAGGCGGTCGATGTACATAAGTAGTGTAGTGTAATGTAGTGCTACTAACGAGTAGGTCGGCGAGCGCATAGTCGGGGCTGGGCGCGACGTGGTCCCGCGCCATGCGCTGCAGCACTCGCATGAGCGGCTGCAGCAGGCGGTCGATGTACGTAAGTAGTGTAGTGTAGTGTTACTAACGAGTAGGTCGGCGAGGGCATGGTCGGGGCTGGGCGCGACGTGGTCCCGCGCCATGCGCTGCAGCACTCGCATGAGCGGCTGCAGCAGGCGGTCGATGTACGTAAGTAGTGTAGTGTACTGTAGTGTTACTAACGAGTAGGTCGGCGAGCGCATGGTCGGGGCTGGGCGCGACGTGGTCCCGCGCCATGCGCTGCAGCACTCGCATGAGCGGCTGCAGCAGGCGGTCGATGTACGTAAGTAGTGTAGTGTACTGTAGTGTTACTAAGGAGTAGGTCGGCGAGCGCATGGTCGGGGCTGGGCGCGACGTGGTCCCGCGCCATGCGCTGCAGCACTCGCATGAGCGGCTGCAGCAGGCGGTCGATGTACGTAAGTAGTGTAGTGTAGTGTTACTAACGAGTAGGTCGGCGAGCGCATGGTCGGGGCTGGGCGCGACGTGGTCCCGCGCCATGCGCTGCAGCACTCGCATGAGCGGCTGCAGCAGGCGGTCGATGTACGTAAGTAGTGTAGTGTAGTGTTACTAACGAGTAGGTCGGCGAGCGCATGGTCGGGGCTGGGCGCGACGTGGTCCCGCGCCATGCGCTGCAGCACTCGCATGAGCGGCTGCAGCAGGCGGTCGATGTACGTAAGTAGTGTAGTGTAGTGTTACTAACGAGTAGGTCGGCGAGCGCATGGTCGGGGCTGGGCGCGACGTGGTCCCGCGCCATGCGCTGCAGCACTCGCATGAGCGGCTGCAGCAGGCGGTCGATGTACGTAAGTAGTGTAGTGTACTGTAGTGTTACTAACGAGTAGGTCGGCGAGCGCATGGTCGGGGCTGGGCGCGACGTGGTCCCGCGCCATGCGCTGCAGCACTCGCATGAGCGGCTGCAGCAGGCGGTCGATGTACGTAAGTAGTGTAGTGTACTGTAGTGTTACTAACGAGTAGGTCGGCGAGCGCATGGTCGGGGCTGGGCGCGACGTGGTCCCGCGCCATGCGCTGCAGCACTCGCATGAGCGGCTGCAGCAGGCGGTCGATGTACGTAAGTAGTGTAGTGTACTGTAGTGTTACTAACGAGTAGGTCGGTTAGCGCATGGTCGGGGCTGGGCGCGACGTGGTCCCGCGCCATGCGCTGCAGCACTCGCATGAGCGGCTGCAGCAGGCGGTCGATGTACGTAAGTAGTGTAGTGTAGTGTTACTAACGAGTAGGTCGGCGAGCGCATGGTCGGGGCTGGGCGCGACGTGGTCCCGCGCCATGCGCTGCAGCACTCGCATGAGCGGCTGCAGCAGGCGGTCGATGTACGTAAGTAGTGTATTGTAGTGTAGTGTAGTGTTACTAACGAGTAGGTCGGCGAGCGCATGGTCGGGGCTGGGCGCGACGTGGTCCCGCGCCATGCGCTGCAGCACTCGCATGAGCGGCTGCAGCAGGCGGTCGATGTACGTAAGTAGTGTAGTGTAGTGTTACTAACGAGTAGGTCGGCGAGCGCATGGTCGGGGCTGGGCGCGACGTGGTCCCGCGCCATGCGCTGCAGCACTCGCATGAGCGGCTGCAGCAGGCGGTCGATGTACGTAAGTAGTGTATTGTAGTGTAGTGTAGTGTTACTAACGAGTAGGTCGGCGAGCGCATGGTCGGGGCTGGGCGCGACGTGGTCCCGCGCCATGCGCTGCAGCACTCGCATGAGCGGCTGCAGCAGGCGGTCGATGTACGTAAGTAGTGTAGTGTAGTGTAGTGTAGTGTTACTAACGAGTAGGTCGGCGAGCGCATGGTCGGGGCTGGGCGCGACGTGGTCCCGCGCCATGCGCTGCAGCACTCGCATGAGCGGCTGCAGCAGGCGGTCGATGTACGTAAGTAGTGTAGTGTAGTGTAGTGTCGTGTTACTAACGAGTAGGTCGGCGAGCGCATGGTCGGGGCTGGGCGCGACGTGGTCCCGCGCCATGCGCTGCAGCACTCGCATGAGCGGCTGCAGCAGGCGGTCGATGTACGTAAGTAGTGTAGTGTACTGTAGTGTTACTAACGAGTAGGTCGGCGAGCGCATGGTCGGGGCTGGGCGCGACGTGGTCCCGCGCCATGCGCTGCAGCACTCGCATGAGCGGCTGCAGCAGGCGGTCGATGTACGTAAGTAGTGTAGTGTAGTGTTACTAACGAGTAGGTCGGCGAGCGCATGGTCGGGGCTGGGCGCGACGTGGTCCCGCGCCATGCGCTGCAGCACTCGCATGAGCGGCTGCAGCAGGCGGTCGATGTACGTAAGTAGTGTATTGTAGTGTAGTGTAGTGTTACTAACGAGTAGGTCGGCGAGCGCATGGTCGGGGCTGGGCGCGACGTGGTCCCGCGCCATGCGCTGCAGCACTCGCATGAGCGGCTGCAGCAGGCGGTCGATGTACGTAAGTAGTGTAGTGTAGTGTAGTGTAGTGTTACTAACGAGTAGGTCGGCGAGCGCATGGTCGGGGCTGGGCGCGACGTGGTCCCGCGCCATGCGCTGCAGCACTCGCATGAGCGGCTGCAGCAGGCGGTCGATATACGTAAGTAGTGTAGTGTAGTGTAGTGTCGTGTTACTAACGAGTAGGTCGGCGAGCGCATGGTCGGGGCTGGGCGCGACGTGGTCCCGCGCCATGCGCTGCAGCACTCGCATGAGCGGCTGCAGCAGGCGGTCGATGTACATAAGTAGTGTAGTGTAGTGTAGTGCTACTAACGAGTAGGTCGGCGAGCGCATGGTCGGGGCTGGGCGCGACGTGGTCCCGCGCCATGCGCTGCAGCACTCGCATGAGCGGCTGCAGCAGGCGGTCGATGTACGTAAGTAGTGTAGTGTAGTGTAGTGTTACTAACGAGTAGGTCGGCGAGCGCATGGTCGGGGCTGGGCGCGACGTGGTCCCGCGCCATGCGCTGCAGCACTCGCATGAGCGGCTGCAGCAGGCGGTCGATGTACGTAAGTAGTGTAGTGTAGTGTACTGTAGTGTTACTAACGAGTAGGTCGGCGAGCGCATGGTCGGGGCTGGGCGCGACGTGGTCCCGCGCCATGCGCTGCAGCACTCGCATGAGTGGCTGCAGCAGGCGGTCGATGTACGTAAGTAGTGTAGTGTAGTGTTACTAACGAGTAGGTCGGCGAGCGCATGGTCGGGGCTGGGCGCGACGTGGTCCCCCGCCATGCGCTGCAGCACTCGCATGAGCGGCTGCAGCAGGCGGTCGATGTACGTAAGTAGTGTAGTGTAGTGTAGTGTTACTAACGAGTAGGTCGGCGAGCGCATGGTCGGGGCTGGGCGCGACGTGGTCCCGCGCCATGCGCTGCAGCACTCGCATGAGCGGCTGCAGCAGGCGGTCGATGTACGTAAGTAGTGTAGTGTAGTGTTACTAACGAGTAGGTCGGCGAGCGCATGGTCGGGGCTGGGCGCGACGTGGTCCCGCGCCATGCGCTGCAGCACTCGCATGAGCGGCTGCAGCAGGCGGTCGATGTACGTAAGTAGTGTAGTGTAGTGTTACTAACGAGTAGGTCGGCGAGCGCAAGGTCGGGGCTGGGCGCGACGTGGTCCCGCGCCATGCGCTGCAGCACTCGCATGAGCGGCTGCAGCAGGCGGTCGATGTACGTAAGTAGTGAAGTGTAGTGTAGTGTAGTGTTACTAACGAGTAGGTCGGCGAGCGCATGGTCGGGGCTGGGCGCGACGTGGCCCCGCGCCATGCGCTGCAGCATTCGCATGAGCGGCTGCAGCAGGCGGTCGATGTACGTAAGTAGTGTAGTGTAGTGTTACTAACGAGTAGGTCGGCGAGCGCATGGTCGGGGCTGGGCGCGACGTGGTCCCGCGCCATGCGCTGCAGCACTCGCATGAGCGGCTGCAGCAGGCGGTCGATGTACGTAAGTAGTGTAGTGTACTGTAGTGTTACTAACGAGTAGGTCGGCGAGCGCATGGTCGGGGCTGGGCGCGACGTGGTCCCGCGCCATGCGCTGCAGCACTCGCATGAGCGGCTGCAGCAGGCGGTCGATGTACGTAAGTAGTGTAGTGTAGTGTTACTAACGAGTAGGTCGGCGAGCGCATGGTCGGGGCTGGGCGCGACGTGGTCCCGCGCCATGCGCTGCAGCACTCGCATGAGCGGCTGCAGCAGGCGGTCGATGTACGTAAGTAGTGTAGTGTAGTGTTACTAACGAGTAGGTCGGCGAGCGCATGGTCGGGGCTGGGCGCGACGTGGTCTCGCGCCATGCGCTGCAGCACTCGCATGAGCGGCTGCAGCAGGCGGTCGATGTACATAAGTAGTGTAGTGTAGTGTAGTGCTACTAACGAGTAGGTCGGCGAGCGCATGGTCGGGGCTGGGCGCGACGTGGTCCCGCGCCATGCGCTGCAGCACTCGCATGAGCGGCTGCAGCAGGCGGTCGATGTACGTAAGTAGTGTAGTGTAGTGTTACTAACGAGTAGGTCGGCGAGCGCATGGTCGGGGCTGGGCGCGACGTGGTCCCGCGCCATGCGCTGCAGCACTCGCATGAGCGGCTGCAGCAGGCGGTCGATGTACGTAAGTAGTGTAGTGTAGTGTTACTAACGAGTAGGTCGGCGAGCGCATGGTCGGGGCTGGGCGCGACGTGGTCCCGCGCCATGCGCTGCAGCACTCGCATGAGCGGCTGCAGCAGGCGGTCGATGTACGTAAGTAGTGTAGTGTACTGTAGTGTTACTAACGAGTAGGTCGGCGAGCGCATGGTCGGGGCTGGGCGCGACGTGGTCCCGCGCCATGCGCTGCAGCACTCGCATGAGCGGCTGCAGCAGGTGGTCGATGTACGTAAGTAGTGTAGTGTAGTGTTACTAACGAGTAGGTCGGCGAGCGCATGGTCGGGGCTGGGCGCGACGTGGTCCCCCGCCATGCGCTGCAGCACTCGCATGAGCGGCTGCAGCAGGCGGTCGATGTACGTAAGTAGTGTAGTGTAGTGTTACTAACGAGTAGGTCGGCGAGCGCATGGTCGGGGCTGGGCGCGACGTGGTCCCGCGCCATGCGCTGCAGCACTCGCATGAGCGGCTGCAGCAGGCGGTCGATGTACGTAAGTAGTGTAGTGTAGTGTAGTGTTACTAACGAGTAGGTCGGCGAGCGCATAGTCGGGGCTGGGCGCGACGTGGTCCCGCGCCATGCGCTGCAGCACTCGCATGAGCGGCTGCAGCAGGCGGTCGATGTACGTAAGTAGTGAAGTGTAGTGTAGTGTAGTGTTACTAACGAGTAGGTCGGCGAGCGCATGGTCGGGGCTGGGCGCGACGTGGTCCCGCGCCATGCGCTGCAGCACTCGCATGAGCGGCTGCAGCAGGCGGTCGATGTACGTAAGTAGTGTAGTGTAGTGTAGTGTAGTGTTACTAACGAGTAGGTCGGCGAGCGCATGGTCGGGGCTGGGCGCGACGTGGTCCCGCGCCATGCGCTGCAGCACTCGCATGAGCGGCTGCAGCAGACGGTCGTTGTACGTACGTAGTGTAGTGTACTGTAGTGTTACTAACGAGTAGGTCGGCGAGCGCATGGTCGGGGCTGGGCGCGACGTGGTCCCGCGCCATGCGCTGCAGCACTCGCATGAGCGGCTGCAGCAGGCGGTCGATGTACGTAAGTAGTGTAGTGTAGTGTTACTAACGAGTAGGTCGGCGAGCGCATGGTCGGGGCTGGGCGCGACGTGGTCCCGCGCCATGCGCTGCAGCACTCGCATGAGCGGCTGCAGCAGGCGTTCGATGTACGTAAGTAGTGTAGTGTAGTGTTACTAACGAGTAGGTCGGCGAGCGCATGGTCGGGGCTGGGCGCGACGTGGTCCCGCGCCATGCGCTGCAGCACTCGCATGAGCGGCTGCAGCAGGCGGTCGATGTACGTAAGTAGTGTAGTGTAGTGTAGTGTTACTAACGAGTAGGTCGGCGAGCGCACGGTCGGGGCTGGGCGCGACGTGGTCCCGCGCCATGGGCTGCAGCACTCGCATGAGCGGCTGCAGCAGGCGGTCGATGTACGTAAGTAGTGTAGTGTAGTGTAGTGTAGTGTTACTAACGAGTAGGTCGGCGAGCGCATGGTCGGGGCTGGGCGCGACGTGGTCCCGCGCCATGCGCTGCAGCACTCGCATGAGCGGCTGCAGCAGGCGGTCGATGTACGTAAGTAGTGTAGTGTAGTGTTACTAACGAGTAGGTCGGCGAGCGCATGGTCGGGGCTGGGCGCGACGTGGTCCCGCGCCATGCGCTGCAGCACTCGCATGAGCGGCTGCAGCAGGCGGTCGATGTACGTAAGTAGTGTAGTGTAGTGTAGTGTAGTGTTACTAACGAGTAGGTCGGCGAGCGCATGGTCGGGGCTGGGCGCGACGTGGTCCCGCGCCATGCGCTGCAGCACTCGCATGAGCGGCTGCAGCAGGCGGTCGATGTACGTAAGTAGTGTAGTGTAGTGTAGTGTTACTAACGAGTAGGTCGGCGAGCGCATGGTCGGGGCTGGGCGCGACGTGGTCCCCCGCCATGCGCTGCAGCACTCGCATGAGCGGCTGCAGCAGGCGGTCGATGTACGTAAGTAGTGTAGTGTAGTGTAGTGTAGTGTTACTAACGATTAGGTCGGCGAGCGCATGGTCGGGGCTGGGCGCGACGTGGTCCCGCGCCATGCGCTGCAGCACTCGCATGAGCGGCTGCAGCAGGCGGTCGATGTACGTAAGTAGTGTAGTGTACTGTAGTGTTACTAACGAGTAGGCCGGCGAGCGCATGGTCGGGGCTGGGCGCGACGTGGTCCCGCGCCATGCGCTGCAGCACTCGCATGAGCGGCTGCAGCAGGCGGTCGATGTACGTAAGTAGTGTAGTGTACTGTAGTGTTACTAACGAGTAGGTCGGCGAGCGCATGGTCGGGGCTGGGCGCGACGTGGTCCCGCGCCATGCTCTGCAGCACTCGCATGAGCGGCTACAGCAGGCGGTCGATGTACGTAAGTAGTGTAGTGTACTGTAGTGTTACTAACGAGTAGGTCGGCGAGCGCATGGTCGGGGCTGGGCGCGACGTGGTCCCGCGCCATGCGCTGCAGCACTCGCATGAGCGGCTGCAGCAGGCGGTCGATGTACGTAAGTAGTGTAGTGTAGTGTTACTAACGAGTAGGTCGGCGAGCGCATGGTCGGGGCTGGGCGCGACGTGGTCCCGCGCCATGCGCTGCAGCACTCGCATGAGCGGCTGCAGCAGGCGGTCGATGTACGTAAGTAGTGTAGTGTAGTGTAGTGTAGTGTTACTAACGAGTAGGTCGGCGAGCGCATGGTCGGGGCTGGGCGCGACGTGGTCCCGCGCCATGCGCTGCAGCACTCGCATGAGCGGCTGCAGCAGGCGGTCGATGTACGTAAGTAGTGTAGTGTACTGTAGTGTTACTAACGAGTAGGTCGGCGAGCGCATGGTCGGGGCTGGGCGCGACGTGATGCCGCGCCATGCGCTGCAGCACTCGCATGAGCGGCTGCAGCAGGCGGTCGATGTACGTAAGTAGTGTAGTGTAGTGTTACTAACGAGAAGGTCGGCGAGCGCATGGTCGGGGCTGGGCGCGACGTGGTCCCGCGCCATGCGCTGCAGCACTCGCATGAGCGGCTGCAGCAGGCGGTCGATGTACGTAAGTAGTGTAGTGTAGTGTTACTAACGAGTAGGTCGGCGAGCGCATGGTCGGGGCTGGGCGCGACGTGGTCCCGCGCCATGCGCTGCAGCACTCGCATGAGCGGCTGCAGCAGGCGGTCGATGTACGTAAGTAGTGTAGTGTAGTGTAGTGTTACTAACGAGTAGGTCGGCGAGCGCATGGTCGGGGCTGGGCGCGACGTGGTCCCGCGCCATGCGCTGCAGCACTCGCATGAGCGGCTGCAGCAGGCGGTCGATGTACGTAAGTAGTGTAGTGTAGTGTTACTAACGAGTAGGTCGGCGAGCGCATGGTCGGGGCTGGGCGCGACGTGGTCCCGCGCCATGCGCTGCAGCACTCGCATGAGCGGCTGCAGCAGGCGGTCGATGTACGTAAGTAGTGTAGTGTAGTGTTACTAACGAGTAGGTCGGCGAGCGCACGGTCGGGGCTGGGCGCGACGTGGTCCCGCGCCATGCGCTGCAGCACTCGCATGAGCGGCTGCAGCAGGCGGTCGATGTACGTAAGTAGTGTAGTGTAGTGTTACTAACGAGTAGGTCGGCGAGCGCATGGTCGGGGCTGGGCGCGACGTGGTCCCGCGCCATGCGCTGCAGCACTCGCATGAGCGGCTGCAGCAGGCGGTCGATGTACGTAAGTAGTGTAGTGTAGTGTAGTGTAGTGTTACTAACGAGTAGGTCGGCGAGCGCATGGTCGGGGCTGGGCGCGACGTGGTCCCGCGCCATGCGCTGCAGCACTCGCATGAGCGGCTGCAGCAGGCGGTCGATGTACGTAAGTAGTGTAGTGTAGTGTTACTAACGAGTAGGTCGGCGAGCGCATGGTCGGGGCTGGGCGCGACGTGGTCCCGCGCCATGCGCTGCAGCACTCGCATGAGCGGCTGCAGCAGGCGGTCGATGTACGTAAGTAGTGTAGTGTACTGTAGTGTTACTAACGAGTAGGTCGGCGAGCGCATGGTCGGGGCTGGGCGCGACGTGGTCCCGCGCCATGCGCTGCAGCACTCGCATGAGCGGCTGCAGCAGGCGGTCGATGTACGTAAGTAGTGTAGTGTACTGTAGTGTTACTAACGAGTAGGTCGGCGAGCGCATGGTCGGGGCTGGGCGCGACGTGGTCCCGCGCCATGCGCTGCAGCACTCGCATGAGCGGCTGCAGCAGGCGGTCGATGTACGTAAGTAGTGTAGTGTAGTGTAGTGTAGTGTTACTAACGAGTAGGTCGGCGAGCGCATGGTCGGGGCTGGGCGCGACGTGGTCCCACGCCATGCGCTGCAGCACTCGCATGAGCGGCTGCAGCAGGCGGTCGATGTACGTAAGTAGTGTAGTGTAGTGTTACTAATGAGTAGGTCGGCGAGCGCATGGTCGGGGCTGGGCGCGACGTGGTCCCGCGCCATGCGCTGCAGCACTCGCATGAGCGGCTGCAGCAGGCGGTCGATGTACGTAAGTAGTGTAGTGTAGTGTAGTGTTACTAACGAGTAGGTCGGCGAGCGCATGGTCGGGGCTGGGCGCGACGTGGTCCCGCGCCATGCGCTACAGCACTCGCATGAGCGGCTGCAGCAGGCGGTCGATGTACGTAAGTAGTGTAGTGTAGTGTTACTAACGAGTAGGTCGGCGAGCGCATGGTCGGGGCTGGACGCGACGTGGTCCCGCGCCATGCGCTGCAGCACTCGCATGAGCGGCTGCAGCAGGCGGTCGATGTACGTAAGTAGTGTAGTGTAGTGTTACTAACCAGTAGGTCGGCGAGCGCATGGTCGGGGCTGGGCGCGACGTGGTCCCGCACCATGCGCTGCAGCACTCGCATGAGCGGCTGCAGCAGGCGGTCGATGTACGTAAGTAGTGTAGTGTAGTGTTACTAATGAGTAGGTCGGCGAGCGCATGGTCGGGGCTGGGCGCGACGTGGTCCCGCGCCATGCGCTGCAGCACTCGCATGAGCGGCTGCAGCAGGCGGTCGATGTACGTAAGTAGTGTAGTGTACTGTAGTGTTACTAACGAGTAGGTCGGCGAGCGCATGGTCGGGGCTGGGCGCGACGTGGTCCCCCGCCATGCGCTGCAGCACTCGCATGAGCGGCTGCAGCAGGCGGTCGATGTACGTAAGTAGTGTAGTGTAGTGTTACTAACGAGTAGGTCGGCGAGCGCATGGTCGGGGCTGGGCGCGACGTGGTCCCGCGCCATGCGCTGCAGCACTCACATGAGCGGCTGCAGCAGGCGGTCGATGTACGTAAGTAGTGTAGTGTAGTGTTACTAATGAGTAGGTCGGCGAGCGCATGGTCGGGGCTGGGCGCGACGTGGTCCCGCACCATGCGCTGCAGCACTCGCATGAGCGGCTGCAGCAGGCGGTCGATGTACGTAAGTAGTGAAGTGTACTGTAGTGTTACTAACGAGTAGGTCGGCGAGCGCATGGTCGGGGCTGGGCGCGACGTGGTCCCGCGCCATGCGCTGCAGCACTCGCATGAGCGGCTGCAGCAGGCGGTCGATGTACGTAAGTAGTGTAGTGTAGTGTTACTAACGAGTAGGTCGGCGAGCGCATGGTCGGGGCTGGGCGCGACGTGGTCCCGCGCCATGCGCTGCAGCACTCGCATGAGCGGCTGCAGCAGGCGGTCGATGTACGTAAGTAGTGTAGTGTAGTGTTACTAACGAGTAGGTCGGCGAGCGCATGGTCGGGGCTGGGCGCGACGTGGTCCCGCGCCATGCGCTGCAGCACTCGCATGAGCGGCTGCAGCAGGCGGTCGATGTACGTAAGTAGTGTAGTGTAGTGTTACTAACGAGTAGGTCGACGAGCGCATGGTCGGGGCTGGGCGCGACGTGGTCCCGCGCCATGCGCTGCAGCACTCGCATGAGCGGCTGCAGCAGGCGGTCGATGTACGTAAGTAGTGTAGTGTAGTGTTACTAACGAGTAGGTCGACGAGCGCAAGGTCGAGGCTGGGCGCGACGTGGTCCCGCGCCATGCGCTGCAGCACTCGCATGAGCGGCTGCAGCAGGCGGTCGATGTACGTAAGTAGTGTAGTGTAGTGTTACTAACGAGTAGGTCGACGAGCGCATGGTCGGGGCTGGGCGCGACGTGGTCCCGCGCCATGCGCTGCAGCACTCGCATGAGCGGCTGCAGCAGGCGGTCGATGTACGTAAGTAGTGTAGTGTAGTGTTACTAACGAGTAGGTCGGCGAGCGCATGGTCGGGGCTGGGTGCGACGTGGTCCCGCGCCATGCGCTGCAGCACTCGCATGAGCGGCTGCAGCAGGCGGTCGATGTACGTAAGTAGTGTAGTGTAGTGTTACTAACGAGTAGGTCGGCGAGCGCATGGTCGGGGCTGGGCGCGACGTGGTCCCGCGCCATGCGTTGCAGCACTCGCATGAGCGGCTGCAGCAGGCGGTCGATGTACGTAAGTAGTGTAGTGTAGTGTTACTAACGAGTAGGTCGGCGAGCGCATGGTCGGGGCTGGGCGCGACGTGGTCCCGCGCCATGCGCTGCAGCACTCGCATGAGCGGCTGCAGCAGGCGGTCGATGTACGTAAGTAGTGTAGTGTAGTGTTACTAACGAGTAGGTCGGCGAGCGCATGGTCGGGGCTGGGCGCGACGTGGTCCCGCGCCATGCGCTGCAGCACTCGCATGAGCGGCTGCAGCAGGCGGTCGATGTACGTAAGTAGTGTAGTGTACTGTAGTGTTACTAACGAGTAGGTCGGCGAGCGCATGGTCGGGGCTGGGCGCGACGTGGTCCCGCGCCATGCGCTGCAGCACTCGCATGAGCGGCTGCAGCAGGCGGTCGATGTACGTAAGTAGTGTAGTGTAGTGTAGTGTTACTAACGAGTAGGTCGGCGAGCGCATGGTCGGGGCTGGGCGCGACGTGGTCCCGCGCCATGCGCTGCAGCACTCGCATGAGCGGCTGCAGCAGGCGGTCGATGTACGTAAGTAGTGTAGTGTACTGTAGTGTTACTAACGAGTAGGTCGGCGAGCGCATGGTCGGGGCTGGGCGCGACGTGGTCCCGCGCCATGCGCTGCAGCACTCGCATGAGCGGCTGCAGCAGGCGGTCGATGTACGTAAGTAGTGTAGTGTAGTGTAGTGTTACTAACGAGTAGGTCGGCGAGCGCATGGTCGGGGCTGGGCGCGACGTGGTCCCGCGCCATGCGCTGCAGCACTCGCACGAGCGGCTGCAGCAGGCGGTCGATGTACGTAAGTAGTGTAGTGTAGTGTAGTGTAGTGTTACTAACGAGTAGGTCGGCGAGCGCATGGTCGGGGCTGGGCGCGACGTGGTCCCGCGCCATGCGCTGCAGCACTCGCATGAGCGGCTGCAGCAGGCGGTCGATGTACGTAAGTAGTGTAGTGTACTGTAGTGTTACTAACGAGTAGGTCGGCGAGCGCATGGTCGGGGCTGGGCGCGACGTGGTCCCGCGCCATGCGCTGCAGCACTCGCATGAGCGGCTGCAGCAGGCGGTCGATGTACGTAAGTAGTGTAGTGTAGTGTTACTAACGAGTAGGTCGGCGAGCGCATGGTCGGGGCTGGGCGCGACGTGGTCCCGCGCCATGCGCTGCAGCACTCGCATGAGCGGCTGCAGCAGGCGGTCGATGTACGTAAGTAGTGTAGTGTAGTGTTACTAACGAGTAGGTCGGCGAGCGCATGGTCGGGGCTGGGCGCGACGTGGTCCCGCGCCATGCGCTGCAGCACTCGCATGAGCGGCTGCAGCAGGCGGTCGATGTACGTAAGTAGTGTAGTGTAGTGTTACTAACGAGTAGGTCGGCGAGCGCATGGTCGGGGCTGGGCGCGACGTGGTCCCGCGCCATGCGCTGCAGCACTCGCATGAGCGGCTGCAGCAGGCGGTCGATGTACGTAAGTAGTGAAGTGTACTGTAGTGTTACTAACGAGTAGGTCGGCGAGCGCATGGTCGGGGCTGGGCGCGACGTGGTCCCGCGCCATGCGCTGCAGCACTCGCATGAGCGGCTGCAGCAGGCGGTCGATGTACGTAAGTAGTGTAGTGTAGTGTTACTAACGAGTAGGTCGGCGAGCGCATGGTCGGGGCTGGGCGCGACGTGGTCCCGCGCCATGCGCTGCAGCACTCGCATGAGCGGCTGCAGCAGGCGGTCGATGTACGTAAGTAGTGTAGTGTTACTAACGAGTAGGTCGGCGAGCGCATGGTCGGGGCTGGGCGCGACGTGGTCCCCCGCCATGCGCTGCAGCACTCGCATGAGCGGCTGCAGCAGGCGGTCGATGTACGTAAGTAGTGTAGTGTAGTGTAGTGTAGTGTTACTAACGAGTAGGTCGGCGAGCGCATGGTCGGGGCTGGGCGCGACGTGGTCCCGCGCCATGCGCTGCAGCACTCGCATGAGCGGCTGCAGCAGGCGGTCGATGTACGTAAGTAGTGTAGTGTAGTGTTACCTCAGATCATTGAAGTAAGGAGATATGCCCCGGCCTAGAGAACCAGTGTCGCCAATTCTTTTACACCCACACACCTGCGCTCTTTAAACGCTTCGCTTCTTACACGCACATAACTATAACAGCGCTTCCATTCGCCACTCACACAAGTAAATTCACGCTTCACAAGAAACATCGCCTATGTCTCGTACGTGCGCATGAAGAAGATAGCATTTTACTCACACATTGATAAATGCAATAACATTTACACGATTACATTAGGGGTTGACTCTATCGATATAAAATATCGATAATAAAAGCTCATTGATATTTTTTGTGTAAACGTATTGTCTGGCTAGTTAGGCTATTAGTTAGTGACGCTGTCTGCTGAGCCTGAGGTCGTGGATTCAATGCCCGTCTAGGACATTTTAATATATTATGATGAGCTCAATGACTTGTTCTGTGTTTGAGTATAATTTATGTATAATGTGTTTTTATTTTAAAATATTATCCTACTAATATTATAAATGTGAGAGTACGGATGTTTAGATGTTTGGATTTCAATCACGCAAACACGGCTGAACGGATTTGGATGAAATTTGGTACACAGATAGATTATTACTATTTTTATTAACATTCCACGCCAGCGGAGCTGCGGGCGGTAGCTAGTAATATATATATATATATAAACTTACGCCTGTTTCCCTGAAGGGGTAGGCAGAGGAATTTTAAACGCCCACTTTTCGCCAATGTTTTGATACCACGTTATAGGTGGCGAGCCTATTGCCGCTTAATCGACCGGTGCACCACTTGCAGGTGAGGTTGGCTTGTGACCCTAAGTTCTTGGTGGGAACCCTATGCATCCAAAATATTATAATATAAGAATTAATAAAGCACTGCTGAGTTTGAAATCAGATGGCCGTGTGTCAGCTGTCTATAGTATTATTTCATTTCATTTAAGTACTGAGCATGTCTAATAATAATTATAATATATAAAAATGAGTGTGTGTTTGTTTGTCATAATTAATTAATCATTATGTTCCTTTAATGTATATAAATAAAAGTAACTAAATTAATCATTTTATATATGTAATGTACATGTCATTTATAATTATTATATTAAATAAAAGCACAGAAGAAAAGAAACAGAACAACACAACAATATGAAACGAAATAAAGTGATCCTACTTATTTAGGTAGGTATATTTTGAAATGTTTTAATATACCTACTATGAGTAAATACAGTGTAATGTAACAGGGAGAACTAAATAAAATTCACGGAACACTTATCAAATATTTATTAATTCCGTAAAATAGAATATATGTACATATTCTACGCTATCATATCACTGGCCGGTAAAATGTAGGTATTTATTTAGTTTTAGTTATAACATTATATTAAAATCATCTTTACTGTTTCAAACGCAAGTGTAATCATTATCTGCTTACGAAACAATAGCGCTTCAAAAACAAAAAAATATATTGTTTATAACTTACATTATTATTTTGCAATGTTTATATCGATGTTATGCAAATTGCAGTTACTCGTGGTACACCACTAATTCGCTACTTTGGCGAGCGATGCAACCCAACGCTCACAGCGGCAGATACTACAAATGCCTACAATAGTCAGCGGTATCGATGTGTGTTTATTCCATTGCGCTCTAAATAAGTGTAAACTGACAGTTTCACAGTACAAAACCATCAATGGAAATAATTATAGTGCAGTTTTGTGACGAAGGATAGTGTTAGTACGTTATCGTTGTAGAGGCAGATATTTTATTTGAAATATCTTGTTTTATGCAAATTAATAGTAAAATTGTCGTTGTTACATGTGGTATGTGATTTCATTACTCTCATAGGTTTGAATTTTGCTCGTATTTTGACACGTAACCACTGCACAGCTAGGCATTTTGAAAAAAATTGAGTAAGTTTCGGGTGCGCATTCAAATTGCAACTGATCGCGACATACGGGCGCGCGACGGCGAGTATGCGACGTAGAGCATACTGCGTTCGCACGCGCCGAGCGTTCATTACATATCTATTACTTCTATGATCTGAGAGTGTTACTAACGAGTAGGTCGGCGAGCGCATGGTCGGGGCTGGGCGCGACGTGGTCCCGCGCCATGCGCTGCAGCACTCGCATGAGCGGCTGCAGCAGGCGGTCGATGTACGTAAGTAGTGTAGTGTAGTGTTACTAACGAGTAGGTCGGCGAGCGCATGGTCGGGGCTGGGCGCGACGTGGTCCCGCGCCATGCGCTGCAGCACTCGCATGAGCGGCTGCAGCAGGCGGTCGATGTACGTAAGTAGTGTAGTGTAACTAACGAGTAGGTCGGCGAGCGCATGGTCGGGGCTGGGCGCGACGTGGTCCCGCGCCATGTGCTGCAGCACTCGCATGAGCGGCTGCAGCAGGCGGTCGATGTACGTAAGTAGTGTAGTGTAGTGTTACTAACGAGTAGGTCGGCGAGCGCATGGTCGGGGCTGGGCGCGACGTGGTCCCGCGCCATGCGCTGCAGCACTCGCATGAGCGGCTGCAGCAGGCGGTCGATGTACGTAAGTAGTGTAGTGTAGTGTTACTAACGAGTAGGTCGGCGAGCGCATGGTCGGGGCTGGGCGCGACGTGGTCCCGCGCCATGCGCTGCAGCACTCGCATGAGCAGCTGCAGCAGGCGGTCGATGTACGTAAGTAGTGTAGTGTAGTGTTACTAACGAGTAGGTCGGCGAGCGCATGGTCGGGGCTGGGCGCGACGTGGTCCCGCGCCATGCGCTGCAGCACTCGCATGAGCGGCTGCAGCAGGCGGTCGATGTACGTAAGTAGTGTAGTGTAGTGTTACTAACGAGTAGGTCGGCGAGCGCATGGTCGGGGCTGGACGCGACGTGGTCCCGCGCCATGCGCTGCAGCACTCGCATGAGCGGCTGCAGCAGGCGGTCGATGTACGTAAGTAGTGTAGTGTAGTGTTACTAACGAGTAGGTCGACGAGCGCATGGTCGGGGCTGGGCGCGACGTGGTCCCGCGCCATGCGCTGCAGCACTCGCATGAGCGGCTGCAGCAGGCGGTCGATGTACGTAAGTAGTGTAGTGTAACTAACGAGTAGGTCGGCGAGCGCATGGTCGGGGCTGGGCGCGACGTGGTCCCGCGCCATGCGCTGCAGCACTCGCATGAGCGGCTGCAGCAGGCGGTCGATGTACGTAAGTAGTGTAGTGTAGTGTTACTAACGAGTAGGTCGGCGAGCGCATGGTCGGGGCTGGGCGCGACGTGGTCCCGCGCCATGCGCTGCAGCACTCGCATGAGCGGCTGCAGCAGGCGGTCGATGTACGTAAGTAGTGTAGTGTAGTGTTACTAACGAGTAGGTCGGCGAGCGCATGGTCGGGGCTGGGCGCGACGTGGTCCCGCGCCATGCGCTGCAGCACTCGCATGAGCGGCTGCAGCAGGCGGTCGATGTACGTAAGTAGTGTAGTGTAGTGTTACTAACGAGTAGGTCGGCGAGCGCATGGTCGGGGCTGGACGCGACGTGGTCCCGCGCCATGCGCTGCAGCACTCGCATGAGCGGCTGCAGCAGGCGGTCGATGTACGTAAGTAGTGTAGTGTAGTGTTACTAACGAGTAGGTCGGCGAGCGCATGGTCGGGGCTGGGCGCGACGTGGTCCCGCGCCATGCGCTGCAGCACTCGCATGAGCGGCTGCAGCAGGCGGTCGATGTACGTAAGTAGTGTAGTGTAGTGTAGTGTAGTGTTACTAACGAGTAGGTCGGCGAGCGCATGGTCGGGGCTGGGCGCGACGTGGTCCCGCGCCATGCGCTGCAGCACTCGCATGAGCGGCTGCAGCAGGCGGTCGATGTATGCTGGTGAAGAAGCGCAGCATGCCTTCAGCATCATCAGTGGTCCCAACAGCGCGCTGGCACCGCTAGTAGCTGGAGTCCCCGCTAAGGAATATGGAACAGCATGAAAATACATTCTGAAATAATTGGTCTTTAATGGCTCACAATGACATCGAACTAAAAAATTACAAGTATTTTAAAATATTTATTTGGAATAATTACGTGTAGCTGCTGCTGCTCCGGTCGTCTGCCCTCCAGCAGACTTTTCGTATGTAGCTAAGCCTTCAAAAGCGTACTTGCTCACGCATGCATATAAGGTCTCCAACTCTTCGTACTGCAAGAATACGATCGAAAAATCCATAAAAATCATGAATAAATTATATACATTAGAGTTTACCTGACGGAAATAAAAATACAAACCTTAGAAGCTTGGGCGGCCCCTGTAGGTTCTGTCGGGAATATCGCAGTGAGTTTAGCGAGTAGGTTGTGCGTGAGGCGAACTATTTTCGGATTCGTAGACGACACGCACGCCGCAAGTCCTCGCTGCAGTGGCTTCAAAGCCACCAGAATCTGTTCACGTCTAAGAACGCCCAATAAAAATACTAGAAGTTCTAGAGCGGTGCAGGCGTTAGCACATCCGCCCGCGTTGGCTTCTGCACTTGAAAATACCTGCAAAATACATAACACAAATAAATAAATGAATTGAAACCTTTGAACGCCAATGTCATAATATAGTATAGGTAGTTGGCAAACGAGTAGCTGACAAGTGTGACAAACTAAAATATAGACAACGCATATTGTGCTAAGATCACTTTAGCTTATCGCCTATACACGAAAATAGGGTTTAAATGAAAAACAAACAGTTATATAAGGGCCCGGTCACGGCCTACAGCGGCGGGCGGCAGCGGCGAGCGTTTTCGATGTACATGGCGCGTTTACTGTAACGCGGGGCGCGGCCGCCTCAGAGTAAACGCGCCATGTACATCGTCCCCGCCGCGACGCTCGACGCTTAGACCGATCTCGTGATCAGGCCGTAATAACTTGTTGCCTATTTATGACTATGGCGGTCAAAAGCTGAAATAAAATAGTAATACTATCATACTTTATCCAGCCAGGCTAGTTTCGGTTCACAGAGATGCGGCCACACGTCCGGTTTGAGCGCAGTCTTCAGTAACAGCACACACCGGCGCGATAGTTGTTCGCCGGGTGAAGCGCCCGTCGTTCCGCCGCCAGCCACGCTGCCTTCATTCACCTGCTCGTGGCATCAAGCGAATAGTGTTACAAAAGGAGGAATAGACCGTAAACTTTCATCAAAATAATAAAAAACAAAAATTATTATTATTTATTATTACTATTATTATTATTTGCAGCCCAACTTGTCTCACTGCAGGGCAAAGACCTCCCTACCCTCTTTCCACTTTTCTCTATCGAGCTCTTGTTACCCACTCTTTATTAAATAGTGTAAGATCGTTTCGCCACCTAATCTTTGGTCTGCCGCGAGGCCTCTTTCGATCTGGGACCCACAAAGTGGTAGTTTTAGCCCAAAGGTCGTCAGACATAAGACAGACATGACCGGGCCAGTCATATTTTAATTTGCCTGCTTATTGGGACACATCTGCGATTTGTGTTTTAGAGCGCAGTGTAGCATTTTTGACTCGATCTATGAGTTTTACGTCGAGAATTCTGCGCTCCATCGCTCGTTGAAAAACCCCGAGGCTGGACTTCTGATCTTCCGTCAAAGACCAGGTTTAAGCACCATATGTGAGGATGGGGAGGATGCACATGTCCATGAGTTTGCGTTTCAAAGACGACTTAGTTTCCTTTCAGGCGAGACAAGAAGCGGAACTCACGCGTAAAATGAAAAACGCTTGGAGGAGCTTTTGGTCCATGAAAGACCTTTTGAAAGACAACCTGCCTATGTCTTATAGCGTAGACACAACCGAATCGTCTATCTGTTGTTCTTTTGATCTGCCCGATATCATTTGTGGCATTAAGCTACTGAAACGCGGTAAAGCCTCTGGACTTGACAACATATCTGTGACGCAAATCCAACACTTTGGACCAGTCGCCGTGTTATGGCTCTGTTACGAATATGCGATATTTGAAAATAACGCCATCTATCGGCGAATGAGAGAACTAGAAGAGGACGAATATATCAGTGTTTCATCTATCCTCTAATAGATGGCGTTGCTGTTGATTACTAGAATAATGCCACAACGCTAGAATGTTTCGACTGTTGCGAGAATGTTCGGGAATACGCAAGAATGAACTAGTTTGTTATCCGGCCGGTATAAATACCGCGTGAACGCGCGAGTCAGGACAGTTCAATTGAATAAGTGAAAGCGATTAAGAAGCGAAGAAGTGCGAAGATTAAGGAAGTCGGAAGTGTTTAGTGGTGTGAAATAGTGTTTTAATAAGTGTGTAATTAAGTGGTATAAAATTGTGTTGTGATAAATAAAGTACAGTTTAGTGGCATAGTGCATTTAATTTATTACCGAACCCCAGCTCGTAACAGCTCTAAGGACAGTATAATAGTTGTCTGGACTCGGTAACAATACCTAGTATATGGCGGAAAGCTAAAATAATTGGGACCTTAAAACCTGGCAAATCAGCTGACGACCCTAAAAACTTCAGGCCAATCTCTCTCCTCTGCCACACAGTCAAATTATTTGAAAGGCTACAACTAAACCGTCTCACTAGCCAAGTGGACCCTAACCTCAACCCAGAGCAAGCTGGTTTCCGCCTCGGAAAATCTTGTTGGAGCCAAACCCTTAACCTTACTCAGCATATTGACAACGGATTTGAGATGGGCAAAGTGACGGGTGTGGTCTTTGTTGACCTTTCGGTCGCATACGACACAGTTAACGTTAAACGTTTGCTATGGAAAGTGCAGAATATGACAGAGGATAGCAAATTTGTTCAAGTTCTCGGGGAGCTCCTCCAAAATCAACGTTTCCGGGTACATTTAAACTCTAACAAAAGCCGTTGGAGAACCCAAAAGAACGGTCGACCTCAGGGGAGAGTCCTGGTGCCAACGCTCTTTAATATCTATACTAATGATCACCCTACGAGCCCAAATACAACCCGCTTCCTATATGCCGACGATCTGGCATTGGCGTCACAGGGATCCTTTGAAGAGCTAGAGGACACCCTCAGCGGCGCTCTCCAGACACTGAGTGTCTACCACAATGAGAATGCCCTTAAACCAAACCCTTCAAAATCGCAGTCATGTGCTTTTCACCTTTGCAACAAAGAGGCAGGTAGAGAGCTAAATATCCAGTGGCGGAGTTTACATATCAACCACTGTAACTAACCTAGATACCTGGGCACAACGTTGGATAGATCACTCCCGTTTAAAAGAAACTGCGAGAACATCAAGCAAAAAGTTACAGCTCGTAATAACCTCATGCGAAAATTAACGACCACCAATTGCGGTGCCCAGCCAAAGGCTTTACGCACTACTGGATTAGCACTAAGTTATTCTGCAGGTGAATTTGCGTCACCCGTCTGGAGCCGATCCGCTCATGGACAGAAAGTGGACATAGCGCTAAACGAGACGTGTCGGATTATTACGGGCTGTTTGAAGTCGACCCCGACTCAAATGCTGTTCCCATTTGCTGGCATTGCTCCAACCATTGTTCGCAGGAGTGTAGGAAGTTCCGTGGAGAGAGCTAGACTAGAACTCGACGAACGGCACCCCATGCACAACTATCAACCAGTACCACCAAGGCTAAAAAATCGAAAGAGTTTTTATAGATGTGTTGCGGCGATCGACGGTGAAGTCTCCCAAGCCAGACGAGACCTATAGACGGCACAAAGCTCACTTCCTTCCCCGTTTTTCCCTATTTCGGAAAACCTGCCCCCTGGTCACGAGCTTCCCAGGTCTACGTGGAAGTCTATAAATAGATTGCGGACCCAAGTTGTGCGCTGCAAGGAAAACCGAGCCAGATGGGGTTTCTTGGACGAATCCGAAACCCTGTGTGAGTGTGGCACTAGCATACAGTCTATGCTCCACCTAATATCGTGGCCTAACTGCACAGACACATGTTCGCTTCAAGACGTAATGAACGCCTTCAAAAATGCAGTAAGGGTGGCTGCGTACTGGGCGAACAAAATTTGATGCATTAAAACTTGAGACTCGTCATTGACACGAAAGAAGAAGCATATAGCTTAGACCAGTGATTCCACATCTGGCTGCCGCGAAAAAGTTATCAAGATGAACAAGATACTTTGAATTCATACATCATTCGATATTTGCGATTTACGAAACGAAAAAGTATAAGTATGTCATGTTGTCCTTAAAAATTTGGGTTCCGATGATTTCGACAGACAGTAAAATTTATGAGAGCGTTTGCAAGTGATGCTGGAAGAAATTTCTGAATAAGGCTTATCAAACCAGACATAAAATTTTTGCGGTCAGCTTTCTTTAGTGGATTTGTACGGAGAACGGAAGCCTACTTCATTCATAATGGTACAAAATTAACAGTTCAGAAACGTACTACGTTTATAATAAAAATGACAAAAAAATTAACATATATTCGATATAAATAGTTACCTGGCAAGCCAGTCTCAACAGCAGGTTGACTACGACATCGACGTGCTGTCGGTCGAGCGGCTTGGCGGCGTCGGGCTCGCAGCGCGCGGCACTGGCCTGAGGCGAGGCCCAGCCCGTGTTGAGCGCCTTGCGCGCCTCTGAGCCGCTCTCGTCGCAAGAGATGCGCTTCAGCGCGCCGCTTGGCGACGTCGCCACCTGTAGCAAATAGGCACTGATGACGTAGGCGTGTAAAGACAAATGCACGCAAACAGATTCAATGGTATTATAGGCGTATATAGCAGGGTGTGGGGGAAGCTTAGCCATTGCTCCGTGTACACCCCAATATAGGCTAGTGTCCATCCCACAATTTTGTTTACTACCTAATTCTCTAAGCTAGACACCTAAGGAACTTGAAACTATAGTCATTTGAAGACTTTTGCCCAACGTTAGTAGATACGGCACTGACTAGTAATTTCATCATCAGTCCACTCCTAGACGTAGGCCTCATAATTATAACATGCCAATGAGCCCGATCTTCAGCTTTCCTCCTCCAGTCTCTACCTAACTAATACCATCGCCCCACCTGGCTACAGAACGCCCCTCACTACGTTTGCCGAGTCGCGATCGCCACTCAAGAACCTGATTGCTCCAGCGACCATCATTTACCTGCCTACTGACGCTTCAGCTTGCTTGTACTTGTAATTCACCGGTGAATTAATACTTAAGTATCAAAGTAGTTAAGAAATTCTAAGACGTTGTAACAAAGGAACGCCTTTGGGTGTAGTTAAATGAAGAAAGTTAGTTGAATGTTACAATAAAATTTGATTTATTTCTCCAATAAATTTAAACATCATTTAGCGAGCGTTTCACTAGCGAAAAAATTACTATTTAAATGTTATTAAAAAAAGATATAAACAGGGTCGCGTGATTCGGCGATGGTAAAGGTTTTGTTGAGGGTCCTGCTGCCGATGGTCGCTCAGGAGTTGCAGTTGATGTACTTAGCTTTGTCGTCGAATGCAGCCAAAAAAGGACCGTGCGCAGCCAGCGCTTCAATATTTATAGTGCGTTGCAGGGCGCGGGCGGCGGGGTCGACCGGGCCGAGTGATGCGTCAAGGATTGACGTCACAACGTAAAAGTTATAAAAAATAATACATTGTTTTAAAAAATTAAGTATTTTATATCTTAGCAACTAGAATCGAATACATACTGAATACTATCTTGAAATCTCTTACAAAATATTCTATGGATGCGCTGCAGCTCCCACTTGAGCGCCAGCTCGGCGAGGTCCACGGCCAGGCGCCGCACTGTGTTTCGTCTAGAACATGCTAGCTGGACAAAAGTCATTGTCTAATTACCTGAAATTTATTACCTGAGCCTTTTACCAGATACCCAGGTGCCCCAATTCTGAGAATTGTTTTGGACACGTGTCAACTACTGATAAGGTAATGAGGTTAGTATATAAGGAAAGGGTAAGAAAACCACTTATTAATTGCATTTTTGCGTGTACGGAAGTAACATCCTATGTCAGTGAGTTTAAGTTTTTTCAAAAGTGTTAGTGATGGATCTTGAAGTTAAAGGTATGTTCTTTTTATTTCTAATAAGAAAATAGGTTTACATTTCCCCATTTTTTTTAAATAGCTCGAGTTTAAAGAAGTTTGTCAAATTTTGATGATTTTCTGAATTCATTGGACTAGAAACTACTTGTATCCTCTTGTACCCGGGCTAGATTTTATATATAGCATAGCCATATCTGTTAGCTTTTAAATTTTAGTCATCTTAGCCTGCACACTTGAGTACAACTTTGTCATTTTGTCTGTTTTCTAGAATACGAATTCTCAGTCTCGAAAATGGAGTTTTTTGATGAATGGCAGAAACATGCTAAAGAGAACCGCAACAGTAGACTGTATGAGTTTATAGTGATGAAACATGATCTTGTTAATATCACGGAAGCATCTGAGCGGGAAATTAAAATGACAATTGGAAGATTGTCATCCAAATACACAGAAAAATGGGAAAAATGTGGGAAATGCCGTAATCGCTTCCTGACTAAGAATTCTGAGTGGTTGTCTGGGGATTTTACATTCAAAGCATCTGTTCACCTCTCAACACCATCATCATCAAGTAAGAGTTCGATTCGTGGACGTCCATCAATAGATTTTCCTGAAGCAAGTGAAAAAACGAAAAGGAGACGCGTGGAGGACCTACTACACACGCGAGATGTAAACCTCTTTAAATTCATGTTGACGTGACACAGACAATTTTCAATTTGCCGCCAAATCGTAAAACAAACGATCAAATGAATGAAATATATACTCAGTAATATTGGCAAAGAGTTCTATTTTCAAATTTTAGAATATTTTTTTTATTATATTGTTTATAAGTGGCCAGTTCTAAGAACTTTCAGTTTGACCCTCGTATGTGGATGCCAAATCCACGAGCCACTCTTATAAACAAACGAGGAAATGGAGCATTAAGGCAGGACACCAGGTATTCCCATCATTTTATAGTGTTAGGCAGGCAAAAATTGAATGCTACCCTCCCGAGGAACAGATTTTTATAAGCGAAACGCGTGCAGAAATTAAACTTCAGGCGGTTTTAAATAAAACAGCTGAACGTCTAATTTGTGCACAGCGTGAAGTTTTAAAATCTGAAGATTCTGGCTCATCACTCTCCCTAGTTAGCAAGTGGGGGTGTGATGGAAGTTCCGGTCATAGCACTTACAAACAAAAATTCTCAAACAGTGAAGACACAGATGAGTTTTTGTTTATGTTCTCATTCGTGCCACTTCAGTTACGTGACAATAGTGGTAGAGTTGCTTGGCAGAATCCTCGACCATCTTCTACCATGTATTGTCGACCGATTAAGTTTATTTTCTCCAAAGGAACAACAGATTTTACTGTAATAGAAACCAATAAGATTTTGGAGGAAATAAACCAATTGGTGCCAACAATAGGTAATATAGATGGTAAAGAGATATCGGTCAAACACGAATTACTGTTCACGATGATTGATGGTAAAGTGTGCAACGCTATGACTGAAACTTCGTCAGCACTTAAATGTTACATTTGTGGAGCTACTCCTAAATTTATGAATGATGAGTCTAGGGAATTTGTTGTAAATAAGGAATTTCTTGGTTTTGGTGTATCTCCCCTTCACGCTTGGATCCGGTCTTTTGAATGTTTGCTTCACATAAGCTATCGTCTTGAAGTTAAGAAATGGCAACTTCGAGGTCAAAGTGACAAAGAAAATGTGAAGCAACGTTCGGCTCGTATCCAAGAAAGGTTTAAGGTTGAAATGGGTTTAATTGTAGATAAACCAAAACCAGGATTTGGTAATACGAATGATGGGAATACTGCTCGTCGGTTTTTTGAGAATCCTGATCAGGCTTCAGATATTACAGGTGTAGATGTGACACTAATTAAGAACTTTGGCACTATCCTTAGAACTTTAGCTTCGGGTTACGATATTGATGTTGTTAAATTTAATTCTTTTACACAGGACACTAAAAAATTGTATCATAGTCTCTATTCGTGGTATAAAATGCCTGTTACTGTGCACAAAATTCTTGTGCACAGTGTAGAAATTGTGAGATCGGCTCTTTTACCTATTGGGCAGCTTTCTGAAGAAGCTCAGGAAGCGCGTAATAAGGATTATAGGAGGTTCCGGGAGCACAATACTCGAAAATATTCACGTATTGCCACGAATAGGGATTTACTTAATATGTTACTAATTACATCTGATCCTGAAATAAATAGCCTTAGGGAAGTGCCGAAAAAACCGACGAGTAAACTTACTTCTGAGGTTTTAGAATTAATTATACCCCCTCCTGTAAATGTAAGGTCTAGTGTAAGTCATTGTAGTTCTCATCAAAATATGTCAGATAATATGGTAGATGATTCTTCAGAAGAAGAATTTAGTGATGCAAAATAAATAGAAGTTGTAAATAATATTTTACTAATGTTTTTTTAAGCTGTGTACCTTATCTAACTTTATTATTAGTTGTCAACATATTGTTTTTTAACTGCATATTTTTTAAGTAAAAAGTATTGTTATTGAGTAGGTAGTAATAATGCCCTATTATGTAATTAGAAGCCAAGTCCTTAGTAGCACAATATTTTATGACTATTGTTATTTTTTTTCATTGTTATTTTTACCTGTCTGACAATAAAAGATTAATCGCTATTATATTTTTTTTGTTGGCACATGTTACCCTACCTCCTGTTTTTTGGTGTTATATGCGCTAATACCCCATTAGAATATCATAATAAAGCCGTACGAACTAAAAAACCTCAATAAATAATTTTGTCCAGCTAGCATGTTCTAGACGAACCACAGTGCGCCGGTGCTCCAGCGACGCCGTGGCGCTTAGTCTCTCTCTACTCTACTCTACTCACCACGTTCTCGTCGTGCGTGTGGTCGCGGATGCGCTGCAGCTCCCACTTGAGCGCCACCTCGGCGAGGTCCACGGCCAGGCGCCGGTGCTCCAGCGACAGCGTGGCGCTTAGTCTCTCTCTACTCTACTCTACTCTACTCACCACGTTCTCGTCGTGCGTGTGGTCGCGGATGCGCTGCAGCTCCCACTTAAGCGCCACCTCGGCGAGGTCCACGGCCAGGCGCCGGTGCTCCAGCGACGCCGTGGCGCTTAGTCTCTCTCTACTCTACTCTACTCTACTCACCACGTTCTCGTCGTGCGTGTGGTCGCGGATGCGCTGCAGCTCCCACTTGAGCGCCACCTCGGCGAGGTCCACGGCCAGGCGCCGGTGCTCCAGCGACGCCGTGGCGCTTAGTCTCTCTCTACTCTACTCTACTCTACTCACCACGTTCTCGTCGTGCGTGTGGTCGCGGATGCGCTGCAGCTCCCACTTGAGCGCCACCTCGGCGAGGTCCACGGCCAGGCGCCGGTGCTCCAGCGACGCCGTGGCGCTTAGTCTCTCTCTACTCTACTCTACTCACCACGTTCTCGTCGTGCGTGTGGTCGCGGATGCGCTGCAGCTCCCACTTGAGCGCCACCTCGGCGAGGTCCACGGCCAGGCGCCGGTGCTCCAGCGACACCGTGGCGCTTAGTCTCTCTCTACTCTACTCTACTCACCACGTTCTCGTCGTGCGTGTGGTCGCGGATGCGCTGCAGCTCCCACTTGAGCGCCACCTCGGCGAGGTCCACGGCCAGGCGCCGGTGCTCCAGAGACGCCGTGGCGCTTAGTCTCTCTCTACTCTACTCTACTCTACTCACCACGTTCTCGTCGTGCGTGTGGTCGCGGATGCGCTGCAGCTCCCACTTGAGCGCCACCTCGGCGAGGTCCACGGCCAGGCGCCGGTGCTCCAGCGACGCCGTGGCGCTTAGTCTCTCTCTACTCTACTCTACTCTACTCACCACGTTCTCGTCGTGCGTGTGGTCGCGGATGCGCTGCAGCTCCCACTTGAGCGCCACCTCGGCGAGGTCCACTGCCAGGCGCCGGTGCTCCAGCGACGCCGTGGCGCTTAGTCTCTCTCTACTCTACTCTACTCACCACGTTCTCGTCGTGCGTGTGGTCGCGGATGCGCTGCAGCTCCCACTTGAGCGCCACCTCGGCGAGGTCCACGGCCAGGCGCCGGTGCTCCAGCGACGCCGTGGCGCTTAGTCTCTCTCTACTCTACTCTACTCACCACGTTCTCGTCGTGCGTGTGGTCGCGGATGCGCTGCAGCTCCCACTTGAGCGCCACCTCGGCGAGGTCCACGGCCAGGCGCCGGTGCTCCAGCGACGCCGTGGCGCTTAGTCTCTCTCTACTCTACTCTACTCTACTCACCACGTTCTCGTCGTGCGTGTGGTCGCGGATGCGCTGCAGCTCCCACTTGAGCGCCACCTCGGCGAGGTCCACGGCCAGGCGCCGGTGCTCCAGCGACGCCGTGGCGCTTAGTCTCTCTCTACTCTACTCTACTCACCACGTTCTCGTCGTGCGTGTGGTCGCGGATGCGCTGCAGCTCCCACTTGAGCGCCACCTCGGCGAGGTCCACGGCCAGGCGCCGGTGCTCCAGCGACGCCGTGGCGCTTAGTCTCTCTCTACTCTACTCTACTCTACTCACCACGTTCTCGTCGTGCGTGTGGTCGCGGATGCGCTGCAGCTCCCACTTGAGCGCCACCTCGGCGAGGTCCACGGCCAGGCGCCGGTGCTCCAGCGACGCCGTGGCGCTTAGTCTCTCTCTACTCTACTCTACTCACCACGTTCTCGTCGTGCGTGTGGTCGCGGATGCGCTGCAGCTCCCACTTGAGCGCCACCTCGGCGAGGTCCACGGCCAGGCGCCGGTGCTCCAGCGACGCCGTGGCGCTTAGTCTCTCTCTACTCTACTCTACTCTACTCACCACGTTCTCGTCGTGCGTGTGGTCGCGGATGCGCTGCAGCTCCCACTTGAGCGCCACCTCGGCGAGGTCCACGGCCAGGCGCCGGTGCTCCAGCGACAGCGTGGCGCTTAGTCTCTCTCTACTCTACTCTACTCTACTCACCACGTTCTCGTCGTGCGTGTGGTCGCGGATGCGCTGCAGCTCCCACTTGAGCGCCACCTCGGCGAGGTCCACGGCCAGGCGCCGGTGCTCCAGCGACGCCGTGGCGCTTAGTCTCTCTCTACTCTACTCTACTCTACTCACCACGTTCTCGTCGTGCGTGTGGTCGCGGATGCGCTGCAGCTCCCACTTGAGCGCCACCTCGGCGAGGTCCACGACCAGGCGCCGGTGCTCCAGCGACGCCGTGGCGCTTAGTCTCTCTCTACTCTACTCTACTCTACTCACCACGTTCTCGTCGTGCGTGTGGTCGCGGATGCGCTGCAGCTTCCACTTGAGCGCCACCTCGGCGAGGTCCACGGCCAGGCGCCGGTGCTCCAGCGACGCCGTGGCGCTTAGTCTCTCTCTACTCTACTCTACTCTACTCACCACGTTCTCGTCGTGCGTGTGGTCGCGGATGCGCTGCAGCTCCCACTTGAGCGCCACCTCGGCGAGGTCCACGGCCAGGCGCCGGTGCTCCAGCGACGCCGTGGCGCTTAGTCTCTCTCTACTCTACTCTACTCTACTCACCACGTTCTCGTCGTGCGTGTGGTCGCGGATGCGCTGCAGCTCCCACTTGAGCGCCACCTCGGCGAGGTCCACGGCCAGGCGCCGGTGCTCCAGCGACAGCGTGGCGCTTAGTCTCTCTCTACTCTACTCTACTCTACTCACCACGTTCTCGTCGTGCGTGTGGTCGCGGATCCGCTGCAGCTCCCACTTGAGCGCCACCTCGGCGAGGTCCACGGCCAGGCGCCGGTGCTCCAGCGACGCCGTGGCGCTTAGTCTCTCTCTACTCTACTCTACTCTACTCACCACGTTCTCGTCGTGCGTGTGGTCGCGGATGCGCTGCAGCTCCCACTTGAGCGCCACCTCGGCGAGGTCCACGGCCAGGCGCCGGTGCTCCAGCGACGCCGTGGCGCTTAGTCTCTCTCTACTCTACTCACCACGTTCTCGTCGTGCGTGTGGTCGCGGATGCGCTGCAGCTCCCACTTGAGCGCCACCTCGGCGAGGTCCACTGCCAGGCGCCGGTGCTCCAGCGACGCCGTGGCGCTTAGTCTCTCTCTACTCTACTCTACTCTACTCACCACGTTCTCGTCGTGCGTGTGGTCGCGGATGCGCTGCAGCTCCCACTTGAGCGCCACCTCGGCGAGGTCCACTGCCAGGCGCCGGTGCTCCAGCGACGCCGTGGCGCTTAGTCTCTCTCTACTCTACTCTACTCTACTCACCACGTTCTCGTCGTGCGTGTGGTCGCGGATGCGCTGCAGCTCCCACTTGAGCGCCACCTCGGCGAGGTCCACGGCCAGGCGCCGGTGCTCCAGCGACGCCGTGGCGCTTAGTCTCTGTCTACTCTACTCTACTCTACTCACCACGTTCTCGTCGTGCGTGTGGTCGCGGATGCGCTGCAGCTCCCACTTGAGCGCCACCTCGGCGAGGTCCACGGCCAGGCGCCGGTGCTCCAGCGACGCCGTGGCGCTTAGTCTCTCTCTACTCTACTCTACTCTACTCACCACGTTCTCGTCGTGCGTGTGGTCGCGGATGCGCTGCAGCTCCCACTTGAGCGCCACCTCGGCGAGGTCCACGGCCAGGCGCCGGTGCTCCAGCGACGCCGTGGCGCTTAGTCTCTCTCTACTCTACTCTACTCTACTCACCACGTTCTCGTCGTGCGTGTGGTCGCGGATGCGCTGCAGCTCCCACTTGAGCGCCACCTCGGCGAGGTCCACGGCCAGGCGCCGGTGCTCCAGCGACGCCGTGGCGCTTAGTCTCTCTCTACTCTACTCTACTCACCACGTTCTCGTCGTGCGTGTGGTCGCGGATGCGCTGCAGCTCCCACTTGAGCGCCACCTCGGCGAGGTCCACGGCCAGGCGCCGGTGCTCCAGCGACGCCGTGGCGCTTAGTCTCTGTCTACTCTACTCTACTCTACTCACCACGTTCTCGTCGTGCGTGTGGTCGCGGATGCGCTGCAGCTCCCACTTGAGCGCCACCTCGGCGAGGTCCACGGCCAGGCGCCGGTGCTCCAGCGACGCCGTGGCGCTTAGTCTCTCTCTACTCTACTCTACTCTACTCACCACGTTCTCGTCGTGCGTGTGGTCGCGGATGCGCTGCAGCTCCCACTTGAGCGCCACCTCGGCGAGGTCCACGGCCAGGCGCCGGTGCTCCAGCGACGCCGTGGCGCTTAGTCTCTCTCTACTCTACTCTACTCACCACGTTCTCGTCGTGCGTGTGGTTGCGGATGCGCTGCAGCTCCCACTTGAGCGCCACCTCGGCGAGGTCCACGGCCAGGCGCCGGTGCTCCAGCGACGCCGTGGCGCTTAGTCTCTCTCTACTCTACTCTACTCTACTCACCACGTTCTCGTCGTGCGTGTGGTCGCGGATGCGCTGCAGCTCCCACTTGAGCGCCACCTCGGCGAGGTCCACGGCCAGGCGCCGGTGCTCCAGCGACGCCGTGGCGCTTAGTCTCTCTCTACTCTACTCTACTCTACTCACCACGTTCTCGTCGTGCGTGTGGTCGCGGATGCGCTGCAGCTCCCACTTGAGCGCCACCTCGGCGAGGTCCACGGCCAGGCGCCGGTGCTCCAGCGACAGCGTGGCGCTTAGTCTCTCTCTACTCTACTCTACTCTACTCACCACGTTCTCGTCGTGCGTGTGGTCGCGGATGCGCTGCAGCTCCCACTTGAGCGCCACCTCGGCGAGGTCCACGGCCAGGCGCCGGTGCTCCAGCGACGCCGTGGCGCTTAGTCTCTCTCTACTCTACTCTACTCTACTCACCACGTTCTCGTCGTGCGTGTGGTCGCGGATGCGCTGCAGCTCCCACTTGAGCGCCACCTCGGCGAGGTCCACGGCCAGGCGCCGGTGCTCCAGCGACGCCGTGGCGCTTAGTCTCTCTCTACTCTACTCTACTCTACTCACCACGTTCTCGTCGTGCGTGTGGTCGCGGATGCGCTGCAGCTCCCACTTGAGCGCCACCTCGGCGAGGTCCACGGCCAGGCGCCGGTGCTCCAGCGACGCCGTGGCAGAGAAGCCCAGCCGCTGCATGGCCGCCACCATGTGACCCACCAGCGCGTGCCGCACGGGGTAGTACACCTGCACATATACAACTATGTAGTGCACACGTACGGTGTCGGATAACGTGAATTGAACTCAGCATTCTTTACTTCTTATCCTAACGTCAAGATACAAAATGTAAAGGTAAAAGTGCATTTGGCGATTGCACTTATTGGTAATTAGGTAACGGATCTCAAAGGCGTAATTATTTAAAAATAAATGTGTAATACCCTCCATATACAGGGTTTAAAGACCCTTAACGAAAACTGAAACCCCATATTGTACCACTCATTACGAACATTTTTTACTTCAGCACAATACCTGGGAAATTACTGGTTCAGGAAATACCTAATTACAAGAAATTCATAGTAACTTTGTGTGTCAAACACAAAGTTACTATGAATTTCTTGTAATTAGGTACAAAATCGATGCATTTACGCCGCCAACCTGTTCTTTAGATGTCCTATGCACCCATGGATAAGTAGGTATTTCGAAATTTGCACGAGCGTTATTTTAATTGCGGATTAAAATTGTGTCTCCTTAAAAAAGAAAACGTTTCCCAGGTTTTATTTTAGCTTAGTATGGCATGATGTCCAAAACGAGTAGATTTCGGCTTTGTGATGGGTCTTGTGACACCCTGTATGTACCTCCTATATAATGCTACTCGTGAGTGTACCTTGTAATGTCTAACGACGAGCTGCAGTATATGGAAGAGTTGCTGCACGGAGTGTCCGTCCTCCACGATGATCTTCTTGGTCCAGTGCGTGAGCATGGTGTTGCCGTCCTCCATGCGCTGCGGCATCGCCGGCGTCAGGATCTCTAGCGCTTGTCTCACCACCGAGCGAGCCTCTACAGCGTGCGCTTTTAGGAGACTGTGGAATACTGCAAGTAAAGAAAGTTATGTTTTAATGAATTGCACGACAGTAAAACACAGAGCAAAGAAGTAAATACATTGCAAAACTAAGGGCCTAGACAAATGGCATGTGCTTCTCATTACTACTTTCGCTAACCCTTGCCATGCAATGGTAACGTAAGCAGTTCGTTTTTTGTTGACCACGTCACATATCGAAAGCCTATGTCAGTTTCATATGTCACCGAAGAAAACGAGCACCGCAAATTTATAAGTTTCCTAGGAAAGAACAATGGCAAGTTCCCATACAACACTTTATTTGAAATCGATTCGAAGCGTCTATTTATAAAAAAATGTTAAAAACAATGGGGTTCTATTACTTAAACATAATCATCAAGACTTTTTATTTTAGGAGGCCGTAAAAAAAAGATATGAGCATTGTTTATATTTTAAGGTTATGTTAATAGAAAACAACTTTGTAACTACACAAATGCATTAAATACATTTAGATAAGGGATGGTGATGTGCAAAAAGCATTGATAGGATATACCTAGACTGATTCAAGATCAGTGTCTAGACTTGATAAGTACCTAATATTAAAAAATCAAAGTTCCATCACGAAATAGGGATGTAGACTATGTAGGATTTATGTAACCCTTTATCTTTCACAATTTTATTGAGTATTAGAGCCCCACCTGATTATGAGGCCATGGCGACGTCGCCAGCTACCGTACAATTTATATTGAATTGTATGGTACCTAACTCGCTTGGCCACGGTTTGGCAGCCATAGGTACATTTCAATATAAACTGTTTGGATACGCAGCCGGCGACGTCGCTATGGCGTAGGTACAAGTGAGGCAGGGCTCTTAAGATTAGACGTCATGGCATGATGTTAGATCTCTCTAATAAATAGGTGCAAGTCACTTGCTTTTATAAGGAACTAGCTTTTGCCCGCGTGGAAGTCGAAAAATATCCCACAGGAACTCAATACCAGGATAAAAAGTATACTATATCCTATACCAGGTTATGATCTATCTGTGCGCCTAGTTTCATTCTAATCGGTTCAGTAGTTTTTTCATGCGTAACAAACAGACAAACAAATAAACATCGCATTTATAATATTAGTCAAGGATATGGGATCTCTCTTAGTGCGCCACCAACAGGCATGACAAACCTTATCTGAAGGTGACAGCTGCAAATGGAATAAAATAAATAAAGGAATGTTTTTGTAATCAAATACTTACTCCATAATTGATAAAAGCAGACAATTTGTATTAGATTGCTTTAAAAGAGACACCAATAGACTTATCAAACTTTTTAGTAATAAAACAGTGCAAAAGGATTTATTATTTAATAAATACTAAAAGATGAATGGACCTGACGTGGTTCTTTTTTCATTTGGATAATATTTATCATGTTCTGTTGTAGTTCGGTCTGGCTATCTTTTAATATTTTGTCACTTTGTCTTCGTACTAATGAACATCCACACAGAAGGTACACATTTCTAGGGCCCCGTGGACACGTTCCAGTTTGTTCACCTTCATTAGCATCTTGATGCAAACTCTGATTTACTCAATCCATAGCGAGTTCCCAATATGCTTCACAAACATAATCATCATCAGTAATCTAAAAATTAAGAAAAGCAATTATTACTACAGGCAAAGAAAACGCATCACACTAGATCTAGATAGACTAATGTTACCGAATTTTGTAATATTTTAAACTGCTTTGAAAATTCACTGAAACTTACGCTAAATTGGTAAGTAAGTATAATAATGTTTAAAAACTTACGGTTTGTGGATAAACCCAGTTGCAGAGCAAAGTACGAATTCTTGTGTTCTGATCTAAGATGCGATGTCACCGGAGAGTATTGACGCAAATGTTACAATTCACGCACAATATGCGTGTAGGAGGCCTGCTACTTCGCATCATAACACAATCTTAAGGCACAATCGAAGTCCGTGTAGAAAAAGCTATAGGTCCAGATGTTTTGAGCGCAGATAGTCCGTAAGAAAGCACAAGTCGTCGTATGGGGCAGGGAATCAAGTCAGTAAGCGAGAATAAAAATAAGGATAATTCAACAAAAAACTGCAAAAAACAACGAGAATACTACCAAACAAGCTTTTCGGAAAGAAAAGAACGTTGACAATGTCACAGACTATAGTTGGTGCTCTTACGTAGTATTTGTATACTCTTTGGTTGGTGCCACGAGAAGATAGACTTTTTGTAAACACACATTCAGGGCACAGAATAATTAATAGTACTAACGTATTCAGGGTTTCACAACCTTTGTTTCTAACTGTTGTTTTTGAGATTTTATGCTTTAGTGAACTTTTATGCTTTTTGAACAGTAGTTTTTTTGTTTCAATGCTCAGTTATGCTACTAAGTATTCGAATTTATATTTTATTATCAATGACTTCTTGTCGTGACCAATTTTTTTCTAATTTTACATAAATAAACATATGTTATTTTGTGTTGAATTTCCCAGAAGTATTTTCATGAATTTGCCGATTTTTTTAAGTTTTTACACGTAAGTGATTCTGTAAATGCAAGAAAACAATAGAGAGCCATGTATGTCAATAATAGAGTATAAACATGGTAGTTTATTATTGACTTGATATTTTATCATAGTCAATAGCTAAGCTATCGTAAAATATAAAAAATACCACTAATGAATAATATTACAGACCACTAGCTAGTACAGTACATTAAAATGTCTAGGCATAGAGATTTTACATTGTGTATGAATGAAAACGTCACAATGAACTTAAACAAAATCGTTAGATAATTCAGTAATCTGTGGTTTGCTATTTGCAATTCTGCACCCGCTTTTCCGAGATGCCGACCGTAGGACGAGCATTGCGACACCAAAAATATTCTTAACATCCAAAAAATATGTTCTATCCTCTGATAAATGCCTAAGAATGAAAAAAAAAAGAATGGATTAACGCAAAATGTTCACGTTCCTGGCGTCTGACATATTCCAGTACCACAAAACACTGTTGGCAGCGCATATATCGATAAAAACCCGATCAATTGACATATTGCCTTGCAATGACACATATTTGTGTACCGTTGCGCTCATTGGATTTGACATTATTTGTTTTTTATTTATATCATAAATAAAATCTTCTTTTTATATAAATAATATACATAAAATATTTTTTTAACATTATCGTGAATTGTTTCTAGATGAAGGTTAAAAAGATACTTACCTTTTTTCTATTAAACAAATACGATTGTTTTGTAAATGGTAACTCTGAAAATGACATTAAACAAGCACCGGAAATGAATGTATTCAATAAATAGTTTATCAATTTAGATAATTTAACGTACGCTTTTATACTTGAAACTAAAAACGTACAAAATACGAAATAATTATATTAATAAGCTTTTCATAAGTTACGTTTATAGACGCTTCTAACACTTCACAGGTATAATCTTGCCATTGTTCTTTATAACCTAACCTTTCCTAACTCCTCCTATATAACCTATCCGCAAGTTAAAACTTGCGGGTTTATAAATTTATAAACTTAAAGTCGGGTATCTATGCATGAGTGCAGATCAATTTTTAAGGATATGTACACAAAGTTATAGTGATAGGTAGTCATTGTGAGAGGAAAGAAGTTCAACTTTCCATGTCCGGCGTATCCTTGTAGCGCCTCCCCATGCATGTGTGTCTTAAAGAACCAAGTAAGAAAGCCGTAACTGCCTGGGATCCAAATCTGATGTAATGTGGCCTAAGTCTTGTCATACAAAAAAAATGATGGTAATTTTAAAACAGGCTTGAAATTATTGTAGAAAGATTTATATTACGAAGATAAAAAACTCACCTTGTAGCACAATTCGTTTGTGTATAGCGAACTTAGCTATAATATGACTTAACAATAAGTGTCCGTGATACCTGTAAAATATATTCATTATATTTATTACCGTATTAGACAGAACATAGAGATTCAATACTTTAAAAAAGCAATGGTTTTTACTACTTGAAGGCAGCATTTTTTTTTATTGTCTTACCTAGTCGCAGGATCAACGTAATTCTTGCCGAGCAAACAGGGCCACGCGAATGTCATGAGTCTGCGGAGTTTATTGCCTTGCTTCTTGTTGTTCGCATCGTGTATGTGCGCAGACGCTTGCTCTAAGAGCAGGCAAGCGAACTGCAGTAACGAAATGCGGACTGCGTCCGAACATGCGAACGGATTTTCTGGATCTATTACCTGTAAATTAGAATATTTTTTAGACGGTCTACTTAATATTCTTTCTTTATTGAAGACGTGGAACTTGAATGTTGAATGCGCGCAGTACGAGCTTCAATAATTTCGCCATTGAAATGCCTTATATGCGATCATCGGACTACTTTTGCGCCCGTCCAGGATCTATATGTCTGGACATTGGCTATATAAAGAGTGTCTCAGTAAGAGTGCACTTTTTAAAATTGGTTTTTTTTTTTCATGCAAGTGGCAACTCTGAAATTTGGCAGCTGTCACCTCTGTTTATTCCGAATATTTAAAATAGAGCGCTTTTCGAAAGAACAACGCGTTATAATTGTGAAAACTCGTTACAAAAATGGGGAAGTTACGCTGAAACCGCTCGCAAACTTCGCCAAATTTTCAGCCGAGAAAGTGCACCTAATGTGTCAACCATTCGAAGAGTGGTAAAAAAAATTAAAGAAACTGGGTCAATTAAGAATCCTTTGCGTCAACGTACCGGTCGGTCTCTTGAAAATATTGCTGCTGTAAACGAGAGTGTCGCCGAAAACCCGAAAACATCAATTCGACATCGTTCTCAACAACTTCAAATTTCACGAAGCACTACGCAAAGAATTTTGACTAAAGACCTCCACCTTCATGCGTAGATTCAGTTAACTCAGGAGCTCAAACCAGCCGACCACGGAAAGCGCCGGCAATTCGTTCAATGGGTAATGGAGCAAAGTGAAGTCGATGCCTCGTTGGTCTCGCGGCATAAATGTGCGCGTGGGATCGGGAGGTCTCGGGTTCGATTCCTGGGCCGGGCAGTGTTACTGGGATTTTCTCTCACGAAATTCTCAGTAGCAGCACGGAGTCTGGAAATGTGCCCGGTACGGCAATAGGCTCGCCCCTTATTACGTGGGACTAAAGTATATCTGGCGAAAAGTGGGTGTAGAAATACACCTCTGCCTACCCCTTCGAGGATAAAAGGCGTGACGATATGTATGTATGTATGTATGTATATGTATGTGAAGTCGATGCCAATTTATCGAAAAAAGTATTTTTCTCCGATGAAGCACATTTCCATATGAATGGCTTCGTTAATACACAAAATTGTCGAATTTGGGACGCAGAAAATCCTCATGCAATCCATGAGAAACAAATGCACCCACAACGAGTAACTGTCTGGTGCGGATTTTGGTCAGGCGGCGTGATTGGACCTTACTTTTTTGAAAATGAAGCCGAAATTGCAGTGACTGTGAACGGCATTCGTTACAGGAATATGATAACGGACTCCTAGTTGCCTCAACTGGACGGCATGAATCTGAAAACACATGTTTCAGCAGGACGGCGCAACCTTCCACACAGCGCATGAAATGACTTATTGCAGCAACGATTGCCAGAACACATTAACTCACGAAATTCTTATGTCAACTAGCCAGCAAGATCGCGTGCGATTTAACGCCGCGCGATTTTTTCTTTGGGGTTTTGAGAAATCTCGAGTTTATGCTAATAAACCCAAAACAATTCCTGAGCTCAAATCGGAAATCCAACGCGTCATCGGTGAGATACAGCCACATCTCTGTGCACAAGTCATGGAAAATTTCTTGAAAAGAGTAATGGCCTGTCATCGGAGCCGTGAGAGTCATTCGCCGGATATTTTATTCCATAATTAATCGGAACAAGTCTTCCTTACTGTAGCGGTAGCTATATACAACTGAGGCCATCTAGCGAGCGACGACGAAGTCTCAACAACAACAACACGGCGACGTCTATCGGACACAATGCGACGGATAACAAGGTGCTGAATCGCACATGCAGAGTTTGCGCGCCGAGTTGTATATATACAACATCTGAAATACGTCCGTCGGACTGACAGTCCACCAGGCAAGATCACCCAGCCTAGTTAGAGGATCCTCCCTCTAGTTGGAGGAGCACCACACCTTTACCCTCCACATTACAATACAATAAAAATATCACAACTCTGTCATAAAATACTTATTTTTATTTTAAAATGAAAAAGTGCACTCTTACTGGGACACCCTATAGAATTAAGATGTTGAGAGCATTTTATCTTTTTAACATTTGAGTCTCATCGTATAACGTGTTTAACTGGGTTTAAAAATGAGTCGGCCTCCAAAATTCTCCGAGGTACACGGAATCATGAATTAGATAGACAATCAAATACTAACGTTATTAATAAACACCGAGACGACATTGTCGGGGTTGTCCTGGTAGGGCGCGGGCGGGCCGCCCACGATCTTGTGTCCCTTGTCGAAGCTGACGGCGAAGCACGGTATCAGGATCATCTGCAGCACCTTGGCCTTGAGCTCCTGCGACATGGCGTCGCTCGAGAAGTGCTCCACGAAGCGGAAGAACACTGCGCGCTTCCACTCCACGTCGTAAGTCTGTGCTACAGTGTTCTCTAGGAAGTCTCGGAGGAACTGCAATACAAATTATTTCATGAAAATTCTTTTTAACTTTAAAAAATTGGATAAATATTAATATTTACGAGGGTCAAACTGAAAGTTCTTAGAAAATCAAAAACTGATTACATTAGCCAGTTATTAGTTTTATTATATCTTTTCAAAATATTGTCCATTGACGTCAATACACCGCTGCATGCGATGGAACCACTGGGAAAAGCACTTTGCCCACTCGTCCTTAGGGGTCTCTTCAATGGCATCGCGATACGCAGCCACCGCTTCTTCAGCATTCATAAACCGCTTTCCTTTAAGTTTTTCTTTAATTTTTGGAAATAAATAAAAATCACAAGGCGCGAGGTCGGGGCTATACGGCGGGTGACTCAGTAATTCAACGTTTGATGTCGCCAAATAGTCGATCGTTCGCTTGGCGGTGTGCGACGAGGCGTTGTCGTGGTGAAGGAGGATCCTACTGCGAGGTCGTTTCTCTCGAACTTTTTCCAAGACAAGTGGCAAACAATTGGTAGTGTACCATTCTGCAGAAACTGTTTTTTGATCCTCTAACACAATTGTTGCGAAATGACCTATCCTTCCAAAGAACGAGGCCACCATTTTTTTTCCCGCACTTCCATCTCTCTTCACTTTAGTTGGCAACTCCTCGAAAGGAAACACCCACTGAGCAGATTGTCTTTTGGTTTCAGGATCATAACAGTAAATCCAGCTTTCGTCACCTGTTAGTATGTCGAACACAGCATTTGAGTCACCTCCGTTAAATCTTTCAATCATTTTACGGCACCAATCCACACGATGGAGTTTTTGAGCCTTAGTCAAATTATGAGGTATCCACCGGGCGCAAAGCTTCCTGACCGCTAAATGTTCGTGGAGGATTTTGTGCACTTGACTCATACCGATGCCTAAGCTTGTCCGAATCTGCTGATAGGTCACTCTTTTGTCAGTCTCTATCATACGCCGCACAACACAGATGTTATTTTCAGTCGTCGCCGTAGAAGGCCGTCCCTCACGTACATCATCAGTGAGATTAGTGCGACCACGTTTAAACTCATTAAACCAGTTGTAAACAGTCGCACGAGATGGGGCTTCATCGTGAAAGGCCAATCGTAGTCTATCATAACTTTCTTGTTGACTTAAATGACATCGAAAGTCATAAAAAATCATTGCACGAAAATTTTCTCGTGTTAAATTCATGTTGACGTGACACAGACAATTTTCAATTTGCCGCCAAATCGTAAAACAAATGACAAATGAATGAAATATATACTCAGTAATATTGGCAAAGAGTTCTATTTTCAAATTTTTGAATATTTTTTTTATTATATTGTTTATAAGTGGCCAGTTCTAAGAACTTTCAGTTTGACCCTCGTATCTAATGGCGTCCATCGAGCGTAACCACGGTTGAAACATAGTGGCAAATAGAAGCTGTATCATTTTTATTTTTACATAATTATAGGGGTCCCATGATATGAATCATTGGTTTTATTGAGGTAGAACAACTTGTCACTTTTATATTCATGCCATCTTAACTTTAACATGTAAGACTTGCAAGGTAACTGTGAACATTCAAATCTTAGCTGTATAGCTAACAGTTGAATCTTAAATATTAATGGTAAGAGTTATCAAGTAAGTTTCTATTTACATCTGATAAACTACTTGAATAAATTAAATAACTCGATTGTGCGACGTTCGGGAAGTTACGGCATATCTTCACGTCCGATAACCCGCAGTGTCTCAAAACGAAAGTCTTTGACCAGTGTGTGTCGCCAGTGATGATGATCTACGGTGCTGAGACGTGGTCGTTAACTATGGGCCTTATCCGAAAGCTCAGTGTCACTCAGGGTGGCGATGGAGAGAGCTATGCGCGGAGTTTGCCTGCGTGATCGAATTAGACATTATGAGATCCGCAGGAGAACCAAAATCACCGACATATCTCTCCGAATAGCCAGGCTGAAGTAGCAATGGGCAGGGCACATAGCTCGAAGAACCGATGGCCCTTTGGGTCAGGCGGGTTCTGGAGTGGCGACCACGTTCCGGACGACGCAGCACAGGCTGTCACGATGAAACTACTTGAAGAGAAGAATAGAAAGTCAAAAAACAAGTATCATAATGGCATGTAGTTTACCTGGAAGTCAGGAATGAACCGGTCACACAAGGCTCGCAGCAATTGGAACAATAGGTCTATGTTGGACTTGTGCTGACAGAAGTAGTGCAGCAATATCTTAACTATTAGTTTGGGCTCCTTCCAATGTGTGCAATCAACTATTTCCACTTTTTTGTGGATCTCCTGAAACAAAGCAATATTGTAGCACTTGTAACAAAAACTAGTAAAGGCAATCATTTTATTTTTGTTGCCTACTTGACTGAATTAATATGTGAATACTTACATGATATTGATCACTGCACCAAATTCGCTTCAACAACTCAATCAAATCCTGTTGACTCGCTAGCCATTTCTCATCGAACTTGATCAGCAGCGATATAGCTCTGATAGCTTGGAACTGCATCTCAGCCCTGTCGGCCTGCGGTAGATTGGCCGCCGCACCGCCAGTGTTGGCCGCCAACAATTGCATTAACCGAGGTTTCTTAGTTGTTTGTAAAGCTTCCCTGTAGGGGGGACCTGCTTTGGGATGCTTGATCAAGAAGACGAGGAATCGACTCCATTGTTGATCTTTGATGTTGTTGTCGCTCAAAACTAAGTCGAGTGTCTCTTTAGGATATCTGAAAGATGATGACAAATTATTTAATTTTCTGTGGAATCCATAGTAAAAATCATTACGAAAGCGAAAGTCTGTGCGAAACTGATTAAAATGAAATTTTGCAACGAAATTGCTGAAGGGTCTGGTTCATAGTTCATAGGTGGATCATAGGCAGCATATTAAAAATCAAAAACCCTATGTGGTTGAAATAAAAGTGAAAGTTTTTAGGTCACATGGTCTAAGCCGCGGGAAAAAACTGGCTATAAAGTAACCTAGCATGTCCTATAACTCCTTACCTCATAAGGAACTTAACGAGTGGTTCTCTGAAGGGCGAGCCAGCCTCGATCATGAGCGACTTCTCGGTGTGGAAGATGAGTCGACACAACACATCGATGAAGCGCGGCGACGCCGCCGGGATTTGATGGAATATGCCGATCAATATTATTATCTTCTGTTCGTTCTCGTTGTTCTTTGACACACTTTGTAGGAAGTTGCCGCCTGACAGAATATAATATTCATCATCATTATCAGCCTTTTCACAAGCGAAAATTTGCAATTTAATACGCACCTAACTTCGAAAAGGTATTGGTGTACGTGTACGAAAAGGTATTGAAGCTGATACTAGTGTAGCAGTTAGTCTCGCCACTAGGCTATCGCTGATCATAATATGTAATAGATATAGGTACATTGATGAATAATTTGAGTTGTGTTAATTGTAGTAGTTAATAGAACAAATTAATTCACTTATAAACGAAATATTCTTACTATATTTACTTCTCAACTTTACCAGAAAACTCCCTACCTCTATTAGTCTGTATAGAGTAGTCCAAGAGCTTCTTGAGCAGCTGCAGCAGCTGTTCGCAGAGCTTCTCGCTGAAGGTGGAGGGGAACAGCTGCGTGAGGTACGACAGCCGCTTGGCGCCGTTCACGCTGAGGTGCCGGTGGTCGCCGAGCGTTAGCAGCAGCGGCCGCATCACTGGGTGCACCATCTCCATGTCGATTTGGAACCCAGATAGGAATTTCTGCATGCATTCGAATCCGACCTACAAGAAATAAAATATACAAATTGTAGATACAGTGTGGTCATCGGACGCATTTAGACTAACGTCAGTCCCTTATTAAAAACAAAAAGGATAAAAATAAAAACTAAAGAAAATAACGTAATGCATGTTACATAAAAAGTTATAAGGGCAGGGTTTGCGGGAGCTTTGTTTTCGACATTTCGGTTCATACAGCTCGTGCTTTGAAATCGAATAGTTTCTTGCATTTATTCATATTTTTAAAGCAATGATTGTGACATGAAACTTCAAATTTAATTATTTACAGTGACACTTACTTGTTGCAACTCCTGATCGTTCTTCTCAAGTGACTTGTAAAGCACTTGGAATATTTTCTCTCTACAATGTTTCTCCTGTATGTAGTGGCAGGCGGCGAGCGCCTTGAGCGCGGAGGCTCTGAGCGGGACGAGGTTCACGCCCTTGTAGCACGGCAGCTTGCCGAGCACCGCGTCCTCCGCCTCGCACAGGGACAACAGCTCCCGGAAGAATACTTTGTGCTCGTTTATGTTCAAATCTACAAGAATTAGTAACATATTAGGCGATAATCTTCATGCATTGCTACTACTGCAAAGATAAATAATTATTGAATAATACGGATACAAGTTGCCCAAGACCATGAGAAGTGGCATAAACTGAAGGAACCCTAAACCCATGCGGTCGAAAAAGGCAAAAGAAGAAGCAAAGAAAATAAAGGTTAAAATCAATGTCAACATTATTTATTCACTTCAATTTTCACTTAGGTAATAATGAGACCCTGTTCCACAGTAATGTACAAAAATTGAAGTAACATATCATCTTACCAATAGTAAAAAGTCTAGGCTTCAAAGTGGTACAGAAAGTAGTTCCGTCCATCAAGCCCATCTGCGCGTTGGCCGGCTGGTGACGCAACAAATGTTTCTTAGGAGGTATGATGTCCGCCAACACCTCCCTGTGCGGATCCATCACTTCTGTCACGGTTTTCTTCTGTAGCTCTGCTATCAGTTCTAATGACTTCATAGCCTGGAGAAGGTACATAACATTACAAAAATAATATGAGGCATATTAAGTTAAAACATAATAATATGTATGTACGAGTAAAGTTGGAAACTCTACCTGCTGTCGCACGAGAAGATGAGGACTCGTCACTTGCAGAACGAGTTCCTGGTGCACATCATGTAAGGCCTTAGCCTTCGCCGCCGCTACCTCTCCCTCAGCCTCCACAGCCTGACCGCAAGGACCCAACACACAAACACGGACTAAACGCTCCAAGTTCACCGTGGCCATGTCAATCGCGCCAGAAGACACTTCACCCGTCAAATCCATCATAACGAACAAAACAGCCTTTAAGAAAGTGTACACGTGTTTGTACACCCATTCGGGCGCCATCTTCTCAACCATAAACTTGACAGCGATACAACCGCCTAGTTTTGCGTACCACGCACGTTCATAGCATAGAGACGACATTTTCTCAGCAAGATACTCCATCAGCGGCAACCGGCACGCACGCTCCCTGCTACCGAGCACTGTCGCCGCGGTCTCTATCATCAGCACCAGCGCCAGGTGGCCAGGTTTGCACAACTCCTTTTCTTCATGACCCATAATGACAGCTATAGCGTCAACGAGCACCAAAGCATCAAGACCATCCTTGGGAGCGGCGCTCTCGACAAAAGGTCCCGCCTGCTGTACGATCGCCACCATTGTATAGTGTCTCACTAGGGACACCATCGTTGGAAGCACATGATGCCGTAGCTCCTTGATAGCCGCTGCTACGAACATTCCCGTCAAAGCGGTGCGATGAGTGTTCCGCACGATTTCGTTAGTGCACTTGTAGTATGGTCCATTCTGGGCCTGAATCTTGCCGTCGACGAAGCTTGGGTGGTTGAATAACTTCAGTAACGTTGCTTTGTCATCGTCCAAATTGAGGGATGAGGCTAAGTAGCACCTCAGCACCTCCCAACATTGTCTTCTATAAAACGGATCTGTCATGCTTGACTTGAGAGCAGAAAATGCTGTCTCTATAACTTTATCTACTTCGAAATCTATAGGTTTTGGTTGATCTTGGAAGTAAGCTTGTATGGCAGGGGGTGGTACGTCTGTTTCGCGGTATTCGAGTCTTTGTGGTTCTATCATCATTTTCCTGTTGCCACCGCCGAATTTGCCGAGTACTCTAAACGCTATTCTTGCAACTTCATTATTTTGCAATGTTCTCCAGAGCGCTTGCATGAGATCTGCTCTGACTGGCTGTATGTGTTCATACAGAAAATCGGGCTGCAAATTATCCACACAAAGCTCTAGGGTTCTCAAACCTTGCGAAATTAATGTGTGCGATCCGTTGAGCGCTGACACTAAGGGATCCATAAGCATCGGTAAGTATGGTAACAGACTACTTAGTCTAACGGGTACAGTCAGGCATAGTTCGACAAATAAGTCTTTCATGTGTTGTTTGTGTAGACCGCTTTGCAGGCGGTTCAGTCCTTCGAGTAAGTTTGGTAGAAGTGGCAGGAATTCTTGATATAGTAAGTCATGGCTGCCGCCACCGATGGAGCGGAATAGAGCTCTCAAGAGAAGGAAGTAGTTGTAAGGTTCTTTGGCAGTCATAGCGTAGTCCATAGCTTTGTTCACGATACTGTGTAAATGTGGTCGCAGCATTTGTTCGTTCTCAGTAGGGAATAAGCTAACTGAACCAAAGACTAGTTTGAACAGTCTGAGATAAAGATTTGATCTCTCTACATTCGTTCCCATTTCTTCCATTCTTTGGAGCAAGTACTCTACAAGTACGGTCGCGAATATTGGCGAAGTGGCCGGATTGGACAAGAATGTATTGGCAATTATTTGAAGAGTTGTATTTTTGTTGATTCTCTCAACCATGTGAGAGATAGTGGCTGTAAATATTTCTTGAAACGTTTGTGGGTTCATCATCGAAAACTGTAAAGAATAGCAACGATTTTAGATTTAACACTTTGAGCCACATCAGGTCAGCAATATTTTTTTATTGTTGAAGCTTAAACCTAGAAAAGTAGTTAGATAATAGTGATGTTTGGTCTCTGCAGAGTATATAATTGGATACTTACGACGCCGCTAAAATGCTCCAGCACTTCCTTCTCCTCCTTAGACCGTACATGTGGCTGAGCCGGCGGCTGGGCGGGCACGCGGGGCGCGGCTAGTGTATAAATATCGAGCGACTGCAGACCCCACCGCACTAAGCGGATGAATACTAGCGTCTCTCGCGCACTGAACTGTTTCTGACCAGTTATAGTGGTCGTGGCTGCTCCCTCTGTGTTTGCGGTCGTCTGTTGAGAAGTTGGCTAAAATTAACAAATTTAACAATGCATTATGTACCGATACCCATTTGAAAAAAAAGAAAACACATAATAATAGCAGCCATACTCCATACTTAAAATAAGAAAGTGTTTGTTCGTTTGTGTGTCGTCCTTTAATGCAAAACTGAAAGAGTTTTTGCAGAAATGTAGCTTATACGTCAGTATAACACATAGCCCACCGCTCACCACCCGTTGCGATATCCAATACCGACTCGTGTGGAATCGCGGGCTGAATCTAGTAACTTATAACCATAGATTTTATTAAATTTTGGATGCATTTATAGTATTTTCGCTGTATGATGATATGCATGACAGTTCTCATTTTACATATCACGCATACTACTTTCAACTTATGAAAATAAATTGCCAAAAAAACAATTATAAAAAAAAAAACTATTAAAAATTACAAAGTAAATTGATACTAGTATGTCTCTCTCTATTCTTATAATTATTATTAACTGTAAATAAATTATTTAAATATAATAAAATATAACCCTCAAAATGTCAGATGCATGAAACGAACCCTCTGTCAGTAGAGATTGACACCATTAAATCGACATCAAATCGATGAAGAGGAGCGGCCATCTTGTGATCGAATACGCCAGTACGAGCGCTTTGTATGCGGTTTGTGATTCTGCCTGTTTGGCGTGTTATTTTTAATTTTTTTGTTGTGTTTTATTAAGTCGTGAGTTAGTGCTTCGTTTGAGGACCTTCTTTGAACGAGAGCGTGCAAACGAGGGCCCGGTAATACCGATCGACAGTGTTGTGTACAGAGTTGCGGCAGCACTGGACATCGGCAAGGCTTCAGTTTCTCGAATAACTAAAGAAAATTTGGAGAAAATAGTTTTAAAGACTAGAAGCTGTCCACTCCGAAGAAACGTGAGCGTAAAGCTTCAATAACTGACATAGATAGTTCCGATGTGGTGGCAATACGAAATCCCTACATTGATAAAATTAATCAGTCGTAGAAATAACACAATCGTCAATATTTACAGACTGGGATAAATATGTCCACCTCGACCGAATTTGAGATCAGCAATTAATTATCTCAATCGGAGATGATTCCGATTCAGATATGATATGAGGTTTTATTTCGAGTGACAGTGACGAATAATAAAAAAAAAAATTAAATTACTGCGTTTTATTTGTGAATGTATTTGCCAAAACACTTTTAATATGAATTTGTTTCGAAGATGTAAAATCGGTAACTACGTACGATTGCATGTCGTTTGCCAAATAATTCGATATTTATATATAATCGCTTAAATTTCCTTAGGTTACATCACTATAATTGTCAGTCATAAACTGTCATGCATATCATACAGCGAAAATACTATAGGTATACCTATGTTTATCTTACAGAACAATACTTGTGTCCTGGATTAAGCTATTTTTATGTACATAGACGGTCGAATAGCTGGTAGGTATTTCCTGGTAAGGCTTATTTAGTGATAGGAAGGCGGCTCTAATTAATTGCCTTTACAATTACGTTATCTGTTGTGTTAATTTAGTTACCTTTGTTACTTCTTTATAAATTAATGCACGCTCCATAATGCTACGTATTCGAATTTAGTTTTACTTTTCTTGTGTATTCTATTTAGTAAACTGATTAAGTTACATCTATATAGCATAGCGCTATTTTTTTTAACAATGGTCCCGCTTGCTGTACGATCGCCACCATTGTATAGTGTCTCACTAGGGACACCATCGTTGGAAGCACATGGACCTTAAGAAAATTCCAATTACCTTCTGTAACTTTGAATGTATGTCTATGTCTTATTTTGCTCATATTTTTGTGATTCAGGTATTCTGGACAAGTTTTTTATAAAAGGAAGACTGTTAACTGGCAAGTCTAGGTCACACCGAACAGATCACAGTTAAAAGCAAATTTACCAAAAATCCTCACCTTACACGAAGCGCAGCCCCACGTGATAGTCTTAACCCCACAAACGAGCGTCTTCACCAAGGTTCTATAGTCTCCAACGTTCAAATTACTCATTTGTGACGAGGGGAATCCAATCTTGGACTTTTCCTCAGCCTTAGCGGCTGCGTCAAGGAAGTCGGGCGCGAGTTTTTCCTCTTCGACTTTAACTTCTACGGCGGTGATCGCCGGCGTCGGCGTTGTGGGGGTACCGGGGGTCGTGCCACCGTTGTTAGGGGTTATTGCTGGTGGGGTTGTTTGTTTACTACAAAAAAAAACATATTATATTTTCTTTGTTGTGCAAAAAGTTTAAATAAAATAAACTTCTCTGAACAGTGTCAAACTGAAACAGGCATGACTACAAGTTCTGGTAGATTTTGCCAAAATTACCATTTTACTCTTATTATGTGCAATTTTTACCTGACTTATAATAATAATAATATAATATTCTACCACATACACACCTCCCCATCTAGTCCCAAGCTAAGCAGAGCTTATGTTATGGGTACTAGATAATGGATAAACATACATATCTACTTTTTTTGTAAATACATACATATTATACATAGAAACACCCAGACCAAGACAAACATCTATGTTTATGCGCACAAATGTTTGACTTGAGCGGGAATCGAACCCGCGACCTTCGGCGTAGCAGTCGCTTACATTCCTGCTGCGCCAACCGGTCGTCACACTATTACAATATATAAAAGACTATCATTAAAAATAAAACATGGTCTTCTACAGCGGAACTCATCAATCTTTCTTGTTGTTTGGTCATAATTATTCACACTGTACATCAAAATAAGTACCTTTAGCATGCGCCGATGTTGCGGTAGTGGTAGGATATCGAGGGGACATTGTGCGGCAATGTGAACTCGATATCCTACCGCTGGCTATCCTACCGCTGGCTATTCTACCGCTGGCTATCCTTCCGCTGGCTAATCCAGATCCCCAAGTTCAAAGGCCACTTACCATTTGTTCATCAGCGCCGGCAGTTGAAGCTTCGAGATGGTCTTAAACTTGAGCACGAAAACTTCTAAGATGCGCATGAGCAGCTGGCGGCCCTGTGGCTGAGTGCCGGCCGCCGCCGCCCCCTCGCTCTCAGAGCGCTGTCTGATGCAGTCCACTAGGTTCAGTAGTAACTTGCACGACATTGTTTGAATGCTGGAATGAAAACACACGTTTGTAATCCGTTGGAGTATTGTTGAGAGCGGCAGTAGAATCAGTGAAGAAATTTCAAACTACTAATTATGCAGTCGATTTCCTGCGTGTAGTACATTCATCCTACTGAATTCCTTTCGGATAGATACCTAGTGCGTTTGCAAAGGGCCCTTTGAAAATCTTGATTACAAGGCTCAACCCGAGAAAGCTACGCGACCGTGTCGATAATAATTAAAGGTCTAATCAAAATTAAACGCAATCAAACTGAGTGCGGGTGACACGAGGCCTGCACCGCGCTGTGCTTCAATGACTATCGGGCATGGAAGTAGTCAGAAGCGTTCGCACGCTACAGTCGTCGTCCAATAACAGCGCGGCGCGGGTTTCAATCGGCAGCCACGTTCACGTTAGATCACATCCTGAGGCAATTTTTTTATAAAAGTACTTTTTAAAGCTGCTGTTCTTGAAGCTAATAACAAATTTAATACAATGTACCTAGTAGGCAGCGACTCGTCATGCACGTTCTTAGAGAAGAGATGCGCGGCGATGGCGAGGTCGGTGAGCGGCAGCAGCTGGCGCACGTGGTGCACGAGGTCCGCCAGCGTGGAGTAGGCCAGCGGCCGCAGTGACTCGTGCACCGTCCAGCCGCCGCCTAGTAACACGTCCTCGTCGAACAGGCGCTCCATGTATGGCACGAACTCTACAACACAAATAGACGGATTAGATCATCAGCTAGGCGGTATTAAAAAACTATCAAAATATAAAGTTATTGATTATACGTAGCACATAGATACGTACATATAACAGTTGAATTTCAGATTAGTCTTATGGTGCTGATAGACTTGAGCATTCATTTGTAATGAACATTCTTGCGAATGTTACAGTACAGAAACAAAGGAATACGTCTTATCTAACATTCTATCGAGTGTTCTGGCGAGCATTCCAGCGAATTGGCAGTCAATTCTTATTATAAAATCTTCGAGGGTTTTGCCGATTAGACAGTTCGCTGGAAAGAACATGAAAATATTCGAAGCAATGTTTGGCTCTGTTCGTTGTTCAGTTCGACAAATTTTTAAACGGCTAATGCTCGCTGTTCTGTTACAAGTGAATGCTCAAGTGTTTAAAGTCAAAAAGTTTGTAAAGCTATTGAAGTGAACTTACTTAGTCTTAAGTCAGTAGCAAGTATATGCCGGGTAGCTATCACCAACTCCTTCCTGAGATGCGCCACCTCCGGCGGGCACAGCGTCAGGAGCCCGATGATGCCCTTCACCATCAGGTTGGCGTGGTTGGCTATGGTTTCCTGGTATATCCTGATAATGTACGCTAGAAACGCCAATGTCTTGATCTGCGCCCCCATGAAGTCTACGAATACTTCTTTGTTGAATGAGGCAGATTGTCTAAAATCAGGTGTCAATTTAAGATATGGTGCAATCTTCTATCGAAATAATAAATTGTTATAGTATAATAACTGATAAGGTCATATTTCGTCAAATTTTGTTGAATCAGTAAACAGATGCTGGGACCTAAAACCAGAAGTCTTTAATGCAACTGGGATAACATTCAGATGATGATGAAATAATATTATTGCTTAACTAATGTTTGTATCTGATAAACAATATGTATTATATGCAAGCCAGAAAGACAAATTTAGCTTAAAATGCCAATTAAGGAGTTTAAAGTCTCAATTACCTATGTGTAGCAGCGGGTTGCAATGTAATAGTCTCCATGATGAGAGGTATAAAGTTGCTGACCTCTTGGTGCACATTTTGTTTGTACAGCTGGTACATAAGCACTACTATGATCGGCAGCTCCTGTATTACTTTCAGGGAAAGCACAGATCTTGGGATGAGATTGTACTGAAAATGTAAAATTGTATCAATTCCATGTTGTAAGAAATACTTGTTTTTAGATGGTAAAGATGAATGTTTATTCTGTATTGAGAGCATGGATAAAATACAAAATACAAATAAAATAATCTTTTTATATTCTTCATAAATGCTCATAAATGTATGTAACAAGAGCATTGTACTTTTTATGTTGAATGTTGCTGTAGTCCACAATACTTAAACAAACTATGTTATTTGACTATAAAACCGTTTATACTCACAGTAACAACACTGCCATCAAGCAGTTTCTTCTCAGTATGTATTGGTGTTGTAGTGTATGTCTCTTGCAACAACTGGTCAATGTTCACTTCAGATAAATCCTTCACTCTTATGGTGGGTTTTGGTTCAAATATTTTTGGCAAATGATTTGGCAAGTCAGAGTATATCCCTTTTACCCATTGTAAAAATTTGTGTATCTGTAATATCAAAATCTTTTTAATTGCTATGTAACATTAGTAATGTATATTATCAGTACATTTTTTAATTCTTTTATTTGTTTTGAAGACAGCATTGGGATTAAATATTGCCAGAAAAGTGCATGTTGTCATGCATTTGCATAATTATAAAGTCCTGGCATTGTCAAATGTATGTTTTTCAGTTTTATCAAAGTTGAGCAATAATAATCAAACATTAATTGAAAACAAACATCTTCACTCCTACAAATAAATCATATTTAGCTTAATTTACTTACGTCAACATCAGTACTGTATGTAGGTCTGTATTGTTTATGTAATTCCATAAAAATCTTCAAACAGACTAGAACATTTTCTTCATTTTCGATCTCCATAAGTTTCAACATTAATATTAGGATACTTTTCACATAAGGTCTTAACGTCTCACTGATTGGTAGACGATGGATCATCTCTAGTATAAGCTTCCTCACTTGCTGAATGTTATACTCAGCAATAAAGTGTGGCTCTCCCTCTTGAAGTATCTTCAGAAATATTTTGAGTGAGTGGTCCAAGAATTGTGGGTACTGTGGTGAGCTCAATATTACCTATGTATAAAGGAGACTTTAATTATAAAATGATTTGTATGTTGTGATTGTCCTTTGAAATCTGTTCAAAACTTAGTATTATTAGTTTATTGCTTAGGTATAGTTTGTTGCAAAATAAGAATAAAAGCTGCTGCAACCTAGCTTCTAGTACCATATTTTAGATAAGCTTATGCAGGTCCAAACATGATATGAACATAACATACAGTGGAAATAAAGAGATCAGCCAAAATTATACTAAGTATTATGATAATATTCTTTGCTAAAGTGACTTGTTGAACCATCTACTGTTTGGACTTTACTGTAATGTGCACCCCGCACCCCATATAAGGTAATGCAACCATCTAGCCTGACTATAATTAGTAAATCTTTGGGATACTTGATAGATATTTAATAACAAACTGACAATCCCTTCACATTTAGGCATATTATTATATCAAACATTCTAATAATTTGTAAAATACCTATTTTACAGCATGTAATAGCTTTGTATAAGAAAAAATCTGATAGTTAACGTTGCTCAACATGATGAAATATACTTTCAGTACTGTAATTTATTTATATAACATTGTGCATGTTTTTTGTTAATGAATAAGCACATGGTCATTTTGATACAGCTTTGGGTCTTACTAATATGTGTTGTTACTACTTTTTATGCTATTTCTAAATGGAAGATATTGAGGCTAAGTAATCTTAGGAGTATGTATGAAATACCATGTGACATGGTCTTTTCGTGAGGTAAGTACATAATCACTACATAGTATAAAACAAAGTCTGTCTTCTGTCTGTCTGTTGCTATGCATGCTTAAATCTTTAAAACTACGCAACGGATTTTGAAGAGGTTTTTTTTATAGATAGAATGATTCAAGAGGAAGGTTTTTATGTATAATTTTGCACCCACTCCAAGCCGGGGCGGGTCACTAGTTATTCATAAAATTTAACAAAATACCCACTTTTCTGCCTAGCTAAAAATAACAAAATAGCAGGCACACAGTATGGTCAAAAGTAAAGTGTGAATGCTTGTTTTATACATGGTGGCATAAAACTATTTCAATCTGATGACAATATAAGCACAAACTATTAGCGGACTCGTAAATGATGATTGTTTATGTGAATTAAGTGTCTGGTAATATATTATACCATAAAATATTGTTAATTTACATATACGAGATATGTAGAAGAGGTTTACCAGGATTTTACATAACATGATCACTAAGCACATGTGCCAAACAACTCCAACATGTAATGAAGGTAGTTGAAAATACAATCAAAATAAATATGAGAGCAAAGGAGCACCTCAAAATTCTCGCTGAGTTCTTGAGCCGCTTTCAGCTTGATTTCGTCCTTGGCTCCAGGATCAGCCAACATAGTCACATAGCTCCTGTAGGTGTTCATTTGGGTGTGAGGGTCTCCAGGACCCCCTGAAGTCATTGCAGCCATCATCGTGATCAAAAGAAGGGTTCACAAGAAATATTTATTTTCAACAGCATGAAAATATCCTAACATAATATTAAAACAAATGAAATAAGTACACGTTAATAAAATAACTATGTCTGTAATTCACATGATTTAACCACTATTTCAGAGATTCTAGTGTATCATCACTAGTAAAAATGTAATTATTTGCTAAACACTAATGTTTCTCAAAGTGTTCTCAAACGACTCAAACAGCCGGACAAAACAAGCAATGTGTTGTGCACTATGGTCGCGCACCAACAACAAATGTCAAACTTTCCTAGAGCGACTAGAGCTGCAACAAGGCGATACTTTGTTTGTGCGCTTGCTGAATCGAAGGAGTACTTGACTTGGACTTGCTCGGACACATTCTTAAATAGATAGATTTGTATTACAGATTTGCATCTATGTAGGACCGATAGACCATATAATTATGTACTTACGTGTGTGAAACGCTGAAACCTGTGTGATGAAAATTGGTAATTAGGTACTACAATTTTCTGCATGCTAAAACATAAGTACCTATAAATATATTTATGGAAGAAAAATCCCTTTACGTATCTAACGTTGGTGAACTTAGACGGCTAATGTTCTTTGTTAACCCTCGAGTGGGCACCGAGCTTATTTTTGTCAGTTAATTAAAACTATAAACAAATAACGATTGTGCTTTCGGGATATCTTTGATGGAGTGATGTTTTACATGTCAAAAGCCATACGACATTCTTAGCGTGATCACGCGGTTTTTTATTTGGGTACTTATACGGTCTCTGCGACCGCGCGCGACCAATTATACACGAGATAAAAACCAGTAAAATAAAAATAATATTTCGGTGTGTGCGTCAAGTTTTTTTATATTTTTTTTAATTTGTTTGTGACTTTATTTTATATGTAAGGATCAAGGTTTGTATATTTAAAGCCGTATACAGACTTTGCGAGGCATGCGCTGCGCACGGCGCACAGCGCATGCCTCGCAAGGTATGTAGGTACCTTTATATTCGTGGCGAGGCATGTGCTACGCACGTGCGAGGGCGAGCCAACGAGTGTCGGCAAATGCTACAAGATCAAAGTGCCTCAGTGCGAGCATTACATTAGTTGTGGACGTAGCCGCGCATGCACGTTCGAGGTGCGCACCGCATACAATATCCACGTACGCCTCGACTGCGAAAATGAAACTGCGTTTGTTCGGGCCAAACAGCGCGCAGCGCATGCTCGGGCCGATCCAACCCACACAGCAGCAGTCAAGATGGCCTTTGCATCGCGTGCGCGTATCCACTGTTGCTTTTATAATTATCAATTCAATTATTGAAAAAAAAAGGAGAGGAAAAAGTCGTCGTCGTTGGTGGGTTAAAAAGTTCTTCCGCCTGGGTTATGCGAAAATAAGCTGTAATAACATTTCTTTGTCGTCCATAATGCGTGCGAACATCACAGTGGAGCGGACACAACCGTCCAAACGCAACGCACTGCTCGCAATGAACCGGCTGCCGCACTGCGCACACGCGCGGCTCGCACGCGCGTCTGTGCGTAGCACATGCCTCGCAACAAACATGAAGACAGTACGCGATGGCTCGACCCGAGCATATGTTGGTATAGTTTTTCAACACGCACGCGCTCAAACAGAGGCATTCGTTGTGCGCCGTTCGTAGCGCATGCCTCGCAAAGTCTGTATGCACCTTAAACATTTTTCACGAAGGAGAAGAGTAACGAAGACTTAGAATGTCGATTATCTCTCAGGTTAGTGGAGGTGGCAACAGAAGATGAATTTATTTTAAATTGTGTTTCGGGATATATACAGACGATGCGTGATTAAAAATTTAAATAAAACTAAAATTAAAATTTGAATAAATTCCTTAGTTTATGGGTATTTCTAAAATATTTATGAAAGTACCTATCTTTAATTTGTTTTATTGTTTTAGCATTATTCAGATAATAGCTAAAATTTCATGAAATTAATTAAAAATTAAATAATTTAAAAATTGTTATTTTTTAATTCCTATAATTTGACGCTATTGATAATAAATATTGATAGATCTCAATAAATATTATGTGTATCTATTAGATATCAACTACATTTTTTTTCTGATATCTAACAGATAAACATAATTATATTGTTTGAAAACATCATTTTGGTTTGGGTATGGCAGAAGAGATTTGAAAGTAGAATAAATGCTGTAGAAATGAGATCACTGAGAAGTATGTGTGGTGTATCTTTGACCGACAGAGTAAAGAATTGTGTGATAAGAGAGTGTTGTGGGGTAAAAGAAGATGTAGTGACAAGCATTGAGAAAGGCATGTTAAGATGGTTTGGGCACATGGAGAGGATGGATGGCGATAGACTGACAAAGAAGATATATAAGGCAAGTGTGAATGGGACAGAACAAAGGGGAAGACCTAGGCGGACGTTCTCTGACCAGATTGGAGACATCCTGAAAAAAGGAGAAGTCAGAAATATCCTTAACAGAAGAGCATGCATGAGAAACTTGATGGGAGTGAGTGAAGCAAGAGAGGTATGTCAGGATTGTTGCATATGGCGTTCCGTAGTCTCTGCCTACCCCTCCGGGAAACAGGCGTGAGTCTATGTATGTGTGTATGTATGTATTTTGTTTTGTTTGGCTGATTTATAAAGAAAATTTGTCTCTAAAGAGAAAAATATAGGGCATTTATGAACTTTTGTTCTATAAAGTAAAATTTTGAAAAATATAGAGTACCTATATGGAACTGGTTATTATTATTATATCCTAAAATAAGACTAGCTAAAAGCAGCGATAGCCGAGTGGAGGGACCGACAGACTGCTACGCAGAGAGTCTCGGGTTCGAATCCACGGCATGCACCAATGACTTTTCGAAGTTAAGTGCGTATTAAATTGTTAATTATCACTTGCTTATCGATGAAGGAAAACATCGTGAGGAAACCTGCATGCCTGGTTGTCTGGTCAAGTTCTCCATAATGTTCTCGAAAGACATGTGAAGTCTGCCAACCCGCACTTGGCCAGCGTGGTGGACTATGGCCTAAACCTTCTCATAGTGAGAAGAGGCCCGTGCCCAGCAGTGGGACAGTATATAAAAGGGCTGATGATGATGATGCTGAAAATAAGACTTCTCTTAGTTATGTGCTAGACAATGTCTTGACAAATCCATTAGTTTACTACCCAAAATACACAGACCGCGCGTAAATGCTCGTGTTCAGTTTGTGTTAAGGGTGCGACCGCTGAAAGGTAAAATGCTATCCGGCACGGGCACGGGACGAGCAATAATTAACTTTTTATTATGCACATCACTTCGAAATACAGTAGTGTGCACTGTAGATTTGAACCCAATAAATGTAAAATATTTACCCATTGTATTGTATTGTCGAATACAACGCTACTTACTTGACTGATATTTATTTCAGATTTGTGGGAAATATTTTTCATGTTACGAAATGGTAAAAATTGATAAAACTGAACTTAAATTGTTAATTTTCGTTTATCCGTGCCTTGGATAGCACATGAAGCCGTCGGTCCCGGTTGTCATGAAGACCTTTGAGAGTCGTTACAGGGAGTCAATACCTCTGAATAAACTAACAGTAGTCTTAACCATAGAATATGGCTCTCCCTTTGGATTGCGAAGGTCAGATGGTAATCACTGCGAAAAAGCTAATATTCACTCAAATCTGCTTAGACTAATAACCGGCCCCCGGGATGTAACAGTGACAACGCTTGAAAGATGATGATTTTAGACAAAGTATTTCTAATTAAAGTTTTCAAATACTTTTTGATACATGTAAGTCAATACGATTATTTAAAAAGCCGAGTGAAAAGACCGCACCCTTCCCACGTGTTCGCGCTCACGGGCTGGCTATCGGCACGCGCCTCGCTGCTGGCTGTGGGCTAGTATCTAGTTACCTAAATACTGAAAAAAATTAACCATTATCATACTTGGTCCTAGGAGTTTACAAAAATGTAACGCCTATTATCTTATATTTGATTTGAACCTTTGAATTTGAACTGATTGTACGTAAATACCACAGATGTAAATACTATCTTCTCAGTCTAATTCTGCTACTCGACGACAAAAAGGATAATTAATAGATATGATTTTGAGTTGTTTAACGTGTATGGTATAAATGCACATTAGTGATATTGCAAAACAATAATAATATTTTGTTTAAATAAAAAATATTACTAATAGTTAGTTAGTAGCACATTACAAACTAAATGGTAACATGTTCGTTCCTCTATGTCTTAGTATGGTCGAAAAGTCTATTGTTTATTCCATGTCATTGGCATCGATGGATGCTTTACCAAGTTACATTTAGTTTTTGTAATGGCTCAAAAATGGGTTGAAAATGAAATAATAACATTGCACACATTGTGAAAAGTGAAATATTCAAAACGAATGTAACTTAAAATGTGATCATGGCCGCTTCTACAACAGTGTTAGTCATAACATTTTGGCTTCGATGCACAATAGTGTATGGATACGAGTTCATATCACAATATCCCAGTCAGTCCAATGAGACTTTTTATTTCCATCACCTCGCTGTTGACAAAGTGAGCGGTCAAGTGTACGCAGGTTCGTTGAATTGGATTCATCAGCTAAGTCCTGACTTAAAACCTATTCATGTAATACGCACAGGACCGAAAGAAGATAACCCAATGTGTCATGCTAGTGGATGTACCTCACCCGAAATAAAGACTACATGGATTGATAACGTAAATAAGATATTAGTGATTGATCAAGAATCTGGACGAGTGATTGTGTGTGGTTCTATTGCCCAAGGATCGTGTTTCAAATACAAGCTTGGAGATCTATCGGCGAAACCAGAATTTTTCCCTATTAGTGTTGCAGCTAACGATGCTGATGCATCTACATATGCTTTCATAGGCCCTGAAAGATACAATGCGTGGCAGCGAGCCAATGTACTTTATGTGGGCACAACATTTACAAATAATGGGGAGTACAGACACGATGTCCCCGCAATAGCCAGTCGTGATCTGATGTCCTTAGAAGTCGCACAGCTAACTTTTAACAAACAAAGTTCAATACAAATAGATGTGAAGTATAGAGACAACTTTTTAGTGCAGTATGTGTATGGTTTTAACGCTAGTGACTATGCATACTTTTTAATAATACAGAAGAATTCTCACCTAGCTGGTAATGAGGAACTGGGTTATGTGTCTCGTCTAGCACGTACATGTGTCAATGATGACAACTATAACAGCTATACAGAAGTTACTCTTGAGTGTCATGTTCGAGAAGAAGTAGTTAATGGTAAGAGTGAAGTGGTCAATTACAATTTAGTTCAAGATGCTAAGATTGCAAAGGCTGGTGCTAATCTGGCTGCACAACTGGGTGTTGAGACGGGGGACTCAGTGCTTGTAGCAGTGTTTTGTCCCTCCAAGAGTATTTCTAATGAACCTATGGCTAAGTCAGCAATATGTGTATTTTCATTGCAAGAGATAGAAATTAAGTTTAATGAGAATGTTCACATGTGTTTCAATGGTAGCACTAAAGCACGCAATATGGGCTACATATCAGGTATGATATCCGATGGCAAATGCCCTAGTGTTGGATCAACAGGCAATATACTTAATTTCTGTGAGGTAGGTCTTAAGATTAGTGGACTTTATCCTATTAAAACTATGTCTGTTATAAATTGGAATAATACTTTAGTGTCATCCATTACTATGTCTGTGACCGGTTTGCATACTGTTGCATTTTTAGGCACTAATGAAGGGATGCTGAAGAAAGTTTTGATTGATGCTGATAAAGCACTAGAATATTCTAGTGAGGAAATATTACCTGGTCAAAAAATTCTTCCAGATACTACATTGTCGCCATATCAGAAAACTCTGTATGTTTTAGCTAAAAATTCAATTGTCCAAATACCAACTGAGAGATGTGCTGAGCTTGGCAATTGTTCTTCATGTTTAGAATCAAATGATCCACATTGTGGATGGTGTTCCTTAGAAAAGCGTTGTACTGTACAAAGCATGTGTCAGAAAGGTACTCAAAGTGCACCTAGATGGTTGTCTCAGTACATTGGCCAGCAGTGTATAGATTTTGAGCAGATACAGCCTGACAGAATATCAGTGAATGAAGAAACTACAGTTCAACTAATAATTAGAACCTTGCCCGAGTTGCCTTTTGGCGCAAAATATAAATGTGTGTTTGGTAATACCCCTGCCATAGATGCTGCAGTAACATCAAATGGTCTTGCTTGTCCTACACCTGACATAAAGCACAGACCTAAAATACCACAGAATCAAGATCATGTATATGTGTCACTGTCTGTTCATTCATCAGAAACTAACAAGGATTTTGTGTCTAGAAATTTTGCCTTTTATGATTGCTCTAAGCACACTACATGCCATTCCTGCATATTAAGTGAGTGGGCTTGTAATTGGTGTATTTATGACAACAGATGTACACATGATACTTCAGTGTGTCAAAGAACTGTCATAAGTGGTGAAAATAATCCAACAAAATTACTTAACCATGGCATAGGACATTGTCCTAGGATAAGACAATACAAGAAACCAATTTTATTGCCTAATAATGTGCCTAAGGAATTAGAACTTGAAGTTGAGAATCTGCCTCATTTACAACCAGGACACACAGGATTTCAATGTATAGTGACCATTGAACTTGCTAATATGATTCTACCTGCAAGAGTAGAATCTAATCATTACATAGTGTGTGACAAAACAACATACTCATATGAAGAAGATGTGGGAGAGTACAATGTGAGTGTAAAGATTGTATGGAATCACAAACACTACATAGATACAATTAATATAACATTATACAAATGTGAAATTCTGGGATCACATAGAGAACATGCTGATTGTTCTCTTTGCATAACTCGTAACTCCATCTATAAATGCACCTGGTGTGGCAACTTATGCTCATATAGTGAAACCTGCATGGATAATCCTGTCACTGAATGTCCAAAGCCAAGGATTGACATGATTAAACCACTGAGTGGCCCTATAGAAGGGGGTACAATTGTGACTATTGAAGGCAGTAATCTTGGCTTAAGAGTTGAAGAAGTATCTGGTAAAGTTCGTATTGGAGAGGTCCTCTGTCAAATTGTTGACTTTGAAGTATCTGTCAGTATTACTTGCCGCACAGGACCATCAAATGGATCAGCTGTTTCCCCTGTAATAGTAGAAAATGATTCTGGCCATACTGAAAGCTCAGTTCTATTTAGCTACAAAAATATAAAACTTCAAGGTCTTTATCCAGCACTTGGCCCAGTGTCTGGCGGTACACAATTAGCCATAGGAGGACAATATTTGAATATTGGTTCATCTATTTCAGCTTTCTTGGATGAACTGCCATGTTCTGTAAACAAAACACAGACTTCTAATAGTAGACTAATTTGTATTACTCCTAAGGCAGGCACTCCAAGAGTAATTCACACATTGACTGTGATAATAGACAATGCCAATCGAACTTTGTATGGTGACTTATTTAATTACACAGCAGACCCAACCATAATGGAAATAAAACCTCTGAAAAGTTTTGTGTCTGGAGGCAGAATGATAACAGTTCATGGCACTAACTTAAATACCATCCAAAAGCCACTCATGAAATTATATTACTCCAATGAGTTAATACCTGTGAACCATACAACTTGTACAGTATTAAATGAACATCAAATGGAATGCCCAAGTCCTGCAATTAATAAAAAGTACTATGATATTTTACAGGCAACTAAAGAGCAAACTAGTACTCCACAGATAGCAATGAAAGTTGGTTTTGTTATGGACAATGTGGAAACTATGCATGAAAAGAACTTTGTGCCACCTAGAACCCACATGGTCTTCTTTGAAGACCCTCATGTTTACCAATTTCCGAATCGAATAAAATCTTATAAAGGCGATCCTTTAGTAATTGAAGGTGAACATTTAATCAAGGCAAGTGATGAATCAGATGTTATTGTAACTATTGGCACTCAACCATGTAATGTGACCAGTCTTACGAATCTACAACTTTTGTGCACTCCACCTGAAATACAACCGGCAAATACTGACGAAAACGGCCTTCAAATAACTGATATTAACTTGCCCTTGGTGGTGGTAAAAATTGGCAAAAATTTGAGATTTCCAATTGGATATCTTCATTACGAATTACTTCGGAATTATAATTTTCCGCCAGAAGTCATTGCAAGCATTGCTGGCGGCACTTTCTTTTTAGTGCTAATATTTATGATTGTTCTTGTAATGTATAGACGAAGAAGTACAAAGGCAGAAAGGGAATATAAGAGAATTCAAATACAGATGGATACTTTAGAGAGTAATGTAAGATTGGAGTGTAAACTAGCGTTTGCCGAGTTGCAGACTGATATGTCTGATTTGGCAGCTGATTTGGAACATTCAGGTATACCAACACTGGACCACGTAAATTATGTTATGAAGGTGTTTTTCCCGGGAGTATCAGACCATCCAATTTTAAATGTCCAGCGTCAATTTATTAACGCTCCCAGAACTAACTACGACGCAGCAATGATTCAGTTTGAGCAACTTTTAAACAATAAATGTTTCCTTTTGTCATTTATAGACACATTAGAGTCCCAAAAATCGTTTAACATTCGAGATAAAGTAAATGTGGCTTCTTTGTTGATGATAATACTTATGGGAAAAATGGAATATGCCACGGATATTCTTAAATCTCTTTTGTTGCGCCTTATCGATAAGTCAATATGCAATAAACACCCTCAACTTATGTTACGAAGAACGGAGAGTGTTGTCGAAAAGATGTTAACGAATTGGATGGCTTTATGTATGTATTATTATCTCAAAGATTACGCAGGCTCGTCGCTATTTTTACTCTTCAAAGCAATCAAGCATCAAATTGAGAAAGGTGTTGTTGATGCCATCACCCATGAAGCCAGGTATTCATTATCTGAAGAAAAGCTTCTGAAAGAACAGATAGATCATCAAACCATAACCCTTCACATAGTCCAAGACGACTTTGATGAAAAAGTTCAGTGCAAAGTTTTAGACTGTGACTCTATTTCTCAAGTCAAATCTAAAATATTAGATGCTTTATTTAAAAATACTCCGTTTTCCATGAGACCATCCGTCCACGAAGTTGACCTGGAATGGCGACACGGGAGAGGAGGACACGTTACGCTTCAAGATGAAGATGTTACAACGAAAACTATCAACGGTTGGCGTAGATTGAATACGCTGGCTCACTACGGCGTTAAAGAGTCCGCCGTTATGTCGTTGATTTCCCGCCAGAACGATAGTTTTAATACTCCATACAAAATACCTTGTAAGAATTGTACTGGGATATATTGTTCTAATTCCCATATAAGAGTGTATAACAGCGATATAACAGACCAAAATGTGCATTACTATCATTTAGTAAAGCCTATTGAATACCAGCACATTATTAACAAATCTTCAGAACACAGTCATAAAGCCATACCAGAAATATTCCTCACTAGACTTTTGTCTACGAAAGGCACGGTCCATAAGTTTGTAGATGATTTCTTTAGTACTATTCTCACAGTAAACGAAGTTTTGCCACCAGCAGTAAAATGGTTATTTGATCTTTTTGACGACGCTGCGAGGACTCATGGTATTTTGAATCCTGAAGTAGTCCATGCGTGGAAATCTAATAGCTTACCATTGCGGTTTTGGGTGAATCTCATTAAGAATCCAGATTTTATATTTGATATAAACAAAACAGCGACTGTCGATTCCTCTTTGTCAGTGATCGCGCAAACGTTCATGGACGCTTGCTCTCTAACAGAACACCGGCTATGTAAAGATTCTCCTTCCAACAAATTACTTTTTGCGAAAGATTTACCTACTTATAGGGAAATGGTTATAAGATTTTATCAATCCGTATCACAATTACCTCAAGTTACAGACCAAGAGCTAAGCACTTCTATGCAACAACTTTCGGTGGAACAGTTGAACGAATTCGATACTCTGTCTGCCTTAAAAGAGTTATACATCTACGTCAGTAAATATAGAGAACAAATTATATTAGGACTAGAAAACAAAATGCACTTAGCTCATAAATTAGATAATATAGCATGCACTATGGAAGGCGATCCTACATCTATCTGCTGACTATATGACACCATAAGTCAAGATTTAATTGCATTTACGTAATTTATTTATAATACCTACTTTGTAAAAAGAAGCTTTAATTTATTCTGAAAATACTCAGATTTAAATAAAACTGGTATGTAAAAAGACTGTAAAATATCAGTTCCAAACTCTAGTTAGAGATCTTGAAATATTTTTTCCAGTGAATTATGATGGAATACTTAATAACTATGGACTTGTTTTGTCGAAGTACCTACGTAATAAGTGTTTAAGTAACTTTTGTAAAAATTAAGTGACATTATATGTAACTATTGGCATCAAAAATATATGGGGCCATTTGAAGTATGTTCCTGGAGAACACCACTGCTTTTTTAACTTATGAGAAGACATTTGAACATTGGAGTGTACTGTATATGCCACAGACTTGCCATTTTTTCTTCAAATACGTACGTATATCTATAAAAATGAATTATGTATAAAGTTTATTCAAGTGATATAAAGAATCTCTTCAATATTTTTTGTACTGTGTATAATAAATTTAAGTTCAAATGGCGCCATATGGTAACGAAATTTCAAATATTTATAATGCATTTACTCTCCCAGTGGCCATGCTATTTTTATAATTTAAATATATGTAAAATGTATAATTGCTCTCTTTTAGGAATTACAAATATAATTTAGATTGATATAGATCTGGCACTGAAATTATTTTCTAATGTAAATGTCTTATTTAATTTTGTATTTATCTAAATTACTTAAATATTGATGTGTATTATGCTAAGATGTATGTGTAAAGAGAGATAAGATTTAGTTAAGGAAAATGTTGTGATATTTGTATTTGGAATATTGATAGTATTAATTCATGTTAAATACTCTTCATGTTTTTATTCAACGATTTATTATTTAATTTTATGAATGACTTTATACAAAAATTTTAATATATTACAATAGCATTGGGTGATTTGTGTGTTTAAAGGTTGGCAGGGATTTCTGGTCCTCGGATCTCTTACGAATAATACTCTCACCGACAAAATTGACCGCCTATTTTTTTAAACTTATTTATGCACATCTGTACTTATGAAAAATGCATTTAGGGCACACGATGGTAAGAAATTGATTTTGCCTCACAAAATTCAGCAGTGGGATATAAAAAAAATAATTACAAAATGACTTTGTTTCTGAATCGAATTATTTATTTTAATTTATCAAACATTACTTTAAATAGTTTCTACCTGCCATCACATTTGTTTTAAATATAACGAATTTGGCAAAGAATGGGGCTAAGGTTAATTTTGTCAGCGAGTGTATAACTGTACAATATACCTACTGTTGGAAGCAGCTTTCTTATTAAATATTGTTTTTAATGTTATCTCTTGATCTCATTATGTTTTTGCTCAACTATCTTTTATATATTGTCAATTTTATATAATGAAAACCCCAATTGAGTCTCGAATGTATCTCTTATAATCTATGTATTGTAAAAAGTGGCAGTTACGCCGTAATAATATTCCATTTACAAAATATGTTTAAAATAGTATTAGTTAGATATAACTTGCTAGAATAAGACAGCATAAATTCACCCGTCTTTGAAATTTTATATTATTGACTTAGAAATATACTTATTTATCAATCCTTTTGTAATGAATAATTTCAATATGAATGGGATAAAACAAAAAACAGAGTATTTTTCATTTAAACGTTTATTACATATATAAAACACCCATTTAGGCAATTTAGACACTTTATCGAAAGTAATTAGATACAATTTATATTCTTATTAATTAAAAATTAAATAATGTACTGTCAGCAAATTTCATCACAATTTATGTCACTCACGTGAGCCTATTTTTTGATGATTTGTACTTTATAATCTCAATATTCATAAGTGGCTAAATTGACTACAATTACACAGATTTTACTATTTTTTTAAACTTCACATCGAAAGCTAATGAACATTAACTGCTGTGTATCTGTATTTGTAACAGAAATCATTTGCAAATAACAAAATCGTTTAGTTAATATTTTAGTTAATAATATGATCAGCAATTTGAAAACGTTTAAGCAGCTAAGCTAAGGCCATTAGGACAGAGAATTGTGCAAAAAAATGCTATAGGAAAAGAAATGGTCCCAAAAATTATCAGTTTAAAATAAACAATCAATAGATTGTAGTATTAAAACTGCTGCATTAGTGAAAATCATTCTCTACAAAAATATATTGATAAATATTCACATACTTTCATCATTTTTACCACAGAGCTCTAAATATAACAGTTAAGACAAATCATTACACAAAAGTATATTTCTGGAACACTTCTACATTTTAAATATTGCCTGCAATATCTGTGTGTCTAAATATTAATTAATTTCATATATTAACCATATACTTTCGATTCACCTGTTACTATTACAAGAAAATGCTTTGCCTTGGGGCAGATCATTACACAGTTTCACACAATATTTTACTGAGATCAACATAATTGTTTCGGAATTTTTTATTACATGAACTCACGTCAAAGCAAACCTCCCTATTATACCCAGTACAAAAAGTAATAGATAAAAATATCATCAACATATTTTCGTCACCAACGTATACTATACACAATATAGATTTATACAATACTTTCAGCTCTTCAAGATGACTAGGCCTTGAAAAGGCACTCGAAAGCCTTAACAACTAACAACTTGTGCGGATGTTAAACAAGCTCTATTTACCGATCGTATATCTACCTAACAAAGCGGCACACGATACAAACGTGCGAATACACAACCATCCAAATGGACGTAAGTATTACAAAAATAATTGTTTAAATCATGTTCAATTTAAACAATACACCTTATAAAAGCCTATTTTGGCTGGCTGTGCCACCGTCATGTAAACAATCTGACACACGTAGTTCCACTTACTACCTATCATAGCACGTGTTCCACACAAGCTAACTTCTACTCCTCTCGAATCTACCACACACCAGGCATACCACAGTATAACAACGTACAGAGGAAAGGCAAAGGCCAAGATATCCCAACACAAGGTGTGAGTTGGAGATGGCTGGCTGGCATGCATAAGATGTGTGGCAGATCCTCATGTCTATACAAAACAACAAAACATTTCTTTAACAGTAGCTACAGGGCACGTTAGACTATAAATCAAGACGAGACATCATACACAAAAGCTCTATTTTCGTATTAGTTTATAAATCGTCTCGATAATAAACTCTTCACAACAACTATATTAAGTTTTCACACAGTAATCAAATTATACAGATTTTCATACATGCTATCTGAGATATAAATAAATGTGGACATATTTGGTATTGAAATGCATCGAACTCCAAATACTATTTAGGAACATTAGGGGAATTCAATGCAAGAAGCATAAACTTGTAGTTTTAAAATTCTTACATTATATAATCTATAGATATATAACCTGAAACATTAATTGTGCATAGCGGTTTGTACTATATCAACATAATATTTTACAAACAGAACAAATTACACCAAATCAATTTGATATAACGTATTGATGTAATCTTACGAACTATTAAAGGGCGGCCCGTGTTTAGATAATAGTTTGTAAGAATTACTTGTCAACAAATACACATCAAACACACAACATCTATGCCAAGCATTTAAAGCTAGGACAAAGTCTAGATCTTATAAATTCTTTTTATGACTCATATATCCTATACACACCAGGTTTTTACCGCGCTGATGACGCGCATATGACGCTATCAGTACGCTCAGCAAACGCAAGCACTCCCGTATGATGAAACCTTTGCACACGATCCTTGCGTTTGTATTGCTAGGAACGCACGCGTAGGTACAGGGCATTTGAATACATGCGAGTACAATCCGCTAATACGCGTTGAAAACGCAGAAGCCGCAAGTAAAACGCGCGTCTTCAGCGCGTCAAAAAACGTGGTGCGCGAGGGCTTATAGATGTTATTCCCGACCAATAAAGTAAATAAATGTCGACTGAAGGGACAACTCACAGTAAGTAAGAGTAGGTATAGATGCCGGCAAACTTCTTGAGCACTACCATAGACCAATAAGATGCGCAGGAGTAAATTGCTACTGCGCAGCTCTTATTGGTTATGGTAGTGCTCAAGAAGTTTGCCGGCATCTATAAATTAAATGCAATAAATACATATAAATTATCAGTTTGAACTAATCACAATGTTAATATTTAACTAAGGCCCGTGTATTATTCGACTATGCTTGTGAAACAGGGCGTGGCACACAGGTCGTGAAACAATTGACACAATGTGTTGTGACACTGAAAAGCAAAATTTGTGCAAGACTACATTATATCAATGTTATATTACGCACACGTAGATCCAGAAGAATCTTAATTTCAATGTCTACATTATCTATTGGGCAATAAAATAGTCTTATAACTTTTGGGGAAAGTCAGTCAACGGAAACCAGCTTAGTGAATCAGATTCTGGTATTATCTTTCTCTCATGCATTCTCATGATCATCATCAGCATATCTATGATCAAACAGCGGTTCACATATTTATATTATTTTTCGTATCATAAGTACATACATAGACTCACGCTTGTTTCCCGGAGGGGTAGGCAGAGACTACTGAACGCCATTTGCAACGATCCTGACATATCTTGCTTCATTCACTCCCATCAAATTTCTCATGCATGCTCTTCAGTTAAGGGTATTTCTAACCTGTCCTTTTTCGTATCAATGAATAACAAATTATATTCTTTACCACGCCAGACTTGAAATTTACATCAAAACGGCAAAATCTAATGAGTAAATGTCAACTCATTGTTATTATTCGTAGGTAGTGACGTAGCGAAGAACGTTATATAATAAGTTCAAATTAAACTCAGTTATAAAAAGTTGATGTGCAGTATATATAAGAATACATTAAATATATATTACCTTTCAGGTCCTGCCTAATATCTTACTTAGGGCATAATATTGGGAACCTCTCGTCCTCAACTACTAGGCTTTGGTAAATATGGTTTTACCTCCTATATAAATATAAAGCCACTATTTATTAGGACGTATAAAATCGATGGAGAATCATTACCTCCAAAACATGTACTTAAACACAATCTAAGTACTTATAAAACTCTGCTGCTGATGTAACACACTGCAGTAATTTTATATTAGAGCAAACTGCCCAGCTGCAAACAGCCTAATAGGTCTTCTAATAGATAGTTTTTCTTGATATTCAACACACATTAGTTCTGACTGTTAATAGCAGACTTCAGAATCCAGGCTGCCTGTCCAGGCAGTTCACCCTAGAATGTCTAATAAATATTACATGTATAAGTATACCAAACGCTCTATGAGCCGAGTTAACCTAGTATTGTTAGTAAGCACTCTTAGCTGGGGTCTTCTCTAGCGGGTCGCGGTACACGATGGTCGCAGACTTGATGAGGTCGGGCTCGTCGTCCGAGTAGTTGATGCTATCGTTGGAGGCGACGGCAGTCTTGTGCGAGCACTTGTTGTGTGCCATGAGGAGACCGCCCGCCAACCCAACGAGTGCTCGGTCCAACCAGTTGACGGGGTTGGCGTATATCAGACCACCCTCGTAGAAACCCAAGTGGCCACCGTGTGCTAATTCCAGGTACATCGCTTTATCGTGTGAACCTGAAATTGAAATATAAACATTATTAGATCGGAACACTTATCAAGGTAAGAGATAAATCAAGGTCAAAGTTTAAGTTAAAATATATCTGCTACACAAATGGCACGGTCGTTTTAATAATAATTATAATCGCTTGAAAAGGTGATAATCGCATCTGCTTTTAGTTGAATTGTGTAGTGTGTGACCGCTCGTAAATTTTTCAGTTTTGGACAGTGAGCTACTCAGATTACTAGCGTTTACGGTCACGAAATTCCCAATAACTATAATAAAAGTATAGTCTGGACTCTGAAAATGTGCTCCGCACACCCTTATAATGAACGGAATTGTTGGTGCTTTTATTAATAGTTCTCTGTCTACCGGCGCAAGGACTTATAGCTTACGCAGTTTCGATGTCTGCATCAGACGTATAACGTGAAGATACGTAATAAGGCAATTATCAAGAAACTAAGCTGTCTACATACTCTAATAAGTTTGATAATTGGGTGAAGGTGAGCTAACTCCTAAATAACTTTTAATTATTGCCCAAAAATCTGATAAAACTTTATTCTTCGTGCCATGTGTTGAAATTTCGGACCTTGATCTGACTAATTCAGTAAGTTAATTTTAAGAAGCACAACCATATGGAGATTTGTAAACAAGTTCCACGGCTTCATTCATATCGATGTGCACGATGGTAATGACCTCAATTCCACTGTGTAATGATTTTATGTTAAAATATTTATAAAACTGACCGTTCATTGATTCTGTGGATGTTTTGTCTCATTAGTTTGCCTTTATCTGCTTAAAACTTTCCATACGCAGACTAATGTTTTGAAAAGCACTTGTTTCATAAGACCCATTGGCACAAACGTCGAGTTAACATATTAATTACCGACCTTTTTAAAAACAGTCAAAGGAACTGTTTTAAAAAGGTCTAAATTTAGCAAGCCAGCTGTGTTATATTTAGACCCTGTTTAATAATAGAGCCTAATATAATGTTTGGTTGGGTTTACGTAATATGTGTCGCTGTTCTTTTTAGTAAATCATTTAGCACATTATTACTGACGTGAGTGGATGAAGTTAGTCCCGTGGTCGTATCTAGGTAGTAAGTAAAAAAGATAATTTATTTATTATAAAGTAAATTATGTATGTACTTACTGACAAATTCTCGTACGATGGGCAGCAGTGGCTCGGGTACGATGGGGTCGTCCCGCGCGTTTACGAATATCATCGGGGTCTTTATGTTCTTGAGGTAGAACGCCGACGAACTCCACTTGTAAAGATCCGCCACAGATTCGAAACCATACACCCTCCTGAAATAAACAATAAAAACATTATAGGCATAGAAAATCAAATGTTTAAAACCTCTATTTTGTTTTTGTATCCCGCACTAGTAATAATTTCTGTATCACGGGGGACTTTACAAGCTTTCAACCAAAGGACACATTCAACAACCCAGACACGAAATAACAATTTATGGATTACACAAAGTGTAGTCTCATGTGGGAATCAAACACTCGACACTCGGCGCAGACTCGAAAAGATAACGTCAACAAGTCTCAATGGTCTACTAATTTGTATAAATTGAATTAAATTAGTAACATTGGTGGCGCGCCAGCAGTAGCTAAATTACCATTTCAACTACAGCGTTAGTGTAATATGACTAATTATCTGTAAAATTTCGCGTACGATAGTAACTCTATCAAGAACCTTTCGGTCATTCATAATATGAAAGTACTTATAATATACCATGGCGGCCTGTTTAACAGACTTTCTCCTAAGAATAAGAAAAATATAGGCGTAGATAACTCAGTCGTTATTACATCTTCAAACAACTCAAATAATCTGTAAAATATATGTGGGTTTAATACTATACTTATTAAAATATCAGTAAACCAGGTCAGTTGCGTTAATATCGAAATCAAACGAAGAATGCTTCCTAAAGAGGATTCGATGTCGTTTTATTACGCAAAATGATATTGGACTAATCTTGAATTGGGCCAATCAACAAATGGGTCAACCGCACGTTGGACCCATTACGCATTGCGAATTGCAAAAAAATATTAAGTAGGTACCGGACAGGATATACTTATGTTATATGTATCAGGCATAGGCCTGATACATATAACATAAGTATATCCTAATTTGAAATTCGTCAAGCAAACTACAACGAAATAATTGTGCGATTGAACTTACAATAGGTACCTACTATTCAAAACCTTTGACTTATTTTTACGCTGCTTTAATAAAGGTTATCTCAACCATTCAGGTTTCATTCGTAAATCGACAGAGGGTCAATCAAAAACGTAGTGAGTAAAATTTTAATTCATAATTAACATACAAAGACATTTTATGTGTGCACACAGATACCTACACATGTTAAACGCGTTTTACCTTCACTGTTATTATTATACTTACATTTTTCTTTCTTAACTAAAGCAGACAGCAGGAATTTTAATAGAAGTCTTTTTGTTTATGTAACAAAAAGACTTCTATTAAAATTCCTTTACGTAGTTTTTCCTAAATTCGTTTAGCGGACGTGATGCCGCCGCGTTGCCTTGTGATTAAAGTCATGCCAGAATCTTATCAGAAGACAAACAACTTCTATGAATTACCTAATATTAAAATAAGTATTGAAGAAACAGTTTTTTTTATTTTGAGAATCAAATTATACTCACCATTACACAAAGGTTTTATCATGTTAATTTCAATAATCGATTAAGTTCTTCATCATCGTCAGCCCTGTATTATACATACTGTGACTGTCCCACTTCTGGGCACAGGCCTCTTCTCATTATGAAAAGGTAAGGCCATAGTCCACCACGCTGGCCAAGTGCGGGTTGGCAGACTTCACCTGTCATTCGAGAACATTATGGACTCTCAGACATGCGGGTTTCCTCACGATGTTTTCCTTCACCGTTTTGTAAGCGATAATTAATAATTTAATACGCACATAACTTCGAAAAGTCATTGGTACGCGCCGTGGATTCGAACCCGAGACCCTCTGCGTGGCAGTCCATTGGTCTTTTCACTAGACAATCGCTGCTCATAGTTCTAGCACAGTATAAAAAGACATACAGTAGTTTGACGCCTTTGATCTCGTAGAAAAAGCCGACAACGTCTAGACAAGGGTAAGGAGGCTAGGGCTGCCACATACTCGTACCTACTTATTCAAACAATGTCTATTTATTTTAGAAAAATATTATAATTGCTGCGCTACATGAATATTATAGTGTAAATCACTTATCTATACATATAAATACATCTATACACAAATAAATTTGGAGTGTCTGTTTGTAATATTAAAATAATAGCTTTTTACTAAATGCATATGGATGTATACTTGATACATATACCGAAATGACATTTTTACCATTTTTGTCTGTCTGTTTGTTTTCACTAATCTATGGAACGGCTGGATCGATTTAGACGAGACGTTGACTTGCGGATAGCTGTTGTACCAAGGTGTAACTTAGGCTACAAAAGTACAAATTAACCGGGTACGCGAAGTAGTTCCCTCAGGACGCGGGTGAAACCGTGGGAAACAGGCAAACATCTAGTTTATTACTACAAAAATTAACGATAAATAATTGTTATGCAACAGTTTGCATTTTTTGTGCGGTGACAGATTTGCATACAAAGTGTCAGTCAGCACCTATTTCATCCCGCAGGTGTCGTGGAAGGCGGGTAAGAATAAAAAGTATTTTTCAGATATCGTACAAACCATGTTAAAATATAGCGATTGACATAGCGGTGGTAATGGACGGACAACCATGGGATCAGCTTGCAGAGCCTATGTTATCGATATGAAGTATTTTGCAGATTTGTTTCGTGCAAACTGCGTTAAGGTAAAGCAATAGACATCACGGTCATTTTATGGATGGGTGACCGGGCTATGATATTAAGGAGAATAGGTGTGATAGGTGTGGGGTTTGTAAAAGGGGGTCTAAAATATGGTTATTTTCGAGCTAGGATGCGCCGTTACCAAGATACATAATAATATGTGATAGGTACTTAACTAATTACGAAGGTACTAGGTACTTATTGCATGAAATTAAAATCATACTTGAATGGAATATTGCCTTACAACGCATATTTTCTTGCGCCTGCCATGTTGTTTACGTATAATGATTACTAATTTATTCTGTGATTTGGCCAGACATGAGATATTGTAAAAAGTTAGTAGATTTGTAGGAACGTGCACATTATTTTAAGTGGTTATAGGTACCTATATACATTTCAAAATAATATAAATAATTATAATTAATGAAATTTTCTTTTTTGTTATAAGTAAATTGATGAAATCGCAGATTTTTTAAATCCTTATTTAGTTATATCTTAAAACAGTATAAAGAATTTCAATGTCTCACAGCACAAGTCTTATGCACCATCTTAATTAATATTCATACGCAAATAAATAAGTAACGAACAAAAAACAAGCACGTGCCAGCCCCCAAAAACATGTACCTAGTTAGGAACTAAGGCGATATACGTAACTAGGTACCGCTCTTCCCGCGTCTCACCTCTTGCCCCCCACACGATTGACCCGTCTAGACGCGTTCGTCGAACGACTGTATGGATTAATTGACTGTGGTTCTAGCATCTCTATTAAGTTCTTACTTTTAATTAATGGTCTGAATACTCTAAATAAGTTAGCGGGAATGTGATCATGCCGATGGTCGCCGCGATAGATGAAATATTTTCTATATATTTTTTAATTTACCCTTAGGCAGGTGCTCACTGTTTCGATAATGTTACACTTATGTAATACTTCACACCTACAAGTATGTTATGTAATAATGCGATGTGTATAAACTGTTAGTTTACGTACAAAATATGTACGTGTTCAATTTAAAATATTACTTGTAAATAGGTCAAACAGGTTTTCCAATCGATAATACCAACTTAGTACCTACATACTCATATCGGGCGTTTGTTGTTTGTACACTGTTTGACAAAAGGTATTAAATGAATATAAAAGTAGTAGATGAGATGCGTAGATGAAAATACCATAGAAAAAGTATTCATTCACCAGATACAAGATATGCATATAAGTTGATAAAAAACAGTAGAAACTTCCATAAAGAATGTAAGGGAAAGGAAAAAAGAAGATGTAGAAATATCTGGAGAACAATCAGTGGAAACCAACTTTCTCTGACTCGGACCTTCACTTTGCCAGGCGTCAGTCTATGTTTGTACGTAGGCAAGAGGCCTTATGCGACCTGGCAGAAGAAATGGGCACTTTGTAACTTATTCCTGAATTTCACGTCCCGACGAAATTCATAAATATAGTGAAACCTACCTGTTACAATACAATCTTTAACATATAGTTAGTTTTGTAGGTAGTTAGGTACTACAGGTGATTCAGAACGCATGTCCAGCCGCCATTAGGACTTGTAGACAGAGTAAACAATCCCTTAATCAATAATATGAACTGATGGCACACGCTGATAGCCAGCGGTCGATCATTTTCTTTACACGGTGACCAAGGACAGTGGCCACATTGTAAATGGAAGTACTTCGATAAAAAGAAGAAATACATAAAAGCCTCTGCCCACCGTGGCTAAAGTTATAAAGGAGGGCCGGGGTGGTATTTAACTACTTTCTACCATCTTCCTCCCTCAAGTAGAGGACTGTTTGGTTATGCGAGGCAAATCGAACCTTGGATCGATAAAAAATTAATCGTAAAAATCGGTAGGGCGTCTCGTGTAACGTTAAATGTAGGTTTCCGTACGCAGCTAGTTATCCTTAGCATATAAGTCATGCAACACAAAAATTAATTTTCACCACTGCAGCTCAAACATGCCGCTTTTGCTGCGAGACAACAGTGAACAAAACGCGATTTTGATTCGAGCGTGAGGCAAAGTAGCTTTTTAATTTTCCAATCTTCAGTGTCACGAATTGACATTGTTCAGCCATAAATTTAAAAACATTCGAATTTTACTGTGCTCTGTCTCTTTCACATGCCTATAAAAAGTGAGTGAAAAAACAAACCCCTTCGAATTCGAAATTCGATTTTGGAATTCGACCCCAAAGTACACACCTACGGCAAAGCAAAAAAAAAAAGAAATTACTTTTTTTTTAATATGTTATTGTTTATATGTTTAATTTATTATTGGATTTTAATAAAAATAAGTCTAATTAATAGTATAACATTAGTATTTAACCAATACATTTTTATTTAGAATTACAACAATGATACATTTGAAAAATAAACATCAGGGACGCGGTATTAAAACGCGATTTAAACAAGTAGCGGGAATAAAAATTTCGCTGATGCTGATACAGTAGGTATAGCGTAACGTGTTAAGTTATATTAGGTAATATATAAAATAATCTAAAAAAATGAGTGAAACTACCGATGATGACTGTACTTTAACACCAGAAGAGTTAAATCAACAAGTGATTATGCAGAATTCAATATATTCCTGTTCATTTCTATGTCTCCTAAGTACCTAATATGTGTTCTCACTGCTGTGGTGAAAAGTTATGTGTGCTACACGAGAGCAAAGTTTTTTGTATCTCGTGCTGTTGAGTCCCTCACCACGCTCAGGATTCTAACTTTGATTCACTCGCTACGCTCGTGAATCAATCATAGAATCCTTCGCTTGCTCGGGACTCAAAATCAGCACTCGAAACAAAAAGCAACTTTGCTCTCTTGTTGCACAAATAACTATTGTGTTAGTTCGACTGTCACATTTGAAATTATTAAGCCTAGTTGGCTGTAGTAATTTTCCTAACAATCATTACACTATATTACTATGTACCAATATTGATTTACATCCAAATACTAAAGTTACTATGTACTAATTTATCTGCTAGGGGGTGGAGATAGTTTAACATTGACGAATAATCTGTTATTAAAATGTTTCGCAAAGTTATCTCTGAATACTTGGAGCGTTACAGAATTCTCCTAATGTCTTGTGAAATTACGATTTATCTGTGGTCGCTCACGCAGTGTTATAGGCGAATAATTAAGACTAAAGAATCTCCACATATCGCTTGGGCTTTCCGAATGGACCCAGACAAACTTTAAGGGCTTTTTAGTTCGGTGCTGAAACCCTGAAAAATAATAAATCTAAAAGAGCTATGAAGCATCCACACACAATTTATATACTTAACGATATTCTGACTAGATTGCATTTGAACTATGCAGAAGAGTTTTATTGCTTACACTACTCACTGATTTATTTGAACACTAGAAATGGTACATAAATCGTTCTGATAAAAAATTAAGATGTATTAACATCAACGTTTGTGTTTCTTAGACTTTTTTTTGCATTTACGAGCTTTAACCACAAGTACGTGATAAATACATAAGGCATAAGATTGTCTAACATGACCTCACATTGTTTGCACGATTATTAAAGGACTGTTTAATACAACCTTTTTATACCGAACTGCCAGTGATTAATAGCACTTTGTCATTAGACTTAGAAAAATCTTTATTTATCAATTTAATTGTTGTGATCTTGTAATATCCATTGGTACCTAATAGAAGAATCTAGAAGAAGGTGAATGGGTTTAGGTAAAGTTTGGGACACAGTTTAGTAGTTAGTTTAACCTAACCTATAAGTAACATTTAGGATACTTTTTATCATCTTACCTACCAAGCGGATGTAGCCTAAATAAATTAGGTACATTGCGTTTGCATTTTCCAACTCTACTATCTACGTGAGAAAACAAGAACAATGTCAATAGATCATTGTCTTGGCCTCACTTGCCAGAGTTGTTTATATTTTTTCTGTAGTTACGCTTGCTTTATCTTAGTTTTTTTATTCTAAATAACTAGATTGGCAAAGTTCACAATATTAATAATACTCTGCTCATGAATATAAATAGACTATCCCCAAAACTAATCGAAATATCCCAAACTAATCCTGGCGTATAAGTCCAACTAAATAAGCTGATTGCGTGAACCGATATGATGGCTTAAGGGTCAAGGTACTGAGAGCAACGATGTAGAAACGGAGTCAAGTCTTTTTGCATTTTATTTCGGTAGACTCATCGACAAAAGTCAGTGTACATTGTGTACAACACAATTTGTATACATGCCTGACCTCATCGTATGATCGCTAGCCTTCCCCATCCACATAATAGGTACGGTAGGTAAACAACGAAAGTTGTCTACCAGTTTGACAAAACTTTCAGTGTTATCAAAATAATCAAAATATTTTCCATAGGAAAGTAAAGTTTCTTGTTTATTGGTCTATATTTTTTCTGACAGTACACAAATCGGTAAATTAAAGTCACGAATATATATGTATGCGATCAAGCATTAAAGTTTACTGGCAGTTTAATTAACTTCCTCAGGTCAGTTTGTAGAAAGATTTACACAGATTCATTTCCACGGCTAAGCCGTACCTACTTTGATTCTCACTTATATGCAAATCAGCGGTATGAATATCGATTCGATTAAATTGCTGGGCACTTAAATCGCAAGCGCGAAATCCAGCACGTAAGCCAGCATGCCCAATGCAGTGGATGATGGAAATGAACAGTGTAAATTGTTAGTTACCAGCTCGTAAAACTGGTCAACATTTGTTAACATACAACTTCTTACGTCTATTCCAATACACCTTAACCAAATCCGCTTTAACTGCATGGATGATGAAACATCTGAGCTAGTGATCTCACCACTACATTAAGTCGAGTTTTTTGCGTTCAAAGTTCGAACAAAAAGGTGATACGAATTTGTTACTACAACTGTGGATTGATAAAAACTATTCCTGCTGAAGGTACTTGTTCCTTAAAAATAATTCTTATCATTCTAATATATCACAAATATTCTCTTAAATTGCTACGAGAAACTAAAAAAAAAATACGGCGACAAAAATATCGTACCTTGAATAAGCTTCATCCAAGTCGGGCAATGTGCCGGCGGACACGATCATTTTCTCGTCCAGATTGTACCGGTTCTTCATCTCTGGGCTGAGCAGCATCCGTTTGTGTCTCGTGATGATGTTGCGGTAGTTGTCCGTCATTATGTACAGGTAGAACCGACGGAAGTTCTGCCATTGTAGCAGGTACACCATGGTGCTGTTGGCAAGGGAATAAGGTTATATTCTTGAACGGCAAGCTTTAATAAATACGAGAAAAAAAGGAAATAAATATGTGATAATTTTGCGTCATTCAGTGTCTGTGCCTAGTGCCTAGGTATCGCTAGCGCACTTTTAGTTACACACTCTTACTAGCCATGTTAACCGCTGTTCCAAGTAAATCGCAACAGACTGGTCATGGACTTTCGAATCGAGTAAAAATGGGACACAGACCAGTGAGGCCAAAATAATAAAGACCTCGAGCAACTATGTATTCTATGCTTTGCTGCTGCTCTGCATATTGCTCATGAGCATAGAGGAGTGTGCGACGATTGTAGAAGAATTGTTTCTCCGAGCCTGTGTTTTCTATGTCCATTCTTGTTACGCTTGTAAGGTACTTGGTGAGGTAGATAATATTGCCGAAGGGCTTTAAAAAAGGCACTAACCTTGCTGCGAGCTAAAGCAATTAAAAAATAATAAGAAAATTATAGAAATATGTACCGTTTTACTTAGGTAAATCTTATTTTTTCCGCTTTCAGGGATGTTTTGTCTTAGCATATTATATCATATTTTTTCTGACTGTAATTCAGGTTCAATAGAGAAATTCTTGTCAATTTGACCTAAAAAACATTAGTTCATCCTGAACATCCACTGCACGAACTGCAAAAAATGCAAGGCGATAACGTACATCGCATAGAGTTGGCAGTCCAATTAAAACCTTTTTTAGAATAGTTCCGCCAACCTTGTTGGTCCAGTGACGTAATTGTGGGCGCATGCGTATAACGACCGTGAGCTCTCACTCGGGTCAAGTACTATTGGGTTTTCTCATACAACACTCAAAGCTACCTCTAGCACGAAGTTGTAATGCCAAGTTAGGTAAAATGTACCCTTATGCCTTATTTTCAATTAAATTTTTAATCCTAGCGCACCAGGCAACTAACAATAAAAAGATAATACAAATTGGCAGTAAATATTCTAGTTTACTTATCTAAGTAAATGAAAAGCATTAGGGAAAAATATTGTCCGGTCGCTAGACTTATATATTGAATATTAAGTTCAACTCGCAGCGCAAATGGCAATAGACAACTTCTAAAGAATAATTATTATAATAAAATTACTCGACAAAACATGACATGCCGGAAGTTGCTGAGACCGAGTTAGGCAAAGTTACTTATAATTCTTACGACTGTCTAGACACTAGACAGTAAGCTATTTGAAACAAGCATATTTGGTTCATTAGGACTATACTTCGGACACTAGGAAGTGTAAATCCCCGCAAAGTGATGATGTTTTAGCCAAATACCTACACCACTATTTAAAAAGCCGGCACAACTCTACTGAGCCCTAGATATCTAGTATAGGAGGATGCCCACTTAAAAAAATGTGTGACTATAGGTATCAAGTATACTTATACTTGATACTTATAGTCACACTTTTTTTTTATACCTATCAGGTCATACTTTCTTGTATTCGTCCCACACATATGGAATCTTCGAGATCTATCCGCATGTCATATTGGTCTATTCTAGCTAGTGACAATAAAATAGTCATCATTGTTACATTAGTCAATGGAGATCAAATAATAATAAAAATGCGAAATTTGATCCTTGATACGTCGTTTTGGATTGTCGATATAATTATAATGACACAAAATGTTGAAGAATTGAGCATAATTATGTGTTTTTAAAAAGAAAACACAATCACAGATTAAATCAATTGGGTCTTTATAGCTGTTTGTTGGTTACAAATATAAAATGTTTGCGTGGTTTAGTTTACGTGGATTTCAAAGAGAATGCTTAATACATTTTTCCGACTTCATAAATTATACAATAATTCCTTTTAAAGAGAGCTTAGCTAATATTTTAAACATTAAGCAAATCTCATCAAAATCGGCATAATTATAATACATATGTTTTCAAAAAATAATCCGATTTACGATAAATTACTTGATTTCGATCTAGAGGTAAGTAACTTTTGTTGCCTTGTTATTGTTAGTGTTTTATTACTTACGTATATAAAATAATCTGATAGTGGTTGAATGTTTATCCAGTTTAGTTTTAACAAATTCAATCCATACAACGAGAAATAAGTCTGGAAATATGTCCTATAAACGGTAGTAAATTTACCTAAAACACTGCCTTTATGATAGTCCGCTTAGCTGGCAGGCGAAGTCGTGGTAGGAAACTTGTATACCATAATGCGATTAAAGTTCCTCTACATTATTACGTGTCCGCAATAGTTGGCCCGTATGTCGTTATAATACGTCACGCTTTCCTCTTGTGTAAAAATTATATCATTCGATTCTAGAAGGTACGTACGAAGACGGGTAATGTTCTTACCAGTCAATGACCTCATGTACTAGACTCAGCTAGACTGTTGTTTTATCTGTTTCAGCATTATCTTAAGTTCCATTCCTTCTGAGATTGTTTGTTTAGTCAGCTACATAATACTTTTATGTGATCTTGGATGGCAATATCGTCCCAACGAAGTATGATTCTCAATATGTTTTAGGATTTCTATACAAAGAAAATTTACCTTAATAATAATTTATAAATGAGGAATAATAACGAGAATAAATAGAAGAGTTTTAACACCTAAACGTCTCGGCAAAGATTTTGAGGTCTATAGAGACATTTGTCTGTACGTAAGTTAACTTTATAAACCTACTTTTCTTATCTGGAATCTATAATTTCGGTCTAATAAAAATCTTGGCATGTCATTAAGTTTTTAAAACGCAAACAAGCAAAACGAATCAAATATATATAAACATTAAGTGTGTTGAAATAAAAATATAAACACAAGTCCAAATCAAAGACTAACGGCCATTTTCAATATTCGATCCATACATGGATTTTGATATTCGAATTCTTGTTTGACATATTTTGTATATAGCGGATGTCAAAAACGAATTCCGTAGTTAATCAGAAAAGGATAGATCTGCTTTTTAGGAAATCTCGTTTTACCGCGAAAACCGCGAGTACTTAGATGTGACTCTATCTATTTTTGTAGTCGATTTGGTTGAAATAGCAACAAAAAGATAGGGCATAATACATACCATAACTCATAATTACTCTTTAAATATACTCTAGTCTAGACTAACTGCCTATTCACCATAAATTATTATACATAATTGGCCTAGATATTTAAAAATAATTATACACATTATTATTCATCATGATTAAAAATATCTAGGTCAATTATTATATTGCACGCAACATACAATTAAACGCAACTTAAAATGAGATGCTTGCCGCGTAAATACTTTTACTGTTAAAAAGTAAACTTGTATACAAACACGATTAAATAGAAAATGCATAAAAACAATAAGTTAGAATAATGTAATTTCATGAATTTCGTAACCCAATTTCCGGCTTGATTGCATTTTATTGAACAAATCGCGTTTTGCAATTCGCAGTTTGCGTATTTTTCTACTCTCCGGCCTTGACTTTCATTACGTAACAACAGTGGGCTTTGGCCTTTAATTTTGGCAGAATAAAGCATTATAGGACAGTGACCCGGCCGTACACTTTACAAAGAGAGAAGAAAGTTTAGTCAACTTAGCGTCTTTGTTAATGAACTTTTATAAAGACCTACCCCGACTGAACAGCAACAAGGCTTATCAAATTTCAAGAAAAGGGCCATTACCGTTGTAGAGATTTGCAAGTGATTTATGGTTTTATAAAAAATATAGATAATATAAAGAAGCATTGCTCCTCAATAAACATCAAAAGATGAATACGACCAGTAATGACGATGGATTGGGCCAAAGGGTTACCACCAGTTAATAGTGTCGTGTGGGCGAACTTGGCATAACCAAATGAATCCTCGCATGATGTTTGGTTACGTAATATTAGTGTCATATATTTGTAAAATACGCTGCTAGGAACTTATTGGATACGTATTTATTGATTTTACACTCCTCCACAAGTAAAAAATTAAATCTCAACATAAATTGTCGTGTATATTTAAATTCGATATTTTGCAGAGTTGGGAAGACGCTTTGTCCAAATATCGAGTTAGAGTCGCAAGCAGAGGTAACCTGCCATCTCACTTATCTCCAACAATATTACGTAACTTGTACCTATTGTTCTTGCGTAAGTTTTAGATTAAGAGAATTTCCATCGTCATGATAGCGTTATCTTGGTTGCACTCCGGATGAATTTTCCGTTTTCTACACTTATCGGATTTGCCAGAATATTAGTTTCCTACCGAGAAACTATAGGTATTATAGAGATTGCAGTTTATACCATTATCAAAATATATAAAAGCAGACTTTCCGTAATGGCTGTCATACATCTTCATGACAACCGGGACCGAAGGCTTTATGTGGCCTACGAAGCTTATGAAATTTGTTACCATGTAGGTATAAACGATGAAATAGATGAGATCGCCACTTTGTCACGGACGCCTCTATTCATTATGTTTTAAAATGTATAAAAAACTCGATATCTTCAGTGGACATTAAGTATTCTCATAGCGTTCAGTGCTTAGCTGTCTGTGACGAACACTCAAGATAACCTCGACCTCCCCACAGTGACACGCTCGGGAAAAAACTTTGTTAAAACAAAAGTAGTCGAGTTCATTATTAAGCTGACCATGAGATTCTATACTATGCGTTTTTTAGTATATTATTTTATAATTTATTGTTTCTATAAAATATATTTCATGTATAATTATGGTCGTACCTTTCGTTACTGTGTACATAGTTTAATGATATTATGTTTGAAAACTTGCTGGAGGTAAAGTTGTTACCCCGAGGGGTAAAGGTCTTATACCTAGAACTTTAAACATGAACTTTGGCCTAGTTGTAAACTGTACCGAGCTCTTTACTTGATGTACTTTCGCAACATAGTCAGGTTATACCTAGTACCTGACATGAACGAATGTTGCGGATTTTTGGCCGGTCCTAATAAATATTAGGACCAGCCAAAAGTCCGCAACACTACAAATGTAGTAGCTATGAATTCAGGCGCGGTCGCAGCCTGAAATTTTGGAGGGGGTCACTCACTAATAAAAAATAGGTATCTGGATCGCCATTTATAGCGTAAATACTGGAAAAAATTTCGAAATACGTCGCCATTATAAGGAGTAGGGGGGAGGGTTTGGGTCCCCCCTCACCATTTTCAAACGCCGGAAATACTTGGTTCCCTTAAAAAAAATAAAAATTATATTATGCTCTCCAAACATCAGTGTGTATGGTGGTGCCAACTTCCACATCCTTCACACTAGCTTAATAAACTGAGGTTGACAGTAACAGGGCTCCTATTTTCGGGTCAAAAGAGAACCTAACATAACCTATTTAGTCACTTCAATTACAGTCACACCTTTCTTTTTTTTTCGCGGAGGGTAATCCTCATGGACTTCCTCCGCCTGGGGAAAGGCGGAGGGGCGTGCCGGACTCCTACCGGCTAAAACCGCCCCGGTGTCTCCTCGCACGTGCGCGCGGGGCCGCGGGAATCCAAATTCTTCCGCAGCCGCACACTAGTGCTGGCCGGGTCTGTCCGGGCCTCGTCTCCTGCCCGGGGTAGTGAACTACCCCGTGCATCGCCTCAGAGGCGCACGTCGACACCCGCGCGCGCCTGCGACTCAGGTCCATCGAATAGGGGGCATTGACCGTCCCTTGATTTCTTGATATATAGATATATAGACTGTCTTGATTGAAGTCCCTCGCCCCTGGACCCATTCATGGGGGCCGGAAAAAGGCGTTGTCCGCCCCTTTCCTGCACCCGGTACGCCTTCTGACCCCCAAGTTGGGAAGCAACGTTGAAAGCACGCCTGCTGCGCCCATCAGCATGGGCGCCAGCCGCCGGAAGTGCGGCCCGAATTCCCATCAGCTGTCGAGCACCAATCCCAGATACTTCATGGTGGACTCGACCGCTATCCGGGCCCCACTGACCACGATGTGCGATCCCGGCGCCGGCGCACGTCGGGGTCCATGAAACACCATGGCTTCCGACTTGTTTAGGGCCACCTCCAGGCCCAGGCGCCGGATGCGGTTCACCACCTGTGACACCGCAGCTAGTGGCTATCAACGTCGCTTCCCTGTGCGAGCTCCCCCGGGCAGTTACGAGCGTGTCGTCCGCATAACACGTCAAGTCGGCGCCCGACGGTAGCTCGCTTCTCAGCACTCAGTCGTAGCCGATGTTCCACAGGAGCGGTCCCAAGACCGATCCCTGCGGAACACCGCACGACATGAGGTGTCGTGCCGACCGGCACGGTCACGTACAGTCGCACCTAACCCTAGGCACCCGAAAACAAAGGAATGACGCACAAATTTGACATTAGCTGTCAATATCATCCATCCAAGATGGCGGGTTGCGTTTCGTTTCACGTTTTTGACATACAACCTAAAAATTACATTTGAAAAACTGAACTAAAGCATAAAAATTACGTTCCGTTTTTCATAATTGCCAAAGTATTTAAAAAAAAATCGAAATTGTTATAAATATTTAGACGCAACTCCGGCAACCAAAATTACTGTGAGGGGATTAAGACTCCCTTAAGCCCCCTACAACAATACCCTCAAATTCAGGCGTTTTAAAATCAAACCCTAAATACTTATTATGTTTGTAGTTTTTTTTAATTATACATGTAAATGTCTAAAAATCATTACTGTACATCAAAATTCTAATTTTACTTTATTAGCACATTTCTGAATAAAAAATCTTCTCCTGTAAAATTTTGTTTTTGTCGGTTGCGCTAAAATGGCGGGAAAGCATCGCTAAAATGGCGGGAAAGCTCGATATTACTTACAATGACTTACCATTATTATAAAATTATCATTAAATGAAGCACTGTTCTTCAAATTAAATTATATGTAGTAAGTATTCGACAATTAAGTTATATTTTAATTTTTCCTCAATCACAAAACTTAACAACAAGAATCACAATTCACAACTAAGTAGACAGCCTTTATCTTGAATCTTTACAATAAACCGATAAATTACATTATTATAATATTGTTAAACAATCTTTATCATAACGACGCATATCGATTTTGCTAGGATTACCAAAACTACGTAGTTCGGTTCCTTGTTTCTAAACTAGATATAATTTCCAAGTTATTTTGGCCATCGTACGTAGTTCATAAAAACACCACTAGTTAGAGTCAGCAAACTATAAATTTATCGCTGTTAGCTAGAAATTTTCTTTTTATTATTTGGCTAATTTTTGAGATTTTTCAATTTGACATTAGATTTTGGGGGGGGTCATGTCCCCTGTGACCCCCCCCCCCTTCGGACCGCGCCTGTATGAATTTGGCTATGAGGGATATATATTTGAAATATTGTGTATGGAACTTAAGTCATGTTATGTTTAAGTTATGCTTATGGCCGGTAGCGTCACGTTTCACAACCGCCTAGTTAGCTTGATCGACCAGTAATATCTATCTGTTTTTATTTTACTAGTAGAGTGGCACCCACAGTCAGCACCGCGCCGAAATCAACTTCGGGATTAGGAATGTTTAGTTTTGAGGAGGCTCCACTAAATGTAATCCGTAGTACGCACATTTAACATGACAATGCCAGTTCATATGCAAAAGCAAATCAGGCTGCAAACTGTAATCGGAACCCTGCGAGCAATTCAAACATCACGTTCCGTTCAGATTGACATAATGTTACTTACTCAATGGCGTTATATCCTTGACATATCGAGATGCCGCCGATGATGCTGGCAGGTCTCGGCCGATCTTCGCCGAGGTATTTGGAGATCAGGTTGCCGCCAAGACTGAAGCCCACGAGAATTAACTTGGTGTTCGGGTATCGCTCCACCAAATTCTCGACCATGTAGTTGAAGTCATCTGTGTGGCCTAACACAAGAAACTCAGTTAAAAATACATAAACATTAATATTTAAATTACGAGTAACTTCATACTTGCTAAGCGTTTCTTTTGAGATTGTCAATTTTACTTGTCATTTGTCTAGTTCCAATAATTGGATCACGCCTTCTATTCAAACTTCAGTAGATGGAAGGTCTATTAGCATTGTATATATCAAAGGAAATGTTTTAGTGAGAAGAAAACACAACAAGCTCAATTCCAAAAATCAAGATTTTGGACATTTTATTGCAAAGAATCTTCTACCTTTTATAGAATGCTCTATTTTTGTTAAACTATTTTAAAAGTCAGTTTTGATGTGTGAAAAGGTAAATAAGTAAGTAACAAAATCTGCCATCTAAGCTATTACCAAAATATTGACATATTTTACTGAAATTTTTGGCAACAAGGTTTAAAAAAAAAAAATAACAAACCATAACTGGATTACTGGATAGATGTTTTTAATTCTATTATTTTCATAACATGGTAGAAAATTTAACTCAAAACCTAAAGTCGGATATCTCAGAAATCGGTTATTGTCGCAATTTGCAAATGACCTCCAATGTAACCTCCTTCAAGGAGTAGGTCGAATTACCAATCAACCCGAAGTTATGTTTAGACGATAGGCCTAGCCTCCAGAACTTACAAGAAACTGCCGAAAGCAACTTACAATTAAGTTAATTGGTATAGGGATGATAATTATAGAGCTCGGCCGTGATGGATGCTATTAACGTGTATGGTTACTGCCCGCTAGTCGCGCTACTTTATGTAATCCTGACTTTTGTGGGTCATTGAGTCTAATTATCCAAATCACCCAAGCGTACTGCGGCATTCCCCTAAATGGAGACGCGCTTCTAAATGTTTTACAATAGAATCGATAGTTCCCGAGATTGCTACATAGATAAAACATACATACTCTAGAGCGATGTATTCTTAGATATACTTATTGAAATGCATACGCTGTTATCAGCGCGGCGTCTAAACTGATGCTTATCTACCTCACTCAAGGTAGCCAATTTTGTTCAGTTAAGTACCACATAAATGTGTTCTTACGAAGGACGGTTTGAGACTTCATAATGTTACCGATTTAGTTTGGCAAAATAGACAACAGTCATTTTGTGTGCCTCGAAAATAGGGAAGATTCCTGCAAGTGAAATAAATTATACAAGTATTTTTATTTAGTGAAATATGTCAAAATAATGGTAGTTTCATTCATCAATTAATGTTAAAACTATATTTAACATTTTTTATCGACAATTTATTGATAATAAGTATTCTATTTGACAGCAAAAAACTATGACGTCACTAGGTCTTATTTCATACAAACGCCGTAGCAAAGGTCGTTTTTGACATTTCATTAAAAGTGCTTGACTAGTTGGAAACAATCCTATTGCAGGATCTTGATAAAAGCGATAGGCAACTTCGCCAAGTACTTTTCCTTTATACCTTCTTACTACACATTAAATAGGCAAATTCGCTATTTAAATAAGCTAGAGATCGAAAAAAACCACAGAAGCAATTTTTTTCTTTTTAGTATTCATTACTTTATTTATACTTTATACTTTCGTTATACGTCATTTTATCACTGAGTATTAATCGCGCATGTACTTTTGAACCCGATAACTATGAAGCGATTTTAATCATCCTAATTTAGTAACCCCAAGTATAACCAGTATCTACACGTGGCAAAGACCGAACTGACACACTTCGCGGTCTTAACCCCCCATTGTGAACGAAAACGCGGCCTATGCCAGGTTACTACAATTACAATGGACAACATGACACGCAATTATATTATTAAAATTATTATAACCAATTTGCCCTCCGATAACGTACTTACCTACTAAATTATAACACAAAACTCGTTATCGTTAAAAATTACTTTAGCAATAATTATTATTAAATCCACATTTATGAATGTAAACAACTACACAGATTGCTTAAGGTCAAAGGTCATTAAAACATTATTGTGTTAAAGAACGCGGCACAAAACGTATAAAAGTATAGGAGATAATTAATCGTACGATTTTAATAGTTTTAGTAAGGTAATGATAATATTCTTGAAATGGACACACACAAGATTTACTAGTTACAAACAGAAAAGAAGAAATCATCGGACAATGCGTAAGCTCCTATTGATTCTTGCGAGACACGTTCCAAGACAGATTTCATTCAAAAACTCGTTGCTCAATCATTGGCAAGCATAATTTATACCGAGGCGTCTGAGATGAAAGCCATTTTAATCCAGTAATGTTTAGGAAATCATTATATTTTGCACTTGACATATTAGAAGTATTTCCCGTTACTGGCATATACATACATACATATTAATCACAAGCTTTATGCCTTATCTTGTGAATAATACGTAATTTTAAATGATGTAACATGTGTAGATCGAGTGACTTTTGGTTAATTTATTATCATAAGAATGACGCCTTTACATGATCATGATCATTATCATTCCTAAATCCCAATACATCCCATCCCTCGATATCTATGATCCCATCCCACTACATTCCATCAATGTCTACTGATGCTTTATTTCTTTGGACTATTTGTAGTAGGTACAAATAGACCAAAGAAATCTGTAGAAACATGTGTAAATTTAGCAGAAGTAAATTGCTAGTGGTATATCGTGTATCCTTCAATCTATCGTCTCTCTAATTACACGGAGGCATCGGACGTGGTGTATAAGTATTAACATTCGTACGAGCGTCCCACGTGTGGGAAAATAGCTAGAATATAATAGTGTAAGACCCGATAAATTATAAGAGTAACTAAGGTGTTTCAGAGTGTGTTATTTTTTATTGATTTTGATTTTGCTGTGCCTGACTGTCATAATTATCATCGCAGAGCCCAAACTACTTATGGGTTCTTTTACGTAGACACCCACTATCAATAGATTTTTTTATATTGCGCCCTTAAGGCAGTAATATAAGGGTTAAAAGTTTAGGGTTGTGTCACATTACTCAATTAAAACAATGATGAAGGGATGAAACCCTTCATCATTGTTTTCCATATCTCTCGTTTATATATGAGACGGTCATATGTATTAGCAAAATATGGCCAAACAGTTACAGCAGATTTCTCATGTCTACCATGATGGAAAACGTGACATTTTACAACCGACACAGAACGCCGCATAATAAACGCGCGACTGCACACCTAATCGCACAACAACTATATAATTAGAGGAACTAGAAACCCTCCAGCCGGTACTCGCCAGTTCCTGTGACTGTTATCACTTCTTTAGTTTTGGAAAATCTAACCGAAGATTCAATTCAAACTGTCGTTCGTTGAATTTTTTTATGCTTAGGTACTCACTCTATGAGTTTTATCGCAAGCAAATAACAAAAAACTAATAAACTTCGCAACTGCATAAAATTAAGAAAGTGCCTTCGATAGTAATGGTGCATACTTTGAATATCTTAATATATAAAATCCTTGCGTTACTGACTGACTGACAGACACGCTACAGCCGAAACTATTGGGCGCATGAAGCTGAAATTTGGCATGTATGTTCCTTGGGGACCGTAGGGGTGCACTAAGAAGGGATTTTCCGAAATTCCCACGGTATCGGCCAAAACGGGTGAATTTAAAAAAAAATGCAGGCTTAGCTGCTGGCGTCCTCTAGTTAGAATATAAAATTCCATACGTATAATACATTTTTGCTTTACTTCATCAACATGAGATGAATCGCAAGAACATAGGTAGATACTATTGATGCTCATTATAATTCTGAACGTCTAACTTAAATAGCGAACTCCGTTCTTGACTCGGGGCTTAGAAAGTTAAAGAGTAACTAAAGTTTACCATTCATTAATAAAATCGAGCTTGAGTATTGTTTGCTACGGAGGTTTCAGTTAGGTTTAGTTCAGGCCGAGACGCCCCTGTTTGAATTGGAAGTCAGCTTCAAAAGTTACTGGATCAAAAGGCAATAAACTAAAGATGTCTGAGAGCGCCAGTAGCGCACCATATTTTGACTTTCATTATGTTACCGCCTGTATAACCAAATAGCCCCTGTTCATATAAACTTGTATCGCTTTCACGTAACTGCCAAAAGGTAATAAATTTGCTATTGCAGCGAAGTCTGTTCCTTTTTATTCAAAAACCTTAATCTCGGTAGCTGATGTTTGAGGATTTTCAGCTTTGGATTTCTCTGAACTTTTAAACAAATTGCAATAAACTATGAATGCAATTGACATTATCAGGACATGTTTGATGGGACCTGAGATCACTATCTCATGCATTGGGAAAGTAACAGTTTGTGAAACGCCAATAAATATAATTGTTTTCATGGTAAATATATGACGAGGAAACCAATTATTTTTAATTTCAATATCGTTAGCACTATATTTCTACTAATTTCTATAAGGAAAATTATGTATAATCGGTATTAAATATGTATGGACAATGGACACCTTCCTTCTAAGTAATTATGATCAAATACTTTTTACATTAATATTTCATTATATTAATTGAGGTACCTGAATTTCTTGTCAGGTATAGTTACAAGATATATTTATATTAGATAACAAGTTTGAGATATTATTGATTGACAAGCAAATAATCATTCACTCCTTGCAGTATTTCTCATGGTCGTGATTTAGATCTTATTATAAAATAGACACGGAATAAGTAGTAAAATTCCTGTCTATGTACAAAAATAATTGGTGTCTGTATTTGTAATTGTGTAACTAATCCTTCCCTTGCCTTTCCTATCCAGATTAACGAGCCTGTCATCCCTAGCAACAGATACCGTTGCGCACGAAACGGCTCGGTGACTCTGACATTGCATTAGCATTAAGATGTAATGTAACAGTACGTAAAAAAAATATACTTGAAGCCATTATGTGATGACGATGAGGGAGGCCGCAAACTGAACATCATGTCAGGCGACATGGCGTAAATTTAACGAGCAGCAATGAAATAAATCGTCCTATTTTGGTAGATAAGGCAACAAATACTTTGCAAGGACTAGTACTGCCAAAAAAAGTATTATCACTTCAACGTAACTATTCAAGGATTGAGAAAGGAATGCTGAAATGGTTGGAGCATGTGGAGCGAATGAGTGAAGAAAGATTGACGAATCAAATATATATGGCAGAGGTGTATGGGCAAGGCGGCAGACCTCGCAAGACGTTCGTCGACCAAATTGGTGACGTCTTGAAAAACGGAAAAGTTCGAAGCACCCGCAACCGGCGAGCATGTATGAAAAGAGTAATGAAGTAGAGGAAGCGCGTGAGGTTTGCAAGGATAGAAGCAAGTGGCGATTTGTTGTCTCTGCCTACCCCGACGGGAAAAAGGCGTGAGCATATGTATGTATGTACGTAACTATGCACTTCACTAGCCTGGAGGTGAAAAGTACGGAAGTGATTACGCATTAATTATTTTTTTATATTATCTATCGATTAGATAATTTTATTGGTGCATGTTGATTGTATCTATGCGTCACCATTAAAAACTCATTGTCATCAAAACATCCGTTTGCTAGATATATCTAGGTGTGAAGTTTACACTGGTGATAAGATAACACAGAACTAACTGTCTTCTTAAATTTTCTTGCGAAGAAGATTTTGTGTTGTCTGAAGTGTTTAATCAACCGCTGCTATGTAATAACATTTTCTGGATTTAGCTTTAGGGCTCCTACGCCGTCGATGTAGTGCCCTGCGTAACATCTTTCAACTTTAAGGGCTCCTACGCACTATGCGGTTAGCCGGAATGCGGCCAGCCATGCGGCTGAACGCAATCAAAAATTTGTATGAGAACGTAGTTTCTATGCGCACTGCGATGCGGCTGCCGGCCGACCGCTCCGGTCGTTCTGATAAAAAAAAATGCGGTTAAATGCGGTTAGTCGGAGTGCGGCCAGCCGTGCAGCTAACCGCATAGTATCAGCTTAAAGTTGGAAGAGGTTACGTAGGGCACTACATCGAGTTTTTAGTATACCTAGCACAAACTAGGTTAACTATGCTATAGTAACGACCACTATCTTAGCGTTAAGGAAATTAACAATTATTTAACTTGGCTTTCTACTGGCTTTATTTTTTCAACTTGAAGTGCCGATCATAAATAGAAGGAAATTATGAATAAGTATTTGTAATTTTTTACAACAATGTAATGATTATCATCCCGGCAAACCTGCTTCGCTGCTTGATCTCGTCATAAAATTGTCAGTAAAGGCTTTATTTAGTTAGGGGTGCATCGAAAATACGCTTTATTTAGGGGAGTAAGATTGTAAAACTAACCCTTTAACCATTCTCCTGATATATCTGGTTCAACGAAGGTGGTTCCATCTTCCATTCCGAAATGAATAGCTGGCCACGGTCCTGAGTATACCTTATATGCAACCAGAGAACCGTATTTCTATGTCTAATACTAAGTGATACCTAAAATATGAATTACAACTGATGATAACCATGAGTGCAGTGGCTGACAAGAATTTTGGCTTCACCTGGTCATTTGCTTTTGGGGATTGGGCTTGAGCTTCTCAGTACTTACCCCTAAATGCATCCCCAATGCATGAGTATAACAGAGATCTGTAGCTCTGGCTATCTACTTATTTGTGGTTAAGCAGTTATGAGGTTACACATCATAATATGTACATATTCTTCCTAAGGCTTATCTTAATCGTTATAATGAGTTAATGAGCACAGTTTGTTTCGTATTCTGGCATATTAAATAGTCATTAATATAAGCGCGAGCTATGACGCATCGATAATTATACGTATTCATCTTAGCTATTTAAATCCTACGCATGCCGAATATTAATTTCCGCCGCCGTCGATGTTAGTCGCAACGTCAAATTACTGACTTTAAGGCCAATGTCGAGTAGATTCACACTTTTACTATTTGGATCTTGTCACCAAAAACACTTTATAGAGTGTTAAGCTTTGTAGCGAGTCAAAAGGCGCTAATCGAAGGGACGCCTAAACATAATTCATGTTGTGCTGTTTTTTATGGTATACGGCTATGCTGTTCAAATCTGTCACCTGTCTATCGCCCGTAAAATCAGAAAATAATCACAAACATGACACTAAATTCTTTAACACATTTTATTCCGGAAAAAAATTACATTATATTTGTGAGCACATAAGCAGGTAGTGACTAATGTGTACTATTGTCGACTTAAACGCCCGACCAATTGATGATTTACAAATTGTTAGAGCCATTACCGTCCTACATTGTTCGGTCTAGATCGGCACGTGATAGACAATGTGATTCTAAGATATTACGTTGAAACTCATCACATGACATGTACTATGCCAGCAATCCCTGAGGGTTAGTCAGATATTGTTCAGTATTTTGCGTAATATGTGCGTGTAAGTCACCTACTAATTAATATCTATGTATCACCTAAGGGTGACTGGTAGAGAATGTAATGTGACATAACGTCCTTGTCAATCTATGTTAATTGTGTAGAGACAGAGATGATTAAGATAATATGGTAGATTTCTACCAAGTATATAAATTATATATATGTTAAAACCAAATTCTGAAAAATCATTGCGCCAAAACTAAAATCGAGTCTTTTAAACTTTGAACCACGCAATCATCAGCTTTGGCATAACATGGCAAGGCATTTACAAATAACAAAAACTTTACTACCAGACGGAAAAGTAATTCAGTGGCTATCAATACAACAACACACATTCATAAAATCATTGCATTTGCATCGAGGACGTTTGATAGAAGGCGTATTGTGCATAACGCATATAAAATGCAAACTGCACCGAGATTGTATCGAATGGTAAAGTTATTTTCCTAAGAGTATTATAGAGTATAGTGACCGTGGTGACCTCGTTGTGAAAGTCGCCAGCTGTTCAGCTAAATGATATAGCTTTATAATCCAATACAGAAACAATGCGTCGTTTACACGAGTTCATAAAAGATATTAGTTTATTATTACCTAATTGTTTAGATGAGCAGTTCTAATCAAGTTTTGCGCTCTGTGTTGAGCACAGTTTACGTAAATGGTCTGATTCAATTAAGTATAGCCATGGTAGGTAATATTATGAGATGAACCAAATAGAACCATTGTAATTTTTCCTTTATCATAGGTTAAGTACATATCAGCCTTCAAGCTTAATAAGAAATTGTGAGTGTGGTCCTTCTTTTAAGTGGTGGAATCCTCTAGGACTTCCTGTGCGCGAGGATCGTGCGAAGGGTGCGCTAGGTCACTAGCTAAACCATGGCCTATGTCTATGGCCAGAGAGCGGGATCGATCAACATTTTCCGCCCCAGTGAGTGCGGTCCTTAAGCCTTATTTCCAATAGAGATTGTTTTCTGGCCAGGGACATGCGACTGCGTCTGGCCTATGTTGTTGCCGACTCAATCTATAGCTTACATTAATTCCATCAAGGTTGTTCGACTGTTCGGCTTAGGCATGAGTTTCGTGGATGTTTGCAAGCCGACGCTTGACGCTGGCTTGATTTGTACTTTACAGCGTTTTTCTTTAATTGTTTCCGCAAACCATCGATATATATGTACTAAAGTACTAGATGTAGCATTCAGAACATTTACTTTGTTCAAATGCTTTGCATGAACATACCGGCAAAGCAATCTAGTGTCACTTTGACTTTCCTGCGGTGTGGGTCCGCTTCGTTTATTGACTGTGTGGCGACGATATATCGATTAATTTGAATCATAACTTGTATCTGTAGTAGCGTTGGTCAATATTTTTTATTATTTATGTAAATAAAAGAGTTAAATGTATCATAATACCACATTAAAATGTATTTCTTTATTTTTATGTGACGTCATTTACGATCATAGACTAACTACTATGCAGAAATACATTGCTAGTGATTGTAGGTAAAATATATGACTAAGACCAGACTTCGTGAAGGTATTGGTTTTAAGAGTTTTTTAGTTTGATTAATGTTATAAAATCAATTTGACGTTGTATAACACTAATTCTGTGTTCTTTTTATTTTTTTGGTATATTGATCGTAATAACCGTATTTACGAGTATTTCAAAACTTAAACATAGTAGATACACATTTGTAGTTATAGAAAAAATACGCAAAAATAATATTGAACCATGAGGCCAAAACAGATCCTGATTTCCATTATCCGACCAATAGACAAAAAACCACAAAATTAATTGTATTTGGTGGCAATTGAATAGTTATTAAAATATATTTTTGAGCATTCCTTGCTAGAGTCAATTTAACTGCAATTTAGAATATTTTTTTTAGGCAGGACTTCAATCCGCGACCACGACGAACCGTATCGATACCGTACCGATTAAGCTACTCAGGCCACTTCGTCATAGATTTTTTTTTTAATAGTTGGTTTCCTTATGGTAGCACATTATGACATCTGCCACATGTGTAGTTTTAGAACTCTGTGGTTAGCAAGGGCATCTTTACAAAATGACAAACAATCCTGCCTTATATATTAGGATATGTTTAAGCAATTCTCATAGTAATATAAATATAAAGTTTAAAAATTAGAATTATTTGTGAGGCAACTAAGGCAAGTCTTGCCCACGCCCACGAATACATTTTTCTATTTTGTAATAAAAACATCTGAATATGTTCATAGATTCTATTTTTTCACTTAAATAAACCCCCAGTAATAAATTCCCTTTATTTTCATAAATAAACTGCTCTTATTATGTTGATGAAATATTGTAGGCAGAAAACATCTCTTCTGTGATGTAAATAGTCTTTGCAAATGGCAATAAGCAGCCAGTAGCGTTAGAGAACTATTAGATACTCATTGGTAAGATGCCAGGACTGGTTGTTGTTGATTGGCTATAATAATAACTATACACTGTAAGTTATTGGCGCTGCTTGCGCCTGCGTGTTGCGCTAGTACGATTAGACGTCATACGTTAGACAATTTGAACAAAATATTTGTAGGGAATGCTCCGTCTATCGTTAGAGTATATGTCAATGCCGCAAACGAACCTACTTATGTACTATTCAACATTGACGAATCGATCGGCATCTTTATGAATAGACTAAACTATTCCTTTAATAATATAATCACTCACAAAATGCTTAGGTACATACTTCTCGCCACAAAAAAGTTGGCACAGAAGACTCACAGCAATTAGGTGTTTTGTCATACATATTTTGGTGAAATGCATGACTGCCAATTTCTAAAACTCTAGCGCACAACATACTCAAATCAATGCAGTAAACCGGAAAAACATGGAAAGCGTTAGAAAATCTCTTCTACTGCCAAAACAGTTTATGTACTTTACCATTTCGCTTGCAGCGCCCCTAGCAAGTGAAAGCGATACTAACTGCAATCCGCATGTCAAGCAGTTGATTACGGAAAATCCATTCTACGTTGCGGATGGCACATGCATTTATTGTAAACATGTAAGTATTATGTACAAATACACAGACTAATAATTAACAAAGTATTTGGAACAGATCCCCTCAAGCATATCCATTTGTTTGTGCATCGCCTTCAACTTTGCCAGTGGATGCTTACATTGTTTTCCAGCGAGGATATTCATACAAAATATGTAATCCATCGATAATTTCATTTTCACAGCTGGTTATTAAACGGTTCATTGTAACATGCATACGTAATAGCAACAGTAAATGCAGGGTAGGACGTAACGCCGGCACTTTATCGAACGTATACGTCAATATGTACAACATTTGTGGCTGCCTTGTCGGTTCAACGGCCGCAGGCGCGATTGCTTATCCTCAAGTCCCTACTCAATTTCTTGACGAAACCCACAAACCGTAATAAAATGTTCACCGACATTTACATGACTTTAGTAGATATACCAAATAGTGACGGTTTCGTCTCTGATTACATGATGCCGACGGAACTAGCAAAAGGATACCATAAGCATTTATCGACATTTGGTTATAAAACGCCGCGGCAGACCGAAACGCTGTGTACTTTGGTAGCTTAATTGTTTCATACAAATAAAAACTATCTGCCGACCGAATAACTAGTCTAATAGCAGCAAGATATTTCGAATTGTCCCCTTTATGAAAAGGAATGCATGCGGGCGGCGCACACCGAATTGAAAATTGCTCAGTCTCCTTATTTCTTAGTTACAACATTGTGAAATCAAAGTAAAGTCAACTTACCATACGAGAAGATCCGATGTCCGGTGACTGGCACGCTGTTGAGTGCCCCGATATGGTTGAGCACAGCGCACCGGTAGCCGTGACATTGCGAATAGTGAACGTAGGTTCGAATGTACACGCTCTCCGAGGTGTTGCCGATGCCGGGACAGATGGCTACCGTCACGTCATCTGGAGACAAAGACAAAGCTGTAGGTTATTTACCGTGTATGGGGAGGCTGTATACACAGAAACGAGTGAATTGCTATCTTGTAGGTTTTTTAAGGGGCTGAAGGAAAAATTGTTATGCAGAATTTAAAGAACAGCATTTTTCTTTTAATAAATGCAAAACCAAATGACAAACTAAACAAATTAAAAAAAGAAGAACCCTCTTTTAAAATGCAACAATTTTGCTAATTTTTAAAGGAAAAAAGGAATCTCGACATCAAATCTCTTTTTGAATTTCTTGACATAACATTTGCAAGATCGCACTTTAGCTAACTTCCGATTACCACTTACCACCTTGATAACTTTACAACAAATTACATATAATAGTGATTATTGGACAAGTGGTAGTTATAGTTAAAATTACCTTAGATGTTTTATAACTAATACAATAAATTAATCTCTCTCTGACCAAAGTACACTCTACTTACGCGCAACACAATACAAATAGTACCTATTTATTAGTACGACATAATTACTGTTTTACTATAATAAAAGCCGCCAAGTGGGAGAGCTAGTTGGATCGCATATGATGGACTCCATATACCTACAAGGAATGTCACAATATACTTATTATAGTCATTAACACCGAACAGGCTGATCAAAACAACATAGTCCACTTTGTTTTATTTGCATAGCTGCCATTGTTTTTTCGAGGTCTAGGGTTTTTAATATCAATCGTTATAGGAACAATGTGCACACTCTGTGAGAATTTTAATTTCCTATAACGATAAATGCTCAATAATAAGCAGTCGGACAGCCATTCTTCGGGTCCTGAACCCTAAAAATTGCCTAGTTGAAAAAATAATAGATTTAAAACTGATTATAATAAAAAAAAATGTTTGGGTTCATTACAATTGCAAACCTTTTTTGCAATTGTAATGAACCCATGTCGTACATTTATAAACACTGGAGACATTTATAAAGCAGTGGCGACAATCCGGCTCCCAAGCGACAAAACGTAGCGATTACGGCCACATCCTTCTGTAATCAACTATGGCAATGGGCGATGGGAGGGTTCTACGTTGCGAAGTGGACAATTAACCCAGGTACTTTTATAGACGGAGCTCTTTGTATAGAGATCCATAAAAATCATAGATTCTTAGGTGATAAGTTGATAACGGTGTCAAGGTCAACATTTTACGCAGAGGCACCAAAGTATATAATTTGGCAATAAATAATTATAGGGTATTGCCCCATTGAGTGAGGTAACAAGCCATTTCCCCGTTCAAACCAAGTACCGGGGCTTCCGTAGGAAATCTAGCTTACGAACCGACGGGGACGTAGGTAATATAGGTACGCAAGGCTGACTCACTGTAGGAATTTCCCGGATCTACATGGAAACAATACGCGTTCTAGAATGTTTATTTTTATCTTTTATCGATAGCACTACAGAAATTCCGTTAACAATCTTATGATACTGTGAATAAGTGGTTAGCACTGTTAACAGTGTTTCCACAGTTGACTCATTATACTAGCCAGCTGACTCAGAATAATGGACTTGTGTGATGACTGATGACGTAGTGCATCGATATATTGGATTGGCAATGAAATATATTGCACAATACTAGAATGTTCCAATATTGATTTTGACTGTCGGTGATAATTGGAAACGTAGATTCTACGAAAATATGTGACGATATTTAATGTTTCCATTAGGTTTATTTTTATTTTTGTTTGATAACAAATTATGCTTTCATTTAAGCAGCGTACGCCCACGAGAATTAACGTACATTAGTTTTAAATATAAATACTTTTTGAGCGCAACAGATATAGAATTAAACCAATAATTATGTTTGCCTCAGTTCTCGAATATTTGAACGATTTGTACTCTAGAAGAAAATGAGATTGAGAATTTCGATAATATATGTAAACAAGTGAACGGTATCCGTTTTACTTTCGGTGCTACAATCTCGCTATTCGTCAAGTTGTGACCCAGTTTTGTAAAATGCTTACCGCCTCTAGAATATTTTTTGTTAAAGATGACCGTTGCAACATATTTTCCTTGTAGTAGTTTTCGTGAGATAGCCGGTATTTGCATATGTGCATTTCAACATTATTGAGAAAGTGGACTCAGAAGAGTAAAGATAAATATAAATCAAAAACGTGTACACTTTCAGGTAGTAAACATTATCATTTTATCTCACGGGACGGAAAAATTACAAACAAACGTACCTACCTAAACTACTGATAATGAATCATGAGTCTGAAACATGACTTATTATGATGTAACCGATGTTTTAGCGTGTTCTTAGAATTAAGATACGGCCGCGAACTTGAGAGTATTTACTTATTACTACTTAGTAATTAATGATAAGGAGCCGGTTCTGAATCGCGAAACTGGACAGCGAGCAATTGTTCGTGTTGCAACGGACGAACTAATCAACGTCAATTAATAGTATTTGACATCGATACCGTGTTTGCCTTTGTTTTGGTCTCATGATATATTGTGTCACGGTCGGATTACGTGCCGTATTAAAAGGGTATAAGCCTACTTGGAGACTGCCGTGGTATTAAAAGTAATCCCATTGAAATTAAACTACAGTTTACGGATTTTATCGCGTTATATTGGTTTCACTTGTTTTTACATTTAAACCGAATGATCTAAAACTACATTTTTATTACTAGCCAACGTTTCGAATTCTTTACAGGATTCATGTTCACGGCAGACTGAGGTGGTATTTGTCTTTGTCTTGAATTTAAAAGTTATCTCAAAGTACCCGAACATTTTTCAACTATTGGTGTTACTATCTACGCAGAAAGTGCTCACTGTGTCTTGATGTCTTCTGGTGACTTTGTCCTTCTTGGGTTTCATTAGCCTGATAACAGGGTCCCAAGCTGGAGGAACATTCCAACCATCTTCCCTATTGAAATTAGGATGTTTTTTAATTTCAATAGCTTCTCGTATCATTCTTGGAATAAAGCGGTGTTCTTTTGCGAGTATCTGTGGTTTATCAAATCGCAGGTAATGGTTGGTTCCTTGTTCTACATGTTCACACACAGCAGACTTCGTCGAGCGTAATCCCATTGCATAATATTGTTTAACTGAAGCACGTTGGAGTTTTGACCACAATGCTAAAGTTATGACTTTATTTAGAGCTTATTAAACCAGTGCCTTGCGTGTTCTTTGTCAGAAAGGGTAAAAAATAATTGGCAAGCGATAATTTGTACATTCTCTACTTTAGAGGTGTCAAATAATTTACACTTGCTGAATTTTGGCAATATTATTCTACATTACGAGTATATGTACCGCTATAGATAATATTACTGTCCATATTATCGTACCTAAGTAGATTTTCATAAAGATACGATCACTAAAATGATGTTCAACTGTGCGTCACTGTCCTATGATAAAACAAGGCTGTATTTGCACAACATACATGATTCCCAAATCGCTATATTACTCTGCAAACACCGTATTTGTTATGTCCAAAATATGAAGGGTGAAAATCATGCAACGATCTTATCCCTTAGGTACCAAAGTACCACGCAACTATTACGTCCTTCTATCGTCATTAAAACATTACTATCTCTATCTGACTTGTTCTTATCACCGATTTGCCAATAAGCACATTGTCGGACATTTGAAAATTCACGACATAAAAAAATATAATCGCATTGCGGCAAATATAAATGCTTCATTATCAGTTCCTATTAGATATGGGCACAAATATAACCGTACGTATGCAAATATCGTATCGTATAAATTATTTTCAATGCCATCATTCCGCTGTGGCAAATGTGAGAATAACTTAGATAATTTCCACTTATTTTAAATATTTTGGCTTTAATGTATATTTAGTTTGGGCCTTACTGATAAGCATATAACGTCAATTTATTTCAGGAGTTACTTAGTCGGTCTCTTGATGATATGATATGCCTCGCTTGTTCCGTAGCATTTCGCATGGTGACCTAGGTCTCGGGTTGCGTTACGAATCCCACTTCGTGACATCACCAATATTTATATTCCATCGCGTCATCCCTCTCGATTTTAAACTTTATTAAATTATATTAAACTTAGAATATCTCATGCTGAGAAACACCGTAACTCTTTTTAGAAGCCAAAAATTAATGCACATTCAGACGAAAAGACGGTTAACGCTATTGCCTCTATTTTACGACAAAAAGTGGCTTAGCTGCTTTTTCTTGGCATACAACGCTTAAAAAACAAATCCATGTTTATATCCCACTGGTTGTATCAGGCACGTAACTGGCTCGGTGCCACCAACTACAATCAAAATGCAAGGAACCTTAAGTTACGCTGAACAAACAGACTTGGCAACTTAGTCCAGTTTAATAAAAAATGCAACTGAATACAATACTATCATAACTGCCTAACCTGAACTCGGTAATTTATTCTAAGTAACTTTTATAATAATGGTCTTCTAGTTATTTATTCATGACTCCTTTAATCAGTGAACAGATAATAAATTTCAGTTTAGGTTGCGGCAAACTTTGTACTTAGCTCTCATTGATCTGAGACTTAGGTTGAAGTTGGCGAGAGTGCGATCTTGTTCGTTTTGCTAAGTAATTAGAAAATGTATTTGAACTTACCTTCATGCTCGGTCCCAACCGGCTCATACAGGTCATAGGTGAGGGTGGACTTATCAGGCAGCACCAGCGACACGCGGCCGCCAATAGGCCAGGGGCACCGGACGCGGCCGATTAGACTGTGCAGGATCGTCTGCACATGGCCGCTAAAACCCCATAGCCGAGTCGGTATGTAACTGCAACAAAAGTTTCAAATCTGCACTCTTCTATTGGAAAAGTAAGCATACTCTACTTTATAAAAAAGAGTCATGACGAATTATCATAATTTGATATACTTAATTGGGGACGTCTTAAAAAACGGCAAGGTCTAAAGTACCCGAAACCGGCGAGCATGTATGAAAAGAGTAATGAGTGTAGAGGAAGCGCGTAAGGTTTGTAAGGATAGAAGCAAGTGGCGTTCTGTTGTCTCTGCCTACCCTGACGGGAAAAAGGCGTGAGTATATGTATGTATGTAGGTATGTATGATATACTTATTGCTACTGTAGGTACAGGTCATTATTCATCATCATCGCCCTAGCGTTATCCCGGTTGCATCCAAGACTTGCACGAGGTCCGAGGTCCGCAACCGCGCAACCCAAAGGAGCGATATTCCATGGTATAGACCAGTATCAGTTTATTTGAGGGTACCTACTGACGCCCCGTAACGACTGGCAAAGATCTCCATGACAGTCGGGACCGACGGTTTAACGTGCTCTCCGTGGCACGGGGCAAGCGATAATTAAAAATTTAACATGTACAGATTATTATTATTTATAGCAATTTATTTTATCTAAATTGAAACAGTAGTTTATAGCTAATAGCCTTTTATAGGACCTTTCATTATTTTCACAGTTGTAGTAACGATAAATTTATTTTGACACCTTTTTTACATCGGGAATGGATAACTAAAACCGTATGAACGTTCTGGAGATACGTCAAACTTTTAGTTATCATGGGTTTTGTGTCGAGGGCTGCTGCGTTCTACCTTCTACCATTAGCTAGCTTGCACAGTATTTTACATCACCTACCTAGTGAGTTTTAGAAAAGCTACAATGAAACACTGATTTTTTGTCCAGGGATTTTGCCAATATTAGTATTTTGTGATTTAATGCTAGGTAAGGTATGTAATATTGGCACGTAAAATTTCACGCAATGCAACTGTGACGAGCTTAGCATCACTTATCTAATCGCTAATCATTAATCATACATGATAACAAATTGTCTATCTGAAAAACATATAACACATTTAACCAATCATGCTAAACATGGTTTGTACCAAAAATCAAAACCACAGGCTATTAACCCAATTTTTATTGATCGGTTTCTTTTTGCATTGCAAATTTAAGTCGTGGCTAGCTCTTCTTTGCCAATGATTATTTAGAATTTGTAGAGGTTAAAAATACTATGACAGTAAGATCGATAATTTATTCTAGTTACTTTTTTACCTATACATATATACATACATAGACTCACGCCTGTTGCCCGGAGTAGTCCCAACTACCCCGGTGACCTGCCCCGGCACCGCAAATGGGAAAAATTGTTACATCTGCCCCGGTGACGCCGACATAGCCGTCCACTGGGAAACGCCGTCCGTTGGACGACGATGACGGCGTCACCGGGCCATATGCAACAATTACAACAACAAGATTAAAATTCAACGAAATTAATCAGAATGTCGTTGTATTTCAAGGTCTTGTGACGGCAGAACCCGCCTATTCATATTCCGACAGAACGGGTTTCATTTCTTATTAGAATGAAACGAAAAACAGGTTAGAATCTACCTGTGCAATTTCTGAGTGTTGTTTAGCGAACATTTGCAATACTTAATGTGTATCTATTTATGGATACTTTGCAACAATCGGAACTAATTCAGCAGAGTTCAATATGACTCCTTGTTGTATCATAATTCATAAGACTCCTTGTTGTCTGTATCATAAGTTTCTGAAATTTCATAATCTTCAGCTACGGATTATGAGTGTTATGAGTAACACCCGGCCATACAGTGGTGGGTGTATCTTCTAGTCTAGATTGAAGGCCACGCACTGAATGACCCAGCAGGAGGTAGGAGACCTCTCGCAAGGTGGACCAACAATCTAGTTGCAGTCGCTAGTAACGGTTGGAAGCGGGCGGCTCAAGATCGGTCTGCAGTGGACGTCTATGGGCTGACACGATGATAACATCGTTCAACGAGCTTCGGCGACTGAGGGACGCGTTGCTAAACGTAGGAAAATAGGAGGAGACGAAGCTATCATCGCCCTTTTCCCTCACACATGACCTCGTACTCATTTACTTCGCTACCAGTTTAGAAAAAGCATGAAGCTAGGGGCTAAGGCTCCAAAAGTCAATGGTGCGTGCCATTGGTTCGGCCCCAAGATCCTCTTATTAGTGTTTCAATTATGTATCGCCCTAAGTTCTTCAGACCAATAAGCCTGACCTCCTTCATGCTTAAAGCCTTGGAAAGGCTCTGCGGGAGGGAATTAAGAAGTGGGGCACTTAAGTACCTGCCCCTACATGCCAATCAACATGCATACAGCTCAGGGAAATCGACGGAATCGGCCTTACATCAGGTCGTGAACCAGATAGAAGCTGCTATACAACAAAAAAGCATCTGTCTGGGCACCTTCATTGACATAGAAGGAGCCTTTGACAAGACAAACTTCTCCAGCATAAGCAACGCCCTAGCCAGACATGGTGTGGATCAGATGCTCATACAGTGGATCCAAAACATGCTCAGCAAAAGGGTAGTGCGCCTGCACGGCGATACCCAGACAGCCTTGATAACTAAAGGTTGCCCGCAGGGCGGTGTTCTCTCCCCGCTATTGTGGAACTTAGTCATCAATGAACTCATAGACAAACTCAACGCGAGATACTTCTACACAATAGGATATGCAGATGATCTGACCATTCTCACCTCAGGTAAGGTAGCTAGTACAGTGTACGACCTTACCCAACAGGCTCTACGCATAGTAGAGTGGTGGTGTAATGAGTACGAATTATCAGTAAACCCGACCAAGACCGAACTAGTTATGTTCACACACAAACGCGCGCTGGGTACTTACCGACTGCCCAGGTTATTTAATACAGAGCTCAAGCTGTCTACCGAGGTAAAGTACCTGGGTGTCACTCTTGACAGCAAATTGACATGGAACAGCCACATGAAAAATAAGCTCAATAAAGCCAGCATCGTCTTCTGGCAGTGCAAGAAGATGATAGGCAAACGCTGGGGCCTATCCCCCAAAATTGTCTTATGGCTCTATAAGACAATAATACGTCCGATGATAAGCTACGGCGCAGTAGTGTGGTGGCCTCGGACCAACCTAACAACGGCCGCCAACAAGCTTCAAAAGCTTCAAAGACTTGCATGCCTAGCGGCCACGGGCTGCATGAAAACTACACCTACAGCGGCACTCGAAGTGTTGCTGGACCTGACTCCATTGCACCTGTTCATACAACTGGAGGCAACGATGTCGGCGGTCCGGCTAAGAGCTCTGAAGCTCTGAAAAGACACTAACACACTGCACACTAGCAACTTAAATACACTCTTTAAAGAAGTTCCTCTCACACAAGCCATTGGCGACCGAATATCGAAACAATTTGTGTTCGACAAGAAATACAAAATCCAGCTGTACGAGGATCTGCACGAAGGAGCGGTTAACCACAACGAGCTCACGATCTTCACAGATGGGTCTAAGACGGATACAGGTACGGGTTCAAGAGTATTCTCCGAGGACCTAAACATCAACATCGCAGCACCGCTGGGAGCCTACAACACGGTCTACCCGGCCGAATGTTTTGGCATAATCCTAGCTGCCACAGCAATCATGGCACGTGAGGTAAGGGAACGATCCATTAGGATCCTCTCAGATAGTAAGGCTGTTCTCTCAGCCCTCAAAAGCTATACTATCACCTCGGCACTCACGCTTGAATGCCACCAGAAACTAACACAGGCAGGTAAACAAAACAAATTAACACTGCAGTGGCTCAAGAGGGAATGACGCAGCCGACGTACTTGCCAGAAGAGGGGACACTTTAGAGGTGGTGGGACCCGAGCCCATTATTCCCCTACCTTCTGGTTTTTATCGCAACCTGGTAAGAAATAGAACCAGGACCCAACACAACCAGTCCTGGATTGGTATTGAAACATGTAGGCAGGCCAAGGAGGCTCTTCCCGCAGTAGACGGTAAGATAGCCAAACAAATCCTCCGGCTGTCCAAACAATAACTGCGGACAGTCACGGCCGCCTACACAGGACACGGATTCTTTAATAAACACCTATTTACTATAGGTATCACCGACAGCCCGCTATGCAGGGCCTGTATGGCAGCAGACAAGACAGCAGCCCACCTGCTCCTCGACTGCCCTGAGGTCGCACAGTACAGGCAACAGTACCTGTCCAGATACAGCACCCTGAGGGAAGCTGTGGGCCACATCAAGAGTCTGCTGGCCTTCCTCGAAGAGCTGGGGTGGCTCGAATGACGATACCATTCCCACCCGCACGCAAAATACACGCCAAGACGTGGAGTTGCGGAAACAGCCCGTGCCATCAAGTATCAAGTATGTATCGCCCTATAAATTATAGCTACATTTCCTAATTAAAGCTTTCATGTTACAATTAATAAATAAGTTTCAGCTTTTAGCCCGTCAAGACTAGTATATTTTCTGAGCATTTCTTATTATTCCAAAGTTTATTTAAATACCACTGAGGACATAAATGAAAATGGATTCTGTACAGACTGAAATGTGCTTGACCTGCATTTACATCCATCTATGGCATTAAGCTCGCATTCAATTGCGTCTCAGTCAAGAATTGCATTCAAAATCGAAATGGCTTGGGTTGGAAACTCTGGCTTGCATAGCACAGGCAACTGATGCTGTAATACATAAAGCAACATGCAGCATTCAGCAAGCAAGGAAGGAATTACCAATCCATTTGAAAGGCAAGCTAATCCATATTAATGTATTAAACAAAAATGCTAATAATATGTATAAGTATCAAAACAATACTGTGTTACCCTACCAATGAAGCAATAGGCATTTCAAGGTCACTTTATTGAATGAGTCAAGATTGCTTTAAATAACCATTGACATCAGGGTAAATTTGTTACAAGGTGTTGACAAAATTTACTTTAACATGTAATTATTTACTTAATTTGTTTACCTGTAATATATAATAAATTGATATTCATGTTCAAGAACCAAACTAAAAAAAACACAGATTCACATAATTACTTAATAACATAATAGACATGTTTTCTAGAATATTATTCTTTATAGATTTGTATTGTACCAAAACACTGATTATGTTGATGTGAGCCTATCTGTATATATGTATATACTTTAAATTCTTACTATAGTGACACACAATGCACAATTATTGGGCGCAAGAAACTGAAATGGACTGTAGGGGTGCACTGAGAAGGAATAGTCCAAAATCTATACATATCAATTGTCTGTTCGTAATATTAAAATAACCGCTTTTTACTAAATGTATATGGATATATACACGGTACATATACCAAAATGTCATTTTTTAGGATTTTTGTCTGTCTGTTTGTTCTCGCTAATCTCTGGAACGGCTGGACTGATTTCGACGGGACTTTCACTAGCAGATAGCTGATGTACCAAGGAGTAACTTAGGCTATAAATTAACCGGGTACGCGAAGTAGTTCCCTCAGGATGCAGGTGAAACCGCAGGAAACAGCTAGTTCCCCAATAAAATAAAATGTGATGGTATTGCTGCGACCATGGTGGTAGAAAACTATATTTCAGTTGTTAACTAAAGTCATACAATATTATAGAGATATTAGGATAGATGATAGTTGTACTTATTATGTTGAAAACACACAAATATACTTTTCATTGTCCTTAGCTAGCTTTGTTTATAACTAAGCTTGGAGACTATAACAGCTGGCTGTAATTAACTCACAATAAAGAAAACTATCAATAATTATAGATAGTGAACAGTGATAATTATAGTAATTCAATGTTGCTTATTAAAACAATGAAGTCATTACCAAACATATACTTAAGTCATTCCTATGATGCAATACTGACTATTTTAGAACTATACTCATTAGTGTTTTAGGTAAGTAGTTTTTTATAATATGACTCATGTAATATAAAAAAATGATAAATTCCTTTTCTCTATTTCTTCAACTCAAACCAGCAACTAATTTGTTATTCACTCCTAATAGGAATCAAATATAAAAAAATACATTTCACCACACATTGAGAAAAAATTATTTAAAAATTACTTGTTTGCATAATTATTGAGGATACAAACTAGATTACTAACAAACTGGCTTTTTGATCAGTATGATATAGGTACACAACTTGTGAAAATTTTTTTTATCAATGTTATCAATACAAATAAAGGAAAGTAAGGCCTCGCGCGCACTAGCGATTAAAGTTGGCCGATAGTTTGATCGGTCAGTCGGATCAGTACAGAGTTATATGGCAGTGCGCGCACTTGAAGATTTGATCAAGGCCTAATATAGCAAGTTCTGATTGATACTTACTGCTGAATAATTTTATAGCTACAAAACATGTGTAAGCACAGGTTTATTGATTCAGATGAAGGAAGTATCCATATCCAGGATAAAATTGTTTATTTTTTTAGAGCAGAGCCTTGTCGTGTCTAAATACATAAATCTACGACAAGGACTACATTAGTTCGATATTTAGTTTTAGTGTAAAAATAATTTAAATATGTAGGTACATGGGTTACCTTTGCAAAGTTTTGTAAAGCATCTAACACTTGTTTGAACTAGTGGCGATTTCAAATAATATTCTAATAGCACCAGTACTGTACTGTATTTCAAATAATTCATTGTTTTATTTCTCATCATAACCCAAATCATAGGCGGACAACTATGACACCAAAGCCTTCAACCTAATGACATCATCAATGAACATTCTCAAACCTCGTGCATAGGAACATTGAAATGACTTAAATCTGATAACATATGATTGTAAAATAAGTAAAAAGTACTTACGGCTCATTTAGAAACGGTGATATAAATAAAATGTTCTCAATAAAACTTCTATCCCTCCCATAAATCACGGGTTTCTGTGGTTGACTGTTTACGTTCAATATTCTAAAAAGTACACATAGGATAACCGCAATAACAGCTAGAAGAACCGTCGACATTGTAAGAAATTTTAATCAGATCACAGTGTCCAATGTTATGAAGGAAATTTTACATAATAGCGGCAAAACAGAAGTCGCTATTATGAGGAAACAACAAACATCCACCCATCACACGACACACCAGACTAAAAAAATCACTATCACAACATCTCGCGATTTCTAGAACTGTCAATGAACGGTGAAATTGACAGCTAGCTTAAGAGCGTTGTGATTGGATAAATTCATATTGTCATTTACTGAATGTTTGCTCCTTGGCCTAAACGTATTACGGCTATAACGTGATTGGCTCACGGATGAAATATAAAATAAGAATGAATAGAGGTGAGGAGAAACGATATTTCCTGTTTCACAGTTCTAAGTCAAAATACTCGTATTGTTAGGTGACAGGTGACTTTGACCCAAAAACTCTAAACATATTCTTAATATTTATCTTTTAATATTTTGGCTTTATGTTCGAGAAGCTTTCTAAAGCTGATATTATGATCGACGATTCAATGACTGTATGTAGGCTAGCCTGACACTAAATACAACGGTGATATTCTATTATTGTTTTAGGTAAATCCGATTGACCTTGAATGTGTTGCTCTCAGATCATTCTGAGATTAAGGAGGTAATAACCACAAAAACCTATTTTACTTGATTGTCCCCGTCCTAAACCAAAATAAGCCCTTACCCTCTCGAAAACAAATTCTTGGATCTGTTACTAAGTTGATTTCTCACCTTACTTTCCTTCACACTAAATAATATTTGATTTCCCTAATTTGTTCTGTACTTTAGAATTAATTCTGTGTCCAATTGATAAAACTCTCCATCAATCTATCTCTTTTCCAAAACCCCGTGCAGTAGGTATAGCAAGGCGAGCCTTCCTTGGGATAATACTGATGGATGATGGACTGCAAGGCACCATTAACACTATTTCCTGCTTTAATTTTTTTTTCAACATCTCCCTCACATTTTTCATCTCTCGTAAACACCGCTTGTTGTCTACATAAAAAAGTCACATGCGCAGTCAAACATAATGATATTCCATAGTAAGAGAAACACTTATAACATGTACTGTTAATGTTATCAGTAATTGTAAATAATGTTATATATTACCTGATATTACCAAACCAACATGTTCACTTTTAGGTACACATGTTTAAAGTATGCATGGCCTTCTCTATCTTTTTGTAAAACCTACCCTCACTAGTGCCAAGCTCTTATAATCTTCCATTAAACTTCTTCAGATTTACAATCCTTAAGGAATTCTGAATACCTCTTCCTTCACGGGTGGCCGTGAAACCGTGGGTATGGCTGGTAAGATTAAAAACTGCATAAGGGTCGGCTTTTGATTAAACTTGTCATATATAATCAAAGGGACCGGCATACATAGGGCGGAGCGCAGAGCATTTTTCGTTGTCAAAGTATTATCGACATAGTCCACCTTGTCCTCACTATACGTAGCCAAGATCAATGTGTGCGTGTTGCATAGTTTACTGTGTGTGTTAAGTGGTACAGATAATGTAGATAATAAACAATTTTAAACTTTCGCGATTAGTATACATTATCAGAGACAAGTAAAGAATTTAGCGGGTCTTGCTCGCGATAAATAAGATATTTTTAAGGCATAAATCCCTCGCCGCCGCGACCACGACCGGAGCAAGTCGACCGAAACGTTGGGAAATACCCCAAAGTAAGACCCGCTAAATAACCTTGAATAATGTAGATAATAGTTTGACAGGCAGGCTGGTTTCAGAGTCACTCGTTTGACCGGCGCCGTCGACACGCGCGCGCTTACAATTATTACACTAGATTAGTACTAGAGTTTCATAGTCACGCAGTTCAAACGCGCCGCGTGTGAGACGCGCGCCGTCGGCCGGCGCTGCCTAAGCTTCATACATTGCAAAGAGAAACGCGAACTCGTTTCCTCGCGCGCCAAACGCGCTGTTTGACCGGCGGTGGCCGACGGCGCGTGCCGCGCGCGTTTACGCACCGGCCACGGCGTACAGCGGCGGCGGCAGCGGCGAGCGATTTCGATGTACATGGAAATATACCATGTACATCGAAATCGCTCGCCGCTGCCGCCGCCGCTGTACGCCGTGGCCGGGCCGTTAAAATACTCTGCGCCACGCTTCGCCCTTAGAGTATACTAAAGGCCGGCGCGCACTGACATCGCGGCATGGCACGGCATAGCAAAGGATTTTATTACTGATCAAGTCATTTTCATTCTTATTTCAATGAGTTTAGGATTTATATTACTTTGTTTCGATACAATCGTACCGCAGCCCGCCGCGGCATACTTTGGGACGCCGCGGTCTGCCACGGCGTCGCGCAGTGTGCCACGAGTGCCACGACGTAATCAGGAGATAAGTTCCTGAATTCACTTTTAGTAAATCTTGTTCTCATAAATAATGTATCCAGAATTGTTTTCTCTTCGACATATCAGTTTGTATTTGTCGTTCTTCATCTTCAGCAAGAAGTGCTACGGATACTAAATTCCAGTCAATTGGACGCCTCGGTATGCCGCGGCGTCCCGCGGCATGCCGCGACGTGCCGCGGCGGGCTGCGGTACGATTGTATCGAAACAAAGTAATATGAATCCTAAACTCATTGAAATAAGAATGAAAATGACTTGATCAGTAATAAAATCCTTTGCCATGCCGTGCCATGCCGCGACGACAGTGCGCGCCGGCCTGAAGGCTACGCCCTATATACGCCGACCCTAATGGTTACGTTTATGGTTTATGGCGTACCAGATATCAACAGGACACGGTAGCTCATGTTATAAATAAATCACGTTATAGAAGAACATAATTTTATTAGAGAAAAAATGTTCATGAGCATAAAATAACTAATTACCAATAAATAACAATCATGCGATAGTCCCGTAAATCAAACGCAATTCGCAATTATACATAAAATAAGAAATACACAGAGCAGTCTGTAAAAAAAGTCGTTGGTATATTCTAAAAATATGCAAGTACCAATTCAACTTTTCATATACAATTATTATCCCAACATTGTATTTAATTATTGCGTACCGTGATTGGATTATGAAAATCTTAAACTAAGTATACTATAAGGTATTACAATTGTTTCATACACTTCTAAATGTCCCAATAGTCATGTTCTTCTAATATCTCCATGAAACGTTTTTAAACTCTAGACTGTATCTAGGTTCTTGTGACATGTATACATAGAAACTTTTAACATTTATCGTTAATATGATATAAGCTAAAATATACAGATATACATTTGTAATTCAAACATAGTGAGCAACACTTGTATTATTTATTATCTATATAATATCTATGAATATAATTGTAACTTATAGCATCTGTAAGTCATCATGTAAGGCATTGCTATGTGAATAAACTAGGCTTTGCTGGAGCAGCGTTGTCAACTATATAAATATAAGTCCATTATTTGTTGATAATCAGTTATTTTTGTTATAATAACAGCCTTATTATAACAAATGTACACTACACCCAATGCGCAATTGAAAGGTACTTATGTTACTTGGACAGTAAAATAAAAGATCAGAAGGAGATTATATGGACAATTTGGATTCTGTTCGAATACATATTACAAGGAAATCTTAAATTAGCAAAAAGCTATTTCTCAATTTGTAAAAGATCCTTATAAAAATATTATAGACAACTATAAATATATTGCATAACTTAGTGTCATATTAGTGTACACGCCATAATGAAAAACTTAAATATAACAAGTAAGTATGTTCTATAAATAGCTACAATTAGAGTCCATCCGATGTTTAACCCATCAGCCTTCTCGTATCAATAAATATCTGTACATACACTTAATTATAAACATTATAAATAGATGGGATATCAGATGGTGCACAAGTATGTCGACCCTATGCGATACTAGACATTACTGACAAACTACATACAAAATAAAGTCACGAAATGGTAAAGTACAACTAAAATTAATATAACAATAGCGTAAAATTAAATTGTGATGATATTCTAATACTAAAATATAATGGCAAAAATGAAATCATCAGCTCAGCAAATACTCATGTACTCTTAACAACAGCTATTTTTGTATCAAATAAAATTTAACAAATGCTAAGTTACCAGTTATATTTTTAAATTTAAAATATACTTTTCTTATAATCTTAAGTTGAACTTAGGAAACAATTCATTGGATCAATTTGTGCTGCACACATACATTCTGCTTAGTTCTAATGCACAATAACTCTGCCCACATCATGTAGAATAAATATATTTTGTTGTTTGAAGAATAATATAATTAATACTTTAACAAGAAAACGCTACCATGCATCACCAATGCCCTTCATATTGGAAAAGAAAATACACATCATTGTGACAGGTGATGAATAATTCTGCCTTAAAGACAGGAATGGCTCTGAAGTATGATGCTCAAAGAAATGTTTGTAGCATAGGGAGTATAAACCAGCGATTCGCAAAGTATACATGCACATGATGACTGAACTTAGCAAGAAGAAAATCTGTTTGTGTAGTATATTAGAGTTAATAAAATAGCGAGTATATAAAAGCTTTTGGTCACGACTGATCTTGCTTGGTATTGTTGTATATGGATACTTTAATAAAAAAACTGACACTGGTATGCTAGTATATTTCTGTCTATTTTGTCTGTTTTGTTTATGATGAATTCTTTAGATTCTAGTTAACAAAAATATTTTATTTATGCATATAAGGTTATCGTAATAACTCGAATCAATGACAATTTGTCTTCTGAATGTCTCTGTAAAAACAACACCTGTATTTCGCCGCACAAAAGATCGTCCAATACTCGTACACGGGTCACAAAATAAACTCTTTCGTGTATCGATACATTCAAACAGATAGCACCACCATTCCTAACAACCTTTTTATTCACACCTCGATCCTGGATACTCGCGTATTATTTTAGCTACACTGAACTTAAAAAAGTATAAATACGATAAGGGTTGTAGCTAAATTCGATTTATAAAAAGTTCTGGAGTCAGAGAACGTTAGGGAGCGATAAGGGCAGGAGCGGGAGCGGGAGCGGGTGCGGGTGCGGGCGCGGGGACGTCAGCGGATGAGGCACGTGAGGCAGAGCTCGGCCGAGCCGATGCAGTCATCGTGGCAGAAGGCGCCGCACTTCTTGCACAGGATCATGGCGCGCAGGTTGCACACGCACGCCTCGTCCGCGCCCACGCTCCGACACCGAGCCACGCTCTGACAAACAAACAAATTTTTGTTAATACCACTAGAGTACACTGAAGCACATTTATTGTAACAACACAGTACATGGATGGCGAAATATGGGTGTAACATTACTGCCTACCACTTCAGGGAAGCAGGCTTGAGTGTATACTATACACATTAGGAACTGATAGCAATACTAACAACGTTCGTGTTCTGGTTCGTGGGCGGGGCACTGGACGCTCTCGGCGCTGCGTTGGGTGTCCTCTGCACTAGGATATATTGGCCAACATTGTTTGAACGGTTCTCGTTCATCTGCAATACAATTATTATTTATTTTACAATTAATTACTTACATTTATTATTGCAATGACACATGTGTCACAATAATATTGAGTAATGAACTAAGTCCCAAAAAAATAATGTCCATATGTTAAATGTATGCATATTAACAGGTAAATATTGCTGGATCATTTAAAGGAAGTTGGCAGAAAGGATTAAAAGTGGAAAGACTTTGGTGATGAAGAGCAAGCATAGAATAAAAACTTGACGGAACGAATAATGGCTTAAAGTAGCTGGAAAAGTCTGGACACAAACACCTAAAACACAACAGGATAACATAGAGGGAAATGGAGGTCTAATCTGTCTAGCCCTATTCTGTTATATGGCAGTGGGACATGGCCTGTGCTTGAGCGACACAAGTGCGCTGGATGTGTGGAGTCAAACGGAAGGACGAGGATGGGGACGAAGAAAGAGGTAGCTGACACGTACAGCACTAGTTTTAACAAAGAACATAGGCCTACCAATTCCATTTCCATTGGAAGCCTGAAGAAAAAGAAGAAGACCAAGAGGGAAATATACAGACCAACTAAAGGAACAAGTACAGCGTCAATATCTATAAGGAACTTAAGGAGATTACACTTGATAGAGAGAAATGGAAATTTCCCCACCGACAAGTGCCTAGCACTTAAATGAGAGAGAGAGCCAGACGTATGGCATTCATCTAGCATATTCCGAACGAGGCACTTTTTCTGGCTGCACACAAAAATCTATAACACCTAATTCTGTCTTGTCAATATTTTTTTTTTGTCATGAACCCATTTCTTCTTATTTTTTTTATTATTATTTTTTTCATGTCTTGGTGTATTTTATTCTATTTATTTTTAATTCTTCTTTTTATCTTATTTGTCAGTATTGTTTACTTTTTGCTTGTTTATGTGTATGCTGAAAAATAAATATTTCTTTATCTTTATTTTATCTTTTACCTCAGTATGAGGCATGACGGAGACGGGCAGTTGTCTCACGAGCACGGGCGGGGGCAGGGGCGGCGGCGGCGGCGGGCGCGGGGCGCGGGTGGGCCGCGTCAGCAGCGCCGGCGGCGGCCGCAGCTGCCCCCGCAGTGCGTCGCGGTTCGGACTGTTCTGGATCGCCGCTTGACATATCTGGTAGCTGCGCTCCAGGTTCACCGTGCCAGGTGGCACCTTGTTTGAACTGCGACTCCTAGAAATTATTTCAACAGGTTATTAAAATTACTTGTCGTAACTGACATATCATTGCAGAGTCTAGACAAACTGATTGACATCTGCTAGAAACCTCCTCTTTGGACAATGGTTCCTTTTGGCACCCCCTAAGGAAGGATTTTTAATAAGCCATCCCTAATAGGGTCAAATAAAGGTCGAAGGTTTGGAGCACGAAGCGTCAGGCTACTATGCTAAATAATATTTCAACATGCCATTTCAAGATAAACAAACAAGTGCTTAACTCATGTGTCCCATAAATGATTGTATTGAGTATGTTTCTCTATGTTAGGTACCATTTTTATTTACATTAAAGAATCAACAGACCAATAAACCATTAAAGTATAAATAAAAGATTTTAATTAATCATATTGCTTATAAGTTCTAAGTTTAGGTTGAAACTATCAATCTTTTTACATAATTATATTATTATGAATTCAAGTTTGAAGAAAACAATCATGATCATTGGACATAAATTTAGACCACTAGGATCCTATATTATTTTAATTATCATCCTTATTAATTCAATAAGTAACCATAAAAGAATATACAAGAGAAGTTGAAGCACAACAGCAGACAATACAGCTAAACATTTTTATGTCCCTGTATTTAAGCTGCGGCAAAATAATAAATATATTCCAATAGAATCATACCTGTTAGATTCTTTTCCTAGTTTGGGTTTTTTACCAACAGGCCTCATATTCTGTGTCATAGTTGTTGAATTAACAGGTGGATTTGCCACAACTGTGCTGGACACTAAACTAGTAGCTGCCTCCAATTCTTGCTTCACAGAAGATTCTTTTATTGACTGACAACTTTCAGATGAGTTTGAAGATTCCATATTAAAATTAGCATCTCTGTCTTCTTTGTACATACAATTTTCGTCATTCATATTTATATCATCCATACTAGTTTTGGAATCTTCACTCACATATTTGGCGCCATCATTATTTAAATTTGAAAATGAATGTAATGTCATAACATTTTCATTATTAGTCCAATCATTCTCAGTTTTCCATGACACTGCTGATGCTTTGGGTTTTGCTGCATCTTTCATGTTTTCATCAGGATAAGACACAATCTGAAATTGAATAAATGTTTGAATATTAATTGTATTTGAAGCATAATTCTTGAATACTACTTGATCATTTATAAAGACTTACTGATGTGTTGGTGACTTCCATCATAGGTATTGAAGAATTCTGAGTTAGTGGCATTGTAACAACAGCAGTTACATCTGTAATATTATAAAATAAAATGCTGTTTTATTGACATGACACATGTTTATACAAATATTGAGAGTATTTTGAAGGTATATTAAATTCGAAAGTACCCTCCCCTCAGACATGTGATTATTTTGTTGAGCTACTCACTTGTTTCACTCATGTATGATGACAGCTCCATTAGATTAGGATGTGGTGAATACTTTGCATCTTCACTTTCTGTAAAAGTGTAAATAATTTTTTGGTTAACTATGTTCAGATTGTCATACAATCAAAAATACCTGCAAATATGAATTATTATAATAATATAATTATTGACCTTTAGGACCTACATGGCAATATATTAAAAACACTATCTAAGTAATAATGTTAATTTACTTACGTGATGTAAGTATCGACAGGCTTGTCTCCAGGATAAATGACTCTGCATCTTTGAAGTGCTCATCATAATAGTTCTGTGTCATACTCTGAGTAGAAGCACTTTGTTTCTCACATTTCTCTGGACTACCGATAACATCGGGCTTCAAATGTGTCTGTTCACTTGACTGTGGCACTTGGCAATCCATGTCTTGGTTAAAGTTATGACATATATCTTCTTCAACCATAGCATCCTTGCTGTGTTGTGGTGACTCCAGTCCGGTTTCAGGCACTTTCTTAACACATTCTTGGTACTGCTCTGATACATATTCTTCAGGGCTTTCATGAATCGAAGAATCTTTCACACCTATTTTATCAGTGCTTGGACTATCTTCCATTTCAGTCCTAGCATTATCATAAGAAATTGAGTCTGTCACTCCTGTACCATCATTAATAGCCATATTACTTACATGCATGTCTATCTTCAAACTAGAAACTGATGATTCACTTCTAGCATCATATTCATATACTGATGCTGTAGCTTTGCTGTCTTCACTGTTGGTATCTCCATGCTCTTGTCCCGAATATAAGAGTTCATCATTAGGACAAACCTGTTCACTACTATAATTTGTTTCAACATCAGAGTAAGTTGGTGTGTTGTTTGCGATATTAGCATTGTGTACTAAGAAACTTGAGTTGTCTAAATCATAATCATCCTCATATTTAATTCTTTTTGCCATAGAGTTGTAGTCATCACTTGAACGTTTTGCAGTTTCTTGTGAACTATGATCATATTCTGGCTTATATTCTTCACAATCTTTTGAAGTATTTGATTCTTCTATTGTTACAACACTGATATCTAGTTCTTGCTTCATTTCATTACGTTCAGAGTCACCCTCTGGTAGCAGGAGTGGATCAACTGGTGTTGTTGATACTGAATCATCCAGCCTCTGCACAGAAGATGAATCAGAGAAACTAAAGTCCACTTGACATTCTTCATAGCTAGGGTTATGAGATTTTGTATGTTTTATAGGCAATAAGTCTGGCACTGGTGCGGACTGCTTTGTACAGACTGTAACAGGCTCCTCCAGCACTTCATCCACTCTTGATGAAGACCTTGTTACTGCACCCACAGAGCGCATCTTTTTGCTATTACTTGAAGATTTACTCTTTTTAATTTTTGGAACTGTGCTACTACTTGTTATTGATGCAGTAGGTCTTAACTTTATAGTCGTTTTTAAAGACGGCCTATCTGAATTCAAACTGATAGATGATTTCTCCTTCTTAGACTTTTCACCCCAAATAGGTTCAAAGTGTTTTAATTTCCATGGGTCTATTCTACTTTTTTCTTTTTCAGCTTCAGTCTTCATTCTTTGTTGATTTTCTGGAGTTAGTTCACCACCAGAAAGACTATCCTGCCATTGTAAACAAGCCCGAGCGAAAAATTCATTATTCAGACTAGAAGAATTTAAGCGACCAGAAGGACTTAATCTATCCACACTAGGGAGAAGCTGCCCAAGCTTATACTGATATAGTGGTGGCAATAGTGAAAATGTATGTTTATTCAGTAATGCCCTAATGTTTGTGTTTACTAATATTGAATCAGGTGTCTCTAAGTCAATGCAACCTTCTCTGGTTTGTTGTAATTGTGCAGCTGTGGATAATTTCTTGCCACTTCTTTTCCTAGGTTTTATACAGAAGCCGGGAATACTGGCCAGAACTTCACGCATAGTTGATGGTCTATTAGTGTTACATGTTGGCTCAGTGTAAGATGTTGCAGCAGTCCATTCTTTATTTTCTGGAGGAGGTGGTGGTGGTAATGGCTTCACTATAATTCTAGGCAACGGTCGCGAATGATTGGAGTTCTTCTTCCTTCTTTTTGATTGTTTTCTTGAAGAGTGCTTACTTGACTTTTCACCATCTTCAGGAATGCGTATGATTGAATACTGGTCATTTTTACACGGTATGTATTTATTTTCTGAAGAATTGTCTGAATACTCCATATCGTTGTCTATTTTATCCTCTGGCGAAACATCTAGCTCCATTGTTATGTTTTAGCGTGTGTAAATAGCAAATTATGAAATGAGAATGATAAACTGTTGCCGATAGTAATCACAATTTCAACCCATTGTGCATTACTTCACGGTGTAAAAAGTACAATTCCTTCACAATATTAACAATGTAAAAAGTCAATCATCACTTATTTTATACAGGTTTAATGCTCAGTAAAAGGACAATATTCATACAAATATTTTTTCTCAAGAATTCCTAGTTGTGGAGCAAAACTCAAAATGTCACAACAACGCAGATTGCAGAAAATGGATTCCGTCACAGATAAAAATATTTATAACGGGTATGGAAATAGACTATTCTATCAAATCTGTACATGTAGCTTTGATACATGCAGGTGTGTTTAGCCCAAACAAAACCCCAAACTCTACCACATGTTCTTCGATGATATTCTATAAGTTCTATTAGTTAAAACTCTTTCTATTTATAACGGAAAAATGCAGATTTATAGGTACTAAACTAAGCTACTAAGAAATAGTAGAATTTACAGTACGATCTTATACAAAACTGTTATAGAATGATATAAAAAAGCGGCGATAGCCCAGTGCTGTACATAACGAACTGCCGAGACGTTGGTCTCGGGTTCGATCCCCAGACCCCAGGTACCCCGGGCACACATCTCTGACTTCTTGAAGTACAGAATACACACATATGTGTATTAAAAATTATAATTACCGCTCGCTTAATACTGTGCCCAGTAGATGGCAATAGGCTCGCCCCTTTTAGATTGGGACCGAAACATAACTGGCGAAGTGTGGGCCTGTAATACACCTCTGCCTACCCCTTCAGGTCTAAGACATGAAGTTATGTTATGTTATAAATACCTACATATTTAATAGAGGAGCAGGAGGCACCTTAGCACAGGAACTGATTTTAATTTGATGTTTCTTGAATGCAGCCTTGTAAAAAGCAATACAATACATGCTGTTGTCTGATACAAGCGATTTTAGCAGAGATCCGGCGGCAACCTCTTTCTGGCAAAGCTAATATTCGGTAAGGTTAAGACAACGGATATCGCAACGGGAATAAGCTATATAGCTTATTCGTCTCGTATACGAGACGATGATGATAATAAAATTCATCTTGCAGAAAACCTGCATGATAGCGCAGTTGTGGTTATTGCATAGAGATATAAAGGATAGAGTGGCAGAACAGTACCTAACTCAATACTGTGTCGTGTCCGTCGCGCGTCGGTGCGAGAGAGAACGCTACAGGTTAACATAGTCCATTCTGCCGTTCCAATTTTCGATGACGCGATTGGCATTTCGGTTGGTATTTTGCAAATAAAGGCCTTGCCACACGGCACAATTTTACGCCCAACTTGACTAAATCACTTGATGAAATCGTGACGTGTAGACGCCAGTCGTCCAACTCAAGTTCATCGGGTGGGCAGTACCACCAGATTTTAACCAATCGGGTGGACGGAATGAAAATCAGTGATTTGATTGTGTCGTGTAGACGGTCAAAGCCAATTCGATTGAAAATTTGATCAGTGGTAAAATTGTATCGTGTGGGCCTTTACGCGAGTAATGTTGGCTTGGACAATCCCCATTGTACCCGGCTTATCCATATAGACTTTGGACTTAACCCCTTATTGCATGAATTATGAAGGAAGTTACAAAAATAATATTTTTTGGTGAAATCATGTTTAATAATCTTTTAATTGTGAACATAATTTAGACAAAAAAAAATATACGTTATTATTTATGGATTTACATCACGAAGCCATATCTGGACTCGTATGCATTCAAGTTGAAATTATATAAGCCATATGTGGCTTCGCATGCACAGTTGTTACAATTTTTCACAATCTTTGAATCAGTTCCGCTTGTGCTATAATGCATTAGAAGACTTTTTTAAAACCATTTTTATTATTTATATTTTTTTATTTGCGTATATTTTGCAGTTTCACCTTGAAAGAACCATAAAACATGGCAATATCCATTTCTGTATAGCAAAAAACAGGAACTCGAGTGCATACGAAGCCATATTTGACATACATTATTTTGACGGAAACGCATAGCAAGCCACATTTGGCGTCTGAAAAAAACAGGTCAAAAATCAAATAAAAATAAAAAAATATACAAAAACTACTTACTATTACGCTAGTCGATGATTCTAGAAGTAAAAAAAAAATTGATGTTCTCAGTCACCTTATCTTCACTGATAAAAATTTAACTAAAACATTGCAGATAACTTGCATGGCCCTGTCCTGAAATAACATCAAATAATTTTGACAACAGATGACTTACCACGCACAAAAAAAATACATGGTTTTAACGAAGAAATTGTTCATAAGTTACAATTAAAATAATTTTGCTAAGTATAATTCAAATGTAAGTTATGTTGAAAAAAAATAACAAACTTTAGAAACCACCAATGGCTTCGTATGCGGTAAGGGGTTAACATAGCCCCAAATTAAAAAGTCTAGGGGTGTGATGTCGCAGGATCTAGGCGGCCAACTCACCGATTCGAAGCGCGAAATTAAATTTGCACCAAATTGTTCACGCAATAAAGTCATGTTTTCACGTGCTGAGTAGCATGTGGCGCCGTCCTGTTGGTACCAAATGTCCTGGAGTTCATGGGCTTCAATTTCAGGAAACATAGTCTGTTAGCATGGTACGATAACGGTCACCGTTGACAGTTACGTTCAGGCCGGCCTCGTTTTTAAAGAAATATGGATTAATGATTCCACCGGCCCATAAACCAAACCAAACCGTTGTTTTGTCTGGATGTAATGGCATCTCTTGAATCTCTTCAGGTTGCTCTTTGTACCAAATACGGCAATTTTGTTTGTTGACATATCTGTTAAGCCAGAAATGTATATCATCACTAAACAAATTTTTTGTCGAAAACAGCGGCTTTTCTTCGAGCTTTTCAAGAGCCCAAAGACTGAATCGGTGACGATTTGGTAGATAAGTCGGTTCAACTCTTGCACAAGTTGAATTTTGTATGGTTTTAAACCTAGATCCTTACGTAAAATACGCCAAGGTGTTGCATACGACAAGCCAAGCTTTTGTGAACGGCGCTGGATCGATTCTTCACGGTTATCGCGTTCACTCTCAGCTACTGCCGCAATATTTTCAGCACTACGTGCTGGATGTGGTCTTTTAGTCGTTTATAATCCAATAATGTAAATTGGCTTTCAAACTTTTCAATCACTGCATCGTGCGTTCGGTAGGCCGATTATGTGGACCATAAGTTGCTCGAAGAGCACGAAACGCATTCCACGTAGAACGCTGATGATTAACGTACCTAGTACAGCTAAATAATTTATGTAGACGGTGCGCTTTGAATGACGAAATGTCAAACTGTATTAAACCATATCCATATAATGTTAACACGATACACCCTTCATCTGTCAAAAAATCCATGGTCAAAAAGTACCTCTAAATGAATCACCTGTTAAGGCCTTGCCACACGGCACAATTTTTCCACTGATCAAATTTTCAATCGAATTGGCTTTGCCCTTATACACGACACAATCAAATCACTGATTTTCATTCCGTCTACCCGATTGGTTAAAATCAGGTGGTTACGCCCACCCGATGAACTTGAGTTGGACGACTGGCGTCTACACGTCACGATTTCATCAAGTGATTTAGTCAAGTTGGACGTAAAATTGTGCCGTGTGGCAAGGCCTTTACCATATTAAAGTTGTGTGATTTGCATAAATCTGTCCATTTCAATCAAAGATTCAAGTGCACAATTTAAAATCTATAAAGTCAAAGCCAAAAATCATTTATTCATCTAGGTCACAAAGTGACGCTTATGAACGTCAAATTGTAATGTACCTTACTTAATGCTTCTACATTTACATTTACTGCCCATTCGCAAAGCAATAGGTAGAACCACGAGAAAGAACGGGCAATAAAACTCGTGGCCACTCTTTTTAATCGCCAGTGTTATGTTACATATTTTGTTTTTGTAAGGAGCTGCAACTGTTTCACATAGTAATTAATTACTTGTAAATAGTAATTAGGAACATACATAATACTTAAATAATTAATGCAGTTACCAATTTAACTGCTGTAGTAGCCTTCCAGTGTGAATATTGTGTAACAGGAGCATCCACTTACGTCTTATAATGTAGGCAACTTGCGACCATGTTCATAACTATATGGTGGAAATATATGTTACAGAAGTGACTGTAGGTATATGAATACACAAAATTACTAAAACATTAGTTTACAGCCCATAATCACGAGTTATCTTCATCTTACAGTGCAGTAAAACTTTAATAAAATTAGTGGAACAACAATGCAAATGTAAATGTAGTACCTAAGTTGAATGACCTAATAATACATGAACAGTAATTTAAAAGAACTAGAAATCTAATATATAAAATTCTCGTGTCACAGTTTTCGTTCCCATACTCCTCCGAAACGGCTTGACCGATTTTGATGAAATTTTTTGTGCTTATCCGGTATCTATGAGAATAGGCCAACATCTATTTTTCAAAAAAACTACAGGGATTGTATTACATGTATTACACGTATGTACTATTTGTATCCTTAACATCCTAATTTGGCATCACACTAGCTTAGTGTCTAAACACACTACGCCGAACTTACGCGACCGAAGTTCTGCGAGTTCCACGACCGACAGGCGACATTAGGTACGTTCCGACGTATTCGGCTGATATGATACACCATAAGCGCCGAACTTACGCGACCGAAATCCGTTGCGCAACTTTATGTAGTATCTTCGTCGACAATCGTACCGAACTTCGGTCGCGTATAATGTGTGCTGGACTACTAAAGAAGTTGCCGCCGAACTTACGCGGTTACGCCCGAACGAAGTTACACTGTACGCTATAACGCATCGTAAGTTCGGCACAGTGTGTCGTCACGTCAGTAATTCAAATAGCATTGCAGGCGTAATCGTACCGAACTTCGGTCACTTAAGTTCGGTATAGTGCGTTTAGACACTTAAATTGGCACTTTGTATTACTACAATTAAGTATATTGAAAATTGAGTATAAACACGTAGATGATACGTATGTAGAACTGTCTTCGGGTGTGAACTGCCTGGCCCAGTGCAGCGGTTTCAGATGATCCCGCCACTTTGACAGTCAAAGTGGCAGCTCCAGGGACAACTTGATGTACCTATTTTCTTCACCTTCAGAGGTACGAATGTCTTGTTTCGGGTACAAATAGTATATATTATGTATTTTTTTTTTTTTTTTTTATGGTAATAGGCGGCAAACGAGTAGACGGATCGCCTGATGGTAAGCAATTACCGCCGCCCATGGACACAAGCAACACCATAGGAGTCACAAGTGCGTTGCCGCCCTTTGGGGTTGGGAAAAGGGATAGGATGAGGAGTGGGATGAGGGAGAAGGAATATGGGATAGGGCCTCCGGCACTCTCACTCACCGAACGAAACGCAACAGTTTAGGTACTGTTACTTTACGTCGATTTCCTGTGAGAGGGTGGTACTTCCCCGGTCGAGTCGAACCGGCCCATTCATGCTGAAATCAGCAAGGCTCTACTATCTTAATGTAGTACAAATCCGGTACTATGATAAATTTCAAATTTGGGACTTGGTCCCGCCATCTTGACGCCCACTATAACTTGGCTTGTTAAGCAAAATAAGTAGACGTCGGTTTGGTAATTGCTCTTTTGACACCGTGTATAACGATGTTACTTGCAAATTTTAATTGTTCTAGGTCAACGGGCAGGCAACGGCTGACAACGAACAGACGAAGATCGGGCACAGTGGTGTGCCATTTGAGAGGCCTATATTCAGCTGTGGGTTATGGCATATACATGGCAGGCTGATCAAGACGATGATGAAGTCAACGGGAGGTACCATTTATGAATTTTGATGAGAGTGTAGTAATAAGCCGTTTTAACGGCATAAATGGCCATAACCTTTTTTACGTAAATGTAGAAGTTATCTTTTTTTACAAATTGAAGGGACCGTAGGCCCACTTGTACGTCTGTGCGTAGACCTGAGCTTATGGTTTAAATTTTAACTCGGTATCTCCACGCGTTCCTGAAATAAAGGGTCTCGATAGACAGACAAACTGACGGAAAACAACAGCACATGGGTCCCAATACAAATTTTCTAAATGATATCTCAGTATCTCAGTGGACGTCTTTTGGCGGATATAGTGATGATGATGATGAAGCATCACAAGACATAGAAACGCAAGCTTTCTACTTTTATTGCTTCGCTGAGATGCACTAAAAAGAGTTCTTTTTAATTCTTCTGACTTGCTTCGTTAAAGCGTTATTATCGCAGCGATCATTCCTGATACATAATTTACTAAAAGCACATCAGGTATTGTACCTACTCCATACTCAGCATTTTATTGCACTCCATAATGTTACATAGGTTCTGGTTGTCATGAAAATCTTTGGCAGTCGTTAGAGTTCGTCACCATTTCGTCACAGAGAGAGGTTGGTAATAATATATATAGTCTAAGCTTTTAACTGCTGCGTTCTCTCTCCCACCGGCGGACACGACACAGTATTGAGTTAGGTACTATTCTGCCACTCTATCCTTTATATCTCTATGGTAGGGCACGATTATCGACTGATAATCACCTGGGAGAGCCGTAATTCTAAAGATTAAAATAATAGTGCATAGGGTTCCCACCAAGAACTTAGGGTCCCAAGCCAACCTCACCTGCAAGTGGTGCACCTGCCGATAAACGGACGAGGCTCTGGCAAACAAAATGTCCCAATAAGCGGCAATAGGCTCGCCACCTATTACGTGGGATCAAAACACTGGCGAAAAGTGGGCGTTTAATATGCCTCTGCCTACCCCTTCGGAGAAACAGGCGTCAGTCTATGTTAAAATAATAATAGTAAAGAAAACTTGGGACCCTTGGGACTTGGGCCATTGGGACCAACTGTGACTGTGACGCAAGTATGCGTACATAAAATAATATATAAAATATTGTTTGTCTATGGTTTATAGAATAAGGAGTCTATGATTCATTTCGATTTTGTGAGGATGCTGTCTTTTTTCGAGCTTTCCGAGTTCCGTGTAGGGATGGGCCATTAAAAATATACATCGATGTTTTGTCGGATGTAATGCATCGATTGGTTGCATCGATGTTAATACGATTTATTAATAAATATGTTTCTAAAATGGATTGTTTTTGCAACGACAAGTTAAGGCCTTAAAGAAAATTATGTAAGTACAATGAATTTTGCTTTGCCGGCTCTGCGGTAAAGGAAACCTAACCACTTCAGCCAAACCAATAAATTTTATTGGCAGAACTGATTATATAGTTTTCGTTTCACCGAAGTCACTGTGTGCAGTGGTCAGTCAGTGTTGGTCATACTCATAGTATGCGTTAGCATCTCTAGTCTGTGCTCATAGTACACTCATCTCATAACTTGTGTATTCGATGCATCGGATGAAAAACATTGATGTATATTTGATGCTGAAGTATTAACAATACATTGCATCGGTTCAGTCTAATGCATCGTTACTATACATCGAGTGTTTCAAAAACATCGATTGATGTTGTGATGTATATCGTCCATCCCTAGTTACGTGGGACGCCATCTTGTTTTATTCTTTGAATGGCGTTGTGCTTTGTGTTAGCTGCAGTGCTTGTGTTGAATAAATAACTAATTTGTGCATTTTGCATATAAAATACAAAAATAAATAAATAGTCTTCATAACTACAGTCAATTTGGTGTAAAATCAGTGATGGGTCGCGGCAGGTAATTATGTTTCTCTGTACCTCTCTATGCACATTGCGTGGTAATTTATAAGAATACATTTTCATCTGTTTATAATAATATTATTCAGAGATCGCAGTCGTGATAGACGTCGCAGTCGAAGCAGGAGCCGAAGCCGTAGCAGAAGTCCTCGCTATGGTCTTGGATCCGGTGGCGGCGGCGGCGGCGGAGGAGGTTACGGCGGCGGTGGGCGTAGGAGCAATCCCGGGGCAAATTTACGTAAACCCAAATGGGATTTGAACCGGTTGAAACCGTTCAAAAAGGACTTCTATGTGCCACATCCAGATGTGGAAAGCAGATCCGAATCGGAAGTGGAAGCTTGGAGGAGTGAAAACGACATTACTCTCAAAGGACGCAACATACCAAAACCTACACTAACGTTCGACGAAGCTGGATTCCCTGATTATGTTATGGATGAGATTGACAAAATGGGCTTTTCGAAGCCCACGCCCATTCAGGCACAGGGCTGGCCCATTGCCCTCAGTGGACATGACATGGTCGGAATTGCTTCAACTGGTTCGGGTAAAACCTTGTCATATATCTTACCTGCAATAGTACATATAAATAATCAACCAAAATCAAGCAGAGGAGATGGACCTATAGCCCTGGTATTGGCACCTACTAGAGAGCTGGCACAACAGATTCAAGAAGTTTGTGATAAATTTGCAAATACTTCAAAGATTCACAATACTTGTTTATTTGGCGGGGCTCCAAAGGGGCCTCAGGCTAGAGATCTCGATGCTGGTGTAGAAATTGTGATTGCGACTCCTGGCCGTCTGTTGGATTTCCTTGAAAGTGCAAGAACAAATTTAAAAAGATGTACATATTTAGTACTTGATGAGGCTGACAGAATGTTGGATATGGGCTTTGAACCACAAATCAGGAAAATTATTGAACAAATTAGACCTGATAGGCAAACGCTTATGTGGTCTGCTACATGGCCCAGAGAAGTTCAAAGTTTAGCAGCTGAATTTTTAAAAGACTACCTACAAATTAATGTGGGCTCACTATCATTAGCTGCTAATCATAACATTTTGCAAATAATAGATGTATGTATGGAGTATGAAAAAGAAACCAAACTTAGTACATTGTTGAAGGAAATTATGGCAGAAAAGGAAAATAAGACTATTATTTTTATTGAGACAAAACGGCGCGTTGATGATATTACAAGAAAAATGAAAAGGGATGGGTTAGTATCTTTTCTTCCAATATACAACATAATATAGGTACATATTATTGCCTACATTTAAAAAAACGTAAGTGGATGCTCCTGTTTCACCATATTTACTTTGGAAGGCTTACCAAATGAACATCATTTACTGCTTGAGTGCTTGAGTATGATATCAATAGTTACAAAAAATTTTACTAGTAGATGTCTTACAATGTGAAACAGTTGCAGCTATTTACAAAAATAAAATGTGCAACCATTATATTTGATTAATTTACCTGAAATGTATTGGTTACTTAGAGGTGGTGAAAAAGGCCTAAAGCATATATTTTGTTTAGATTTTGGCTCTAATTTTTAAAGTTAAAGGGGATGTGATCAGGACACATCTTGACTTACTTGATACTTGATGGCACGGGCTGTTTACGCAACTCCACTATTTTTCGTGCGGGTGGGAATGGTGTTGTCATTCGAGTCACCCCAGCTCTTCGAGGAAGGCCAGCAGACTCTTGATGTGGCCCACTGCTTCCCTCTGGGTGTTGTATCTGGTCAGGTACTGCTGCCTGTACTGTGCAACCTCAGGGCAGTCGAGGAGCATCAGGACACATATTACCGCTAAGTTATTAAGTTAACTTAAGAAATCGGTTTTCAGAACCTCAACTTCATAAAGACCTATAAATAGACACCGTATGTATTAACAGATGAAAAAAAAATCAGCTCAGTTCCATGTGTGGAGTCTTATTTTAATTGTCTTTTCATAAATGAAGCCATAAGCAGAGCCTATATAAGAATACTGTATCAAAAACTATTCCATTCTACAGAACTTACTAGATAATGATAATGACATTTATTACTAACTTGAGATAGTTGTAAAACTTTCTACTTGTAAAATCTAAATTTATAGTTTTACATTTTCATTTGTCCAGGTGGCCAGCAGTATGTATACATGGAGACAAGTCACAAAATGAACGTGACTGGGTCCTGCAAGGTAAGACCTACAAAAAATATTGTTGGATACAGTGTGATTATTTATATTTGATTTATTATTTTGACAGAATTTATAAATATTTTAACTATACCAGCTCAGAGGTGGTAGCCAAACTGGCTCCGAATCAAACTTAAAGTGCTGTATAATAACAAAAAACATTGAAAGTAGCACTGTGGTTGTCGAGAAGCGGCGACGGACAGCGCGACCGAGCGCGCAGCGTGCGGCGGGCGCCGTCCCTTACGTGACGTGTCTGACGCGTGTCTGCATGTGCAGGCTGGCGAGCTGCGGGCGCCGAGGGGCGGACCGCGGTGCGTGCCGCATGCGGCGGCGAGCCGCAGCGACCGCGCCGCGCCCGCCTCTAGTTGTCGGGGCTAAGCCCTAAGCACTCTGACTCGCTCCCGCGGCTAGTCTGAGCCGCTTCTCGCGCGTGGTGCGAGCGGCCGGTCCGTAGCGCTGACCGGCGGCGGCCCGGCGGCAGGCCCGCGCCGCCGCGCCTCCTCGACTGTTGGCTCTCGGTTCTCGCCCACGTGCTGACGGCCGACTTCTCACCCCTCGCTCACAATTATTATTTTTTGCGCAAAATATGACACGGAATCGATGTTATTAGTAAGTTAACTAATACAATAGTGAATGGATTAAAATTTATACTTTACGTCTCTCATTAAACCTCTAAAGGTTGTCCGAAATTTTCCTTTTTTCACCTTTTAAAAACTATCTCTTTGTTTATTTTCTTCAGTTATTTTTTTGTTTCAATATCTTCTTGTTCCTTATTTCATTGTTTTACCTATGCATTTATCTGTATTACCATAGTCATTTTATATATTATGTATTATAATATTACATTAACATTGGTGGCCTGAAAGGGGTGAAATGCGAGATGAATAGTAATAAAATAAAACTTGTGGGTCTAAATTCATACCATAATGCTTGTATTTTGTTATACAACAGTCTGAAAGTTTGATTGGTATAAACCATTGGCGCAACTAATTCGTGAGCGACATGGAGTTACTACAGTTACAATATTATTGTTTTAAACTATTCTTTAGCTATATTTGGGATGCATTTCTTTCACTATTCGATTATTAAGGTGATTTCCTAGTATTGAGTTCTTAAGGTATTCTAAGCCTTCAGACTTGATTAAGATTATACAGAATAGTTTTATTAGGGGTTATAGTACAAAATACTCACAAAACAATCTAGTGTATAATTAATTATTTGGACACTCCTTTTGTTTAACATGGGCTTCCCCCAAAGCGAGACACTAGAATTATTATCATTAATATGCGAGGGCTCTCGCTATAATCACCACGTGCCTGTTGTTTATGGAGTTTAACGAAGATGTCAACAAGATGTTCATACACATAAAATAGTGTCAGACCACGTCTTCACTTTGCGGCATTTCGACATGGTATGTCGCTTCTTTTTTGTCTTTACCTACATTTAGAAGATAATCCAACATGGTAAATATGACTACAGGCAAATAGTATCATACTTAAAAGCAAAGAAATTGAAATTCAGCTCATGTTTTAATTTTTTTCTTGATCCTGGAGGTTTGGCGACGATTATTGTCACTGCCATAGTTAAGAAATACTCTGCAAAATTAAATTGTGGCATGAGTAGATTTTCAACAGCCATTAAGCTGAATATAATGTTCATGATCACTCATACTTACATTTTTTAAAATATTTTAATCACATAATTTCTTACAGACTTTCGTAGTGGGAAAGCTCCCATTTTAGTAGCTACGGATGTTGCTGCTAGGGGTTTAGGTAAGCATGCTCTTCAATATTGTAGTTTTACATACCTATACCTATGTGCAGGGGAGAAGGAGGCACCTTAGCACAATTTTTATTTTGACTTGTAACAAATCAATCATAAAGAGAAATTAAAATAACTTATTTTCCCCCGCTTGCTTAGTTATTATTAGTCATTAATAACTATAAAAACAATAACACTTGAATTTATGCCAAGATGTGAGATGAAAATAATAGTTTTAAAAAAGTAGAATTTGTTAAAATTTGCCTCCTAATGGACATTTGAATCGTCATGGGGCAGCTTTGAAAACAAGGTTTTAATGTAGGAAAAAGAGATTATAGAATACACAGTTGTTAATATAGTATCATAGACCCAAAATAAATAAAAAATTATAATAACGAAACTTAAAATAATAGTTTTGTAATTTAATTACACTCAAAACCAAGTGACAAAAAATACAAATTTCACTAAAACTATATCGAACACTAACCATGCTGTAAATAAAAATAAAATAAAAAACATACATACATAGACTCACGCCTGCTTCCCCGAAGGGGTAGGCAGAGGCATATTAAACGCCCACTTTTCGCCAGTGTTTTGATCCCACGTAATAGGTGGCGAGCCTATTGCCGCTTATCGGGATATTTTGTTTGCCGAGCCTCGTCCGTTGATCGGCAAGTAATTCTTACTAATTGTTGTTTTAATAAATAAAAACAATTAGTAAGAATTACTTCGATAAAGAAGAACACATCTAAAATAGTATTTAAACGAGGGACGGGGCACATTTGGACGCTAAGTTCTAATGTACAGTCAGCGTCAAAAGTTGATGACCACATTTAGATTTTCAATATCGCTATACACCATAATATACCTAAATTGCTCAACATGACAAGCGCCAGAAATGAATGATTATCTTACAAGGCCATAAGTAGGTGACCATGACTTTTCAAAAGTCGCTAAACATAGTTATGGTAAAAAAAGCATAACACCTCGTCACCAGTCATTCGGCCAGTACGGCCAGTGACGTCCGAGAACTAAATAAAGGAGGTCGTTACATTTGATAAACTAATGTGATTAATTATATTATTATAAAAGTATTTTGAAGTAAATAATTTTATATAATACTATAGTCTTTTAAGCTAATACAACATTTTATAGATGATAAATAATTGCAACCGCAATGGTTTACATTCGATACAAAGTGATAATTAAGTAGAAATATTATTTTACATTCAAGGGTAAACAGTTTTACAAAGAATTGAATTAAAACAGAATTTGTGTGAATTTAAAAAAATTGTCTTATGTGTATATAGGGGGTCTACCAAGAGTTTGTTTTTCAAACAAACCACGACTTTTGCACGCGATCGTCACGAAAGTTTCCTGCATGTGAAATAAATTATACAAGTATTTTTATCTAGTGAAACATGTCAAAATAATAGTAGTTTCATTCATCAATTAATGTTAAAACTTAATTTAACATTTTTTTATCGTCAAATTATTGATAATAAGTATTCTACTTGATAGCAAAACACTATGACGTCACTATATCATATTTCATACAAAACCCTTGACAAAGGTCGACTAGCCTATCATCACCGTGTAAATTTCGTACTAGATCCTCGAATTGGGTTCTAAATCAATCGTAACTATAAAAATCATAAACTAAGTCGACGGTATGAATTTGAACGGAATCTACGTGATTTTTGAAAATAAGTCTTATTGCTTTGCGAATGAAGTTGCAATTCAATCGAACTAAAAAATCTATAATAACGTTCATGGTATAAATTCAAACTGATGATTCTAAATGTTTTCGGATATTATAACGATCAGCATTTTTTGACAAAATGGTGTTCAGTGACCTTTGACAAGTAATGTTCAGTTAGTTTTGAACTTTAATGATGTTCATTCAATTCTGGCGCCCTTCTTGTTGAGCGATTTATGGGTGATAAAATGTTCATTGATTTTGAAAATCTGAATGTGGTCATCGACTTTTGATGCTGACTGTACCTCCTTAGTTTTGATCAAACCTGCCCCACAGTCGCCACTAATCCAAAAAGAAAAAAATAAACAACCGGCAATCAAAAACTATAAGGTGTATAAAAAACTAACTAGATAATTATGGAATACAACAAATTGTTAAACTTTTACTTACGGGGCTGATAATTCTTTACAACATTTATTTTTATTTCAATCTTTGCTGACACTAAATTGGAAAGAGGTTATATCTCGATTTGACGGTAGATTTGCGCGCTCTGTGAATTGACGTTTAAATAACCAGTGTTGCCAATATAAAAATGGAGGTTTGGCATAGATTAATACAAAGCTGTGTTCAAGAATCTACTAATTGTAAATCTGCCCCTGTGCTAAGGTGCCTCCTTCTCCTCTAAGAATTTCAAAGCTAAATATATATTTTCTGTTTTTAGATGTTGATGATGTTAAATTCGTCATCAATTTTGATTATCCAAGCAATTCGGAAGATTATGTACATCGCATTGGAAGAACTGGGAGGACTAATAAAACTGGGACAGCATATACATTCTTTACTCCGTCAAATGCTGCCAAGGCTGCAGATTTAGTAGCAGTATTGAAAGAAGCCAAACAAGTGGTTAATCCCAAGCTGCAAGAACTAGCAGAACGCGGCGGTGGAGGCGGAAGACGTAAGTGGCACATAATATACAGACATTTTAGGAAGTAAAGTAATGATAACAAAGGATTTAAATGATGAGCCATTTAAATATTTTATTTTGTTATAGTTACTTAATATGGATATTTACTATTTTAGGACATAGAGGTCGTGGAGGTAGATATCGCCGAGGTGGACGTCGTTCCCGTTCCCGTTCAAGATCTCGCCGCCGCCGCTCCCGCACGCGATCTCGTTCTCGTGACCGCCGTCGCAGACGTCACAGCTCATCCAGATCGTCGCGAAGCCGCTCGTCCAGGTCTTCGAGAAGCCACTCGCGGTCTCGTTCCCGTTCACGTAGCCGATCTCGCTCAGGCAAGTGCAGCCCACAAAAGGATACTACGGATTCGGGCCAACAACAGGCGCCCCAAGCTCTTCTTCCCACGCCGAAACCCCTTCTGCCGACTCCCATCGGTCCTCAATTACCTACCCAAGTCGGCAAAGGGCCTTCCACTCCACCTACCGAAAATGCTAATAGTAGAGCCGAGAAAGTAGTTAGTGTACCTAGTAATAATATACCGAATAATATTAATGCAAACTACCCTCCACCGTCTAGCCAAATACCCGCGCTAATGGCTCTTAATCCCCAGATGACTATGTGTGCCCCGCCCCCCATTGGCGGACCAGGATTTGCCATGCCTCCTTTTTTTCCTGAGCAATATGGCATGATTATGCCTAACTTCCCAGCTCCTATGCTACCTCCCGGCGGATGGGCTGCGCCGCCACCTCCTCCTCCTCCCCCTCCACCCTCTGAAGCTTCGGCTAACGGGAATCACGAGCAAAGGGGCCCTGGACAAAGTGGCCACGAGTCGGATTCCAGAAAACGCGGCGCTCGCACGGGTGGGCTCGGCAGCTCAGCCGGGCATGCGTCGAGCGTAGGCGGGCTCGGCTCGGGCGGCGGCGGCCTCGGCTCGGCTGGGAGCATAGGCTCCGGCGGCGGGCTGGGCTCGGGCAGCGGCTTGGGCTCGAGCACGCCCGCGCTCGGCTCTGGCGGCGGCCTCGGCTCCGGCGGCGGGCTCGGCTCGGGCGGCCTCCACTCTGAGGCGTCCTCCCGCTCGCGGGGCCGCGATAGGCGGCGCCGCGGAAGAGGTCGAGATTACGACGACTCAGACTCTGGCTGTCCCAGCTCTGGAGGCCTGGGCTCCTCTGGGCTCGGTGGCCCCGACGGCGGCGGCTTTGGTCAACCTCCCGGCGGTGGCTACAACTCTGGCGGTCTCGGAGTACCTCACGGGAGCCTGTTGCCGCGCATGCTCCCACAGAACGGCACCGACGGCGTAGGACCTCAGGGCGCTAATTTTACTGCCTTCGGCTCATATGGCAATAAAAATAATAAACAGGACAATAATTTTCAAAGAAATGACAATGGACAAAGTTTCAACAATGAACCTGGTTACAAAATGGAATTTTACGGTCCACAAAATATGGGTCCCGGGCGGCCGTACGGTGTCTTGGACCAGCCGGGTCCCATCAACGGTGCGCTGGCAAATGGCTCCGTGGGGTACAATAACGACCGCCAGAGAAATCGCCGACGATGAATACGACTGAGGTTTGTTACATTCAAACCAATGACAACTCACCTAATTTAACAATTCACTATAACTTTAAGATATGTTGCGATGGTTATATAAGTCGCTACTGAATCATTCTATTGTATTTAAATATTATTATTTATTTTATTGTAATATACAACTTCAATTTGGTTGATATATTATTATTATACACACTGTGCTATAAACTGACTTGTGAAGTGTATATTTGTGTGAACCCATAATTTATGAATATTTATTCTTTTATTTACAGAAAACGGATATAATGGGGACTCCCGTCGACGCAGGAGACGTTAAACGCCACTGGATTATTATAGTGATTAAGATACTAATAGTTACATAAGTTTTGACACAGACTTTATAAGATTTCCATTCCATGTTGTATTTATTTGATGTGTGATTGTTAGTGCAGTGCTATCAAATCAATTGGATACAAAACTCGTGTGAAGCCAGCCACCCATCATTGTATTGGTATATTTCAGATTTGGAAATTGAAAACATTTGTAAATGACCATGCATCATATTCATTATTCCAGACATTTTATTACATTATTGTTACACGTAATATGCACCTAGAATTCTGGTGTGAACTTATTGTAAAAGTGACATACTGTTTTATTTATGTATGTCATTTTAAATGATTCTATTTTCCGATATAAAATATCTTTAAATATTATAAGCCTCACACTGTCCATGGAATAAAATAACATAGGTACCACAAATAAAACTCGTATATGGCAGGAGTCACACCCCAAGTCGCTACTAATATATTGAAATGTCTGTTACTCTGTTACATTGGCAGCATATTTTTTGTGTACATATTTTCAAATATGTAATATTTTGTACCAATGTTTGGTAATTTGAAAACAAAAATAGTGCAGTTATTTTAAGCAACATACTGCATAAAATACATGTGTTTTTATGTAGTACTTAGCTTTAGACAACATCAAGCCTACACAAATACATCTACTTATAATGAGGTAGTACATTTGTAGTTTATAATAACAGTCTTACATTTATATTAATTACTGTTGTGATCATCCTAAGTTTCTTTTAACAAAACAAATATGTTAAGCTTATGCCTACGTATTATATCAAGACTACACATTAGCTTAGGTACCCTCATATGAATCTTTAAATAATGTATCTAGTGAATTGTATCTCTTATAACATGTATGATGTGAACGAAATAAAGTTTTACACCAATTAAACATATTTTTCTTAACAAAATCACATTGTAGATTTAAAGGACCTTAGCATTGTTTGTAAGTTAAGAAAAACTGTTAGTCTGCTTGTACAGTCAGCATCTTATATAAAGTGACATAAAATATCCAGATGTAAAGGAGCGGCGATAGCCCAGTGGTGTTCGTAACGGACTGCTGAGACGATGGGCTCGGGTTTGTACCCCGGGCACACACCTCTTGTCTACGAAGTTGTGTGCATTCAAAATGTTAATTATCGCTCGCTTAATAATGTGTCCGGTAAATGGCAATAGACCCATCCCCTGCTACATTGAGACCGAAACATAACTGGCGAAGTGTGCGTATGTGTGATACACCTTTGCCTACCCCTTTGGGATAAAGGCGTGAAGTTACCGCTACCGCCGTCTTTGCGATCTCTTTTCTCACCAAAACCTAGAAGTTCTAATTCTAAGCGATCCGTCAGACCAATTATCCGAGGAAATTGCGAACCCGATTACTTCATCAGGTAACGTAATGGAACCGGTGGATTATGGAGTCTCCTGTGGAGACACAGTTTAGGGTCGGTACATATCTGACAGAAGATGCGTCGCGTATTATCCGTCACGTAACGCCAAAGCAGACAAATATAATAAAACATGTTAAACCTTTCACACGTAACCGATGATGCGTTAGTGCGTCGAGCGTACAGCGTCTGTTTCGTTTCCGTTGGTTTCCGTCAACGCATTGTCGTTAGACGTCGCGCGCGCCACGCACGTGGCAGGTTTAGGGTCGGCGCAAACGGGCCACCGACCACAGCCACTGGTGGTCGCTGGCCACAAGTGGCTGTGATTAGACGCGACCGATGCAGATACATTCTACCTACGCATTTTCCGTCAGCTAAGTACCGACCGATTTGATGTAATAGACGCGACCGATGATACGCTCGACGCATTTTCCGTCAGATATGTACCGACCCTTGTCGAAGTTAGTCCCGGGGATTCCCCTCACTTCGTTGGATTTACTAGCGATGGGGTGGCACAACTAGCTTTTGCCCCGAATCTCTCCCAAGGTAGCTATGCGCAACTGGTCAGCACCTAGCTCGGTAGTTACTAACCTGAAGAACTGCATCTCCTCTAAACTAAATTTTCCTGGATACAATCTCGAGTCCTACTGGTAATGACATACGGTGCCGAAAAGTGGACGCTCACAGTCGGCCTAGTCCACAGATTTAGTTCAGAGAGCCATGGAACGAGCATGCTCGGATCCTCTCAAATGGATAAAATTCTCTAACGGAGGTTATCCGGAAATGAACTGGGGTTACAGACGCGAACTAGCTCGCCGGAAGCAGGCTTCAGTAGCAATGGGCTGGACAAATCTGCCGAAGGACCGACGAGTGAAGCAGATGAATCTTACGGCCACTCCCAATAATCAATCTATTCATGGATTTGGCTACTAGAGATAGATATTTAACCACAGTATCCATGGATAGATCAAAATAGGGTCCGGCCGTTAAAGTGGTCCGACGAGCTGAAAAAGGGGACGGGGCGGTCGTTGAAGCACAAGTTATGAGAGGCCAATGAGGCCATGTTCAGCAATGGACTGCATTAGCGCAGGCCACACGAGACAGCATCGTTTCACCTATTTTCATACATCGGTTATCAGCTAACTACAAAATGATGTGTTATGTAAAAACAAGAAACGACGCGCTCTGCTAGGCTAGTTAGATGGTGTGGCATGCGCTTGATAGTTTCTCAAGCTATTATATTGTCCGCAGTTCTACCGCAGTCTAACAAAACTTCTCTCGCGTTGTTATCATGAGTATCAATAGTATCATTACCACACACACAGATTTGTGACCACACATCACAGACCATCAAAACTTTTCTAAGTAGGTATATTTTAAGGTGACAGGGGTGCCCCACAAGGAGCAAGTGTGCCACACATGTATGAATTTTACCTGTCAGGTGTTTCCATAGCGCTGTTATTCCTTTGTAAACATATATTTCAGATCATGATCACTAAACATTTTATTCAAATTATTATCTAGTAAATTAGAAGTTGTCCAAGATTATTAACTGTGTTTAATTTATTGTTTTATACTACTTTAACAACAGCTTGTCTAACTTGTGGTAAATTTCGTGTAAACATTTTATATAATGAGCTTCTGTGTGGATCTTGTGTCTGAAGACTCTTTTTACGAAAATATTACTTTAGGAGTCACTAAACTTCTGGGTTTGTATCAAATAAAATACTTAATCTTTCTGTTTAAATTATTTATTTACATATAGTATCAAAATACAATCTAAATTTTAGCTAATTTTATTAGTATGAATTAGCTTTATGCTTTGGCAGGAAGTTAAACCCATCAGGTACCGGTCCCAACAGCATTTCACTAATTTTAATCCAGTCAGCACAGTTATTTGATGCCATCAAAGTTTCTAGATCATCTCTGCCAAAGTATGTTGGTGGTCGTTCATTGATTTTTTGCGGAGGTCTTTCTAATATTCCAACAGGCACATATCTGTACAAGAATGATAACCACTCTAGCATAAATCTTCTGGTGTTTTCTACCCCTTGCATATCTGAACCCCAGTGTTCTAAACCATAGTTAGTGTATTTTTTAAGAATTTCAAATCTTTCACTGCTACAAATATCCCATATTCTTTGTTCTTTGATTTCTGTAAAAATCCAAGGTTTTATAAGAGCCCCTCGTCCAATCATTACACCTTGTACAGTTGGAGCTATTTTTCTTCTTTCAACATAATCTTCATAACTTAAAATATCTCCATTACCATAAACTGGGCAAGGTGCTGCTGCCTTGGCACAAGTTTCAATGTATTCCCAATCAGAGGATCTGGTATATCTTGCTTCTCTTGATCTTCCATGTACTGTAATGAGAGAAGCTCCCCAATTTGCCATTTTTGGTACAATGGTGTGAGTAATTTTTTTATCCTGATACACACCTGTTCTCATTTTGACAGTGAATGGTATACTCAACAATTTTGAGGCACATCTCACTGATGCCTCCAATGCTGATAATCTGTGCATCATGCCGCTTCCACCACCTTTCTTATAAATCAAGTCAATAGGACATCCTAAATTTAAATCAATGAAATCAAGTTCAGTGTTTTCTTGAAGTAGCTGTGCTACTTTAGTAATCAAATAAACATTGTTACCGCATATTTGTGCACCAAATATGTCTTCTGATTCATGTCTTTTCACTAGAGCCCATTCTTGTTTCATCCCTTTAAGCAATGACTCACACAGAGCCATTTCTCCACATGTTATATCAGCACCATATTCTTTACAGATTCTTCTGAATGGTAAATTACCTACTGTAGTTAAAGGGCTTAAATATAGCTTATTGCTCCAATCAATTGTTTTCCGCTCTTTAGGCAACAATCTAATCAAGTCTTCATCAGTGACTGTGCCACTATTATTGATTTTTGTCTCTGCATTGCTATCTGTTGTCTCCTCTTTCACTTCTTGGTTTTCCACTTTGTCAGTGGATTCCTTGTGACTTGGTTTCTTTCTAGTATCCAAATGTTTGACTAGTTTTTCAGAAAGATTGAAGTCATATTTCCGTTTTTGTAGTAATGTCTGAAGAGAAGGCTGGATTGTGTTTTTTGTGTCATCTTTCCATAATTTCCACTTTTCTTCATCAACTTTATTATAGCCATCTGCTGTAATATGACAGGAACCAAATCGACATGCTATACCTCTGGGACACCTGCCTCGGAGATTGAATAGATGACATGTTTCACCCAAATCCTTGGGTTTTGTTTTCAAATAATCAAGTGGGTTATGAATATATTTACAGTTTTTGTACTCACAGGCGGCTAACACCTCTGGTGACTCCACAGTCACTATTGAAGGACATGGTTTGTTTTCTTTCTCATCCCTAAAGGTTTTGGGCCGAGCTTTATTTTGTCCTCTTTTCTTGCTTTTGTTGCTGTTTCTTTCCTCATTTTCACCAGTTTTGCATTTTTTACCTTCTTTGTTATCATCATTATCACCTATATCGTCATCTAACTTACGTTTCGAAGGATTAACATTATCTTCCCCAGATTCTGGTTTAGCCGGTCGTTGTAAAACATATTCCTCTTTAATTGCACAGACTCCTGCAGCAATTTTTGCCATAATAGTAGAAAGATTGTTTTAGAATTTGACTTAAGCCTAGTTATTTTAATTACACTCTATAAAAATAAAAGATTACCTGATGATGAATTATAGGTTATGTCTTATCTTAACAAAAAATGTGGAATTGACATTTCATTCAGCTGTCGGCTGTCAGTTGTCACAAGTTTGATATTTGGCTCCACTAGCACTTTGATAAAGAGCCTTTTTGACTTTATTAAGAGTGAATAGGCAGTTTTCAGAATTTCTTGTTTAAATAATTATGTAACGTTAGGTAATTTGTAATGTATTTCGTTTTAAACTGAGGTTTTAAATTGTTAATGTTAATATTTTGATGTATACAAGTAAGACTTAGTCTTTCATGTATAGTTTCTCGTAGTATGTTTTACAGTGATCATTGTGCGATAGGCAGCTAAGGCAGCGATAGCCGAGTGGATATACCAACAGACTGCCATGCAGAGGGTATCGGGTTCGAATCCACGGCGCGCACCAATCGTATTGAATTGTTACGTTAAGCCGTCGGTCGGTTATGCTAGAAAGCGGACCCCAGATTGAAACTGGGATAACGCTAAGAGGATGATTGTGCTGTTGTGCTGCTGCTTCCGCACGGGATATTATTCTGTGGAGACTGGGTCCTTTAGATTTAACTTCTTTATTTTACCTTGCTTTCAGAATCTGATCCTCGCATATGTAATGTAAATGTAGAACGACGAGCTCCGTGTGATCGTGTGGCACTTTCTACATGGGAACAAAGACATTCGGCTGTACTGCCTGATGACTTACGAAATTTTTATGCTTCTACTGATGGATTTCAACTTACATGGCATTATAAATATTCAGGTAGGTATTTTATTTTGAGCTGATTATTATCGATTAGTACCAACGTTTATTTAGTACCTATACACCTTCATAATAATGTTTATGACTCTTATTATATTATATACTGTGAAGGCCTTTGCGATTACCTATTATCAGGGTCCTAACGGAAGGGTGAGCGTGTCCTCTTGACTGGAAAGTGTTTATATTTCACCACCCTGTAAACCTGGAGGCTAATTCAATCGGTACCTACGTAGGTTAACATCGTCAAGATTGAACGAAGAAAATTGAACGTCGCGTCGTCGTCAGACCCACTTAATCTAAGTATCTAAAAATATCCATAATGATGAATGCGATTTTAAACTTTCGTGGTCATTTAAACTTATTTTAAATTGTTTTTCGGGATATAGATATACCACGACGTACCTTTGTTTGGAGTAACCAATATTTCGGCACTGTTGCAAGCGCCATGTTCACGGATGTACTGAGGGTATTGCGGGTGGGTGAATGTTACGAGCAAGTATATATAGCGGTCTACCCGCTTTCTTACTCGTTTTTTGCGTTCAACACCACTAGCACTGTTATCACTATCGCACTGTACCCGATCACGACATACTATACTAACTACGTCAGCTCGCGGTTTGACTTTGTTATTTTCACGGGTTTTACATAGACGTACCACTGGATGCCAGATACTCGACAGTTGAAACCCATCCTCTCTATTGAAATTTTTGCACTTTTTAATTTCAATAGCCTCCCTAACCATTCGAGGTATGTAGTGGCGTTCTATCGAACGCACCTGAGGGTTATGTAACTTAATCCAGTGGTCGGTACCCGAGTCTAACCCCGCATTTTCACCAAGGTATAATATATGTATTTAACAAGTTTTTGACAATGTTTTCTTTTCTCATATACATGTATAAAACATGTTGTATACAAAACTATACACATGTATAAAACATGTTGTATACAAAACTATACACATGTATAAAACTTGTTGTACCTTATACATAAATTGTATGTAACTTGTTGTAGACATGTATACAAAACTTGTATGTAACTTGTTGTAGACACGTATACAAAACTTGTATGAAACTTGTTGGTTGAAAACTTGTAGTTGTCTGCTTGTTTATGATCTCATGTTTTTGTCGTAGCTAAACTTGTAGAATTCGAGACAAATTCAAGCAGTAGTTTTATATTTTAAAAGAAAGAACCTGACTTCGTTTTTAATTTATTTACTTCCCTATTAAACTGGTTCTTGAGGTTCGTTATATTTTATCAACATCTTTAACACTGCCTCCGTGGTCCAGTCGATAGCGTATGTGACTGCTAAATAGAGGCCCCGGGTTCGATTCCCAGGTCGGGCAAAAGTATTACCTACTGGGTTTTTTCCGAATTCTCAGTGGCAGCACGGAGTCTGGTAATGTGCCCGGTACGGCAATAGGCCCCCCCCCCCCCTAATGTACATTTGCGAAGCAATTGCTGCCAATGCGTCTTTGTTCTTCTGACGATCTTTATATATTTTATTTTTCATATTCCTCAGGCATTCTTGTACATGCAAAAGCTCAATGAGTTCTAAAGTTTGTTTTTTTGACCACTCCATTCTTCTTTTTATTTCGTTTTCACGAAGTAAAAAGCGCGGTTCGTCCGGTATGTTGAAAATTTTTTTTTCTTAATTTTTTTTTAATACAACTCCCGCATTAGAAACTATATCCTGTGTCACGTGGGACTTTACAAACATACAACATACGGGCACAATTTATGGATCACACAAAGTTTTGTCTCGTGTGGGAATCGAACCCACAACGCTCAGCGCAATGTCAAGCGATGAGGTGGCCGCTTAAACCACTATACGCCAACCGTGCAGTAAAAAAAAAACTTTATCCAACAAGCATGGATTAAGTTTAAAACTTGTATAATACAGAAATTGCAATAAAATAAACAATACGTTTGTCTAAAACACGACTGTATTTTGTAGGTGAGAACGCTATCAATGTATAAGACATGTTTTAAACTGTAACAGACTTCAGTGTAAACGCAAATGTGTTTTATACTTGTATAGATACTTGTTGGCTACACAGTGTGAACGAAAGAATGTTTGAGACAATTTCAATACATGTATAAAACAAATAATTATGTTGTCTACAAGTTTTGTATAAAACATGTATTGGACATGTTTCTTGGTGAAAACGAGGGGTAAGAGGTGATGAGCTATGGCCGACTTGTGTGGTTATACCGGGTGACCGCGGTCACCCTACCGGTGATCGTTATACACGGTATAAGGATTATAGAGGGTATAAGTTATACACCCTGTCTTCACACTTTTTTTTTGTTCACCACGGGGGAAACTCTCCTTATGAGCCATCTCAACTCGACGCCAACCCGGCCAGGGTGTGATCGACCGGGCTTGGGACTGACGGAGGAGGTGCGAGGGGCAGACAAAACTGTCCCCCGCACCCGCACCTTGGGACGCATGCTACGCAGGCTTCACCCAAGCTCACGTGGAGCGTCCACTCCCGGGATCCCACTTAGCTTCACCGTGGGTGTTCAAGCCACGGTTACTGAGCCTTTCCACCACGACAAGGGGGAGATCCCACAGAGGCGGGGGGAAACCCTGTCTCCACCCACCCTTTGAAAGAGGCTTACATACAACACGGATACGCGTACAGACATTTCCCAAAATTCAGTACCTAAGATTGTATGTTATTTTTTGATTAGAAAATATTGACTGAATGACATAATATCTTTTATTTTTCAGCTGATGAAATTTTACCCGTGGGCTCAATTCGGGTTAATACTTTGAACGAGTTATATCTGTCACCGGCGTTAAAAGATCTTTTAGATTTCTCACTTACGAGACCAACTAGCGGACAACGACCGGTTTTAAATACTAAGAGTAAAGTATTTGAATTGGATACATGCCGTACTATTGGAAAGGTATGTTAGGTTTCAAGTTGGCTTAAGCCAGTGGCGGATCCCGGGTGAGAGCCAGATATGGGATATAAAGTTCAAGCCCTCCCCAAATCATCAATTTGCTTCCAAAGACAAACGACTTTTACGTGTAATAACTTTTTTCACCAGATTTAAGCAACCCCATCCCTTTCAAAACAAAATTCTGGATGCACCACTGCTTAATGGCCATAAGTACCTAAATTCTGAAATGGAATGTCACCGTATCAACTCGAGATGCGGTGCGTTGTTAACACAGTTGCAGTTCCCGCGCTAAGGTCTTTCCGTCACTCTTATTATGTCTCGCATGGAACGCCGAAATTGCGTTTGCTGCCACTCTAGATTAAGGGTCGGCGCAAATGGGCCACCGACCACAGCCACCGGTGTCTGTCGCGCGCTTCCGCCACTTTCAGAAGCGAGCAGCAGCCACCGGTGTTCGGCAGCCGCCACATTTTATAACCCGCTATGAATATGTCAATATCCATAGAGGCGTCATGCATCATTGTGGCGCGTGCGGTACCTACCTAGAAGGTCTAACGGTTAAGTGCGCGGGGGGTGCAGCAATGCGACGGTGTCGGGTGTCGGCGTCTTGCGTGGCCAGTGGCGACCACAAGTGGCGAGTCGCGGCCGCTTCTGTAGCGAGTGGCCGCCACCGGCCACACGTGTGCAACATTGTGTTAAGTGGCTGTCGCTGGCCACCGGTGGCTGTGGTCGGTGGCCCGTTTGCGCCTACCCTAAGTCGAGTCGGAGCGCAGATTACATACTTATGAAACAATAAAGTTGAGCCGGGAGGTGTGTGGAGTCTCCCCTGATGGCGTTTGGAGCGTAATCATTAAAACCACGGCGGTGTCTTCAACATCCTATAGCGGCGGGAGCATGCTTTCTAGCATTTATGCTAGCTTTCTCCTCAGGTCAAAGGAATTCAGCCAGCCGTAGCTGAGTCAACGTAACGGAGCTGTTGAGAAAGAATGTTAGTGTATCAACACATATGGCTAGTTTATTTTTTTTTCGCATTTCAGATTTGTCTAGTGTACACTGGTGGTTCGTGGTCGGTTTGGTTGGCGACCCGTGAAGGCGCTTGGGGCTGGCTTGCAGATTCCTTTACGCAGTATTTTCGAATGGCACTTGTGCATTTGGGGCTGCCTGGCTGGCAAGCAGCTTTTGCGGATCTTCCATTGATACCTTGGGCTGAAGTGAGTACCTAACTAAGTATATTACGACCAATATCTTACCGAAAACATATCGTTGATTGGTCAGAGATGTCCTGAGATGCTTTGCACCGAGCCGGCTTCTAGATAAAATAGTTCTGACAGTGTTATTTGCAAGGCTGTTTTCTTGGCTAGACAGTCCTATGAAGTATGGGTAATTACTACCTAAATATAGCATCTAGCACCTAACAATCCGCTGATCATGTTCCAATAAAAAAACTTTTTTTGTTACAGCAATTATTTCTACTGCTTGCGCCGCATCTCCTGGACAAGTCTGAATTAGAGGGCAATACTATAACATTCGCCAACGAGACAGGATTGAACCACATTGATCCAAATATATTTAAAACGTCAGTTCGTCATCACAAACATTCTTCGCGGCAGACAAATCAGTAGTGCCTCCCACACAATGCATTTTTCACACTGAAATATTTTCCATAGATAAGAAACTCAAGAGCTAATAAAAACCTTCAAGTATCCAGAGCACAGTGTTTTATTGAATTATTTAAGCACGAAATAAAATGAAGCAATGTAGTTACATAATGTATATTGAATAATTCTTGACACAATAAAATTTACAGCTAAATAACAAAACAAAATGGACGGAATGTGAGATTCTTAATGAAGTACAAGCTAATTCACAATAAAATGTTGCTTAAATAAGTGATACAATCTGTAAGCAATAAAGCTGCCGTGGTTCGGCACCACATAATAATACTTTATGATCATAATCATCGACGTGACAAGCGGCTTAGCTTCTAGTTTGCAAAAGTTCGCGACTTCAACTTCCGCGATTTGTATAACGGGTCTTAATCGCGTCAACTAACTAATTTAGGGTATAAATATCTGTGTTTTTCTCCGACGTTTCGACATGTCTATAACGGTCATGGTCACAGGTAGACATGCGACCACGATCCGTAAAATAAACTTGTATGAAGTTCACGATTGCCGCATACACCGCTTCGTCAACTCAAATGAATGTCACTTGAACCTTATACTCTGAACCAGCTATGTCCTCTTTTACTTCCACCACACAAATATACAAATACAAATTCGACAATACAAAATATACGATTCTAAAATCATTAAATATCATTACAATAGATCTGTTGTTGATGAAAGTTTATTTTACAATCAGTTTCTATTACTAAGTAAAGTATAACTGTATAAAAGATAATATTTTGCGAAATTAACTTAAGTGTATAAATATTAATACTATAAATAATACAAAAATGTATATTAAGAAAGAAAATTGCAAGAATCCATGTATAATAAAAAAATGTGATCTATTTTATGTGATGTTTTATAAACAAAAATATTAAAATTATGCTTTTCTTCGCCGGCAGTGGTACAAATGCAACTAACTTACAAACTAAAAGCGAGAAGTGTCTGCTACTACAAACATTCATCAAATCGTACAAAATACTCTCAATTCTTATCTTTTAGGCCTAATGCTGCATATTATCTATAAGACTTCTATCTTAATACTAAACGCTGTTTTACCTCAGGTGGGAATATAATTTAATCAGGAGTTCATCCAACATTATTCTAGAAAAATCTTTTTTTATAAGTACAATAAAGTCTATTGTCGTTTGAAAATTATTATTCATTATTGTGATTCGTGATGAAAGATTTGAAATATAAAACTTGACAATGGATTGAAAAAGTTCGAGAAATGTGCTTTAATCCTCCTAAGGGTATTTCAGTGGTAACACAATTGTGTGAGAAGTATTGAGAATAATATTTAAGAGTAATTGGAATGCCTTATCAAACAATAAGCTACTTCGTTACATAGCGAAGTTCACACGTGGCACATATCAACATATTCAGCTCGAATACATCACACACTCTCATCTAAACTTCAGTTAAATAATTCTCTCCAAATCGTTCAGTTAAAATAAGCTTTAAATACAACCATGTAATGTTTTTAGTCTTACAATTATGTTTATAAAGGTACAAAGTTTGTATCAAATGGCTTTTAGGCGTTATAAATTGTTGATTAAAGTGCTCATTTAATCTTCCCCGCAATGCTTGCTCTACTAACATCAGGCACAGTTATCATGCGATAAAGACGACGAGAAGTTTAATAAGATTATGGCAAACATGAATTTCAGCATTTTAATTTTTCGATGGGATTTTTTGTTTGATTTTAAAGACTACATAGTTGAGAAAGCTTAGATATGTTAAACATTTTAAATGCTCTAGTCAGCGCGGGAAGACGCATGTATTATTACCCTAAAAGGCGGCGTTTGTGATTTGAAGCCGCGAGAATCGAATGTTATATTGTATGTGTCGTGTGCTAGTAAATCCAACTGACGGGCACCCACTGGTGGTCGGTGGACAGTGAGTGCAGGGCGTCCATGATCTTGGCGTACGTGGTGTCTATATTATTGTTAGTGATAACAAGATCGATGTACTTTTCGTTCTGTCGTTGAATGCGGGCGCTCTCCTCCAGAGTCTGTTTCATGTCTTCTTCCTGTACAATAATTAATATTAGTTTAATATTAGTAGTTGCTGGAACTGGCTGTCAGTTTATATTTTAATGTTGACAAACATCCGCTGGCTTTACAGGACAATATAAAATTCAGTAGCTAAAAGTTATCCTATTAATCAGGCCATTAAGACGACCGGTTGGCGCTGCGGGAGTGTAAGCGACTGCAACGCCGAAGGTCGCGGGTTCGATTCCCGCTCAAGTCAAACATTTGTGTGCATGAACATGGATGTTTGTCTTGGTCTCGGTGTTTCTATGTATAATATGTATGTATTTACAAAAAAAGGTTATATGTATGTTTATCCATTATCTAGTACCTATAGTACAAGCTTCTGCTTAGTTTGGGACTAGATGGTCTTGTGTGAATGTGGTAGAATATTATTATTATTATATTATTACGTAAGGCATAAGCCAGCTACTAAATTTAAGTTTATAAATGAGTATTCGTTATATTCTAAGCACACAGATTTCATTATACTTTATAGCATAACAATAAAAACTATTTATTTAAAGAAAAAACACTAATTTCATGCATAGTCAGTTATAAAGTAAAACTAATGTATGCCAAATTTCACATGACCAAAAACAGAAATTAGTAAAGGTCATATAATCTTAAGAGCGTAACTCCAATCCGAGGCCCCGATTATCACGCGGTAACGAACTGAAGACATAAAAGCACAATTCTATCGTTGAGTCATAAATGCTAGTCCAATTGGACAAACCCCTACAGGATTTCATCATGCTTGACCGAAAAATAATCAGGTCGAACGGTATGAAATGATAAAAATAAATATAACTGACACTATTTCTTATCATTCGGTCTGACGAAATAAGTATGTTTCAGTTATTTTGTTGTATATTTAGCTTATTAGTATATAGTTCTTGGAACTCATGAGCGAGCGCGGTTCTTTTATAATGTAGTTGTGCACAAGTGTTCCTTGTTAAATAATGGAATATGATACAATATTCAGATCTCAAGCATAGGACAGAAACACGGAAGGTTGCTGACCCTGCAGTGCTTAGTATTGACAACGCAAGACATAAAAAATTGGGCAAGTGCGAGTCGGACTCGCGCACGAAGGGTTCCGTACCATCATCTATAAAAGAAAATCACGTTTGTTGTATGTATACTTAAATAATTTTTAAATTTCTACCTGTTTATTAAGATCGAGTAACAAATTGCTTAAAAATTACGTTTGTTGTATGGGAGCCTCCTTTTATTATTTACTTTTTTTATTTATTTATTTTGAAAGGTAAAATACAACTACATATTCTGTGAAAATTTAAAGCGTCTACCTGTTACAGTTAGTAATTTTGAACAAAAAATACGAAAAAAAAAACACATTTTTTGTATGGGACCCCCCCTTAATATTTTCATTTTTTTATTTTTAGTATTTGTTGTTATAGCGGCAACCGAAATACATCATTTGTGAAAATTTCAGCTTTCTAGCTATCACGGTTTATGAGATACAGCCTGGTGACAGACAGACAGACAGACAGCGAAGGCTTAGTAATCGGGTCCCGTTTTTTACCTTTTAGGTATGGAACCCTTAAAAGGTCTATATAGACCATTGTCTCCTGTCACAGGTAGTAGTGTTTACAACTAACTGTAACAAGAAGACATAAGGCTGATGATATTTTCTTACTATACTAATATCTCTTATCTTTTTCTGCAGATGGTACAGTGCAATTAGACAATTTAAATCTTATTTTATACAATTATTATACTATTAAGTACAGCGATATCTTGCCAATATGGGCAATTACTATGGAATCTAATTGAATTTTGTTTTCGGGATGGGTCTTCCAGAACAAATATAATGGGACTATGGATGACAAATGGCACCTGCCAGTCATACTGTAATAGCATCGATCGTGGCCAGTTATTAATATCATTATAGTACTGAGCTAGCTCATGAACAACAAGAATTATGACAATGTAACTATGACTATCTAGTATCTAGTCTACAAAACGTTCACTTACCTCATACAAGGACGCGAGAGATTCTAGCGTGCGCGCGCGTCTTGAGCTGTAGCGGATCGAACTCTGCCTGTCGAACTACGGAACGCATGCCACAAAAACGTCAGTGCACAATACATACTCACTAATGGCCAGTTTCACTACCACCCGATAAGCTCCAGATAAATTAACTAGCAGATAAAATCATACAAATAAAAAAGAAAATAAAACTCTTACAGACTTAGTTCTAATATTGAATTTACCTGTCAGGCTTAGCCAGCAATTGTGAAACTGGGCCAAATAAATTTAACAACGCTAATAAAATGGGGACATCATGCCGAAAAACTACTAAAAAGGTATTTTCTAATATTTTTTTCTAAGAATGGTCCAAACATAGCTCAGGGCAAGCTTGACTATTAAATTTGGTCTAATGTCATGGAATCTACAGACTGCACATTGGTTTAATATTTAGAAGATATTTGCAATGATATCACTCCTTATATTGGTCATACAAAAACATTACATCTGCATTCCCTTTCGCTTTTTAATAAGATATTACTAACGGATGGACGATTTTTCTTACATTAATTGGTCCATTTTTTTTTTGGTGTCTGGTTGGAAAATCCTCATGGAGTCCCTCCGCCCTGGGGAAAGGACGAAGGGGACCGTCAGACTCTTACTTACGGGTATTGGCCCGCCAGATGGTCAGGCGGGCCCCGAACGAAATCCCCATGGCGGCAGATGAAGGTGTTGGGCTCCGCCGCCAAAGCACCCAGCGGCCGCAGAGGATAGGGAGGACGGCAACCTGATAACACCGCATCTCCTCTTCCTCTGCGGCCCCACCGCGACGCAACGATGGTGCGCCCCCATTTGGTCGCGGGAGATAGGGCGCGCGGCAACGCAACACCGACACGCCTCTCCTCCCGCGACCGCACCCGACTGCGAGGGACAGAAAGAACTGTCCCTCGCACCCGCACCTTTGGACGCATCCGGTGCAGTCCTACATTGTTCCCAAAAATGTCTACCAACTGTATTTACCACAGAAATTAAAATATGTGTTTTGTGGTTACTCTTAATATGACCAAAAACGTTATGCAAAAATGGAGCAGTGCACATAATTTATTGTACACATCAAAACTCATGACGTCTGTAGACTACATATTAAAATAACTAGGTATCTGAATAACATATCATCAAAATATAGCATTCTGATCAAACAGGTATTAAATAATTTAAGAATGATGCTAATTTCTATAGTCTGAGCAACAAAGGTCTATCTTACGGTCAGATTGCGATTGGAGGCGTAAGTGAGGTTCTTAAGTTGTTCGATGCCGGGCGCTCCGATCATGACGACGAAGGGCAGGAATTCTCCGCTGTTGTGCAGCAGTTTCAGAGATTGGGGAGCGCAGTCTAAGATACACATCTTGCCTGAAAAAGTAAGTTATCATCTTTTTATTGATATGTATATGTTGCAGCCAACTAGCTTAATCAGCTGTTCAATTGCCTCTCAATTTCAGTTGCCTCGCCTGCCACCATAACCATTATGCCAACCGTGCAGCTGCAGCATAAAGAAATACAAGGCATCTTTCTGCTTTTAATTTTGCCTTCGGAGTTTATACAGCGAGTTCTCCAACGACTTTGTGTTTTAAATAAAATAATAACATTTTAGACTAAACTGCAGCGATAACCTAGTGGAGATACTAACGGAATGCCATGCAGAGGGTATCAGGTTCGAATTCACGGCGCGCACCACTGACTTTTCAAAGTTTTGTGCGTAATACATTGATTATCGCTTGCTTCGAGTCTCGCAGAGCACGTTAAACCGTCCGGCTGTCATGAAGATCTTTGACAGAGTCGTTACCTAGTGTCAGTAACTCAGTACCCAATAATATTAATTGATACAGGTCTAAACCATGGAATATCCCTTTGGGTTGCGTCACACGGCAGTCTTTCTGAGGAAAAGCTGATATTCTGTCATATCTGCATGACAAGTAAGCAAGGCCTTCTAGGCCTATATGTCATGGATGCAACCGAGATAGCGTTATCTGGACGATGATGATGATGAATACAACGTTAGGTCAGACCTTCCTTCATGACAGCACGTATAGAGTCGAGGTGTGTCCCGTACAGGTGTCCGTTGTGCTCGCCGTACTCCAGGAAGCGGCCGGCGTGCGCGTCACGCTCCATCTCCTCGCGCGACACGAACCAGTACGACTGGCCGCTCTCCTCCATCGCGCGGGGCGGACGGGACGTGTCTGGAAACACAATTGGGAATTAGGAAAGACAATATTTTCAATCATATCGTTACACAAAATCGGCGAATTTTCAGACAAACTTCCCACTTCTATTTTGCTATAGGTATATATTAGTCACTAGTCCGCTGCACTTATTTAGGTATTTGGCCTTTCTGTGATTGACACGACTAATTCAGCGATGTGGTTGTTTACACCGCTTTGTCCCGTGAACTTTTGACGCTCAAGAACCTTAACTACCTTTGAAAACAAAAGTCTTCGCGTTTAGTCGACAAGTGACTTTTAGTGTTTTCAGATACCTCACTGGAGCTAAGTCTGCTCCCAAATAGAAATAAGCAGAAACACGAGGAAGAGAAGATGATCCGTGGGCCCAAGCCCTTCCCCCCTCACCAAAACCTACGATCCGCCCCTGGGCACCACGGGACAAGATCTATCAGGTTGCTCCTGTATCATATGGTTCATGATGATGCTTTGGCCTGAGCTCCTCCCCTCACACGAAGCCATACAATCTACTGTATCTTAAAACTACTCTCGGGGCACGACAGCTCCGAATCTATCAGGGTGCTCCTGTATCATGCGGTTCTTGATGGTCCGCCGGCCCACCCCCCGGGTCCCCACGAGCGCCAGCACGCGCCGCAGGAAGGGTAACATACTCACGGGGCACGACAGCTCCGAATCTATCAGGGTGCTCCTGTATCATGCGGTTCTTGATGGTCCGCCGGCCCACCCCCCGGGTCCCCACGAGCGCCAGCACGCGCCGCAGGAAGGGTAACATACTCACGGGGCACGACAGCTCCGAATCTATCAGGGTGCTCCTGTATCATGCGGTTCTTGATGGTCCGCCGGCCCACCCCCCGGGTCCCCACGAGCGCCAGCACGCGCCGCAGGAAGGGTAACATACTCACGGGGCACGACAGCTCCGAATCTATCAGGGTGCTCCTGTATCATGCGGTTCTTGATGGTCCGCCGGCCCACCCCCCGGGTCCCCACGAGCGCCAGCACGCGCCGCAGGAAGGGTAACATACTCACGGGGCACGACAGCTCCGAATCTATCAGGGTGCTCCTGTATCATGCGGTTCTTGATGGTCCGCCGGCCCACCCCCCGGGTCCCCACGAGCGCCAGCACGCGCCGCAGGAAGGGTAACATACTCACGGGGCACGACAGCTCCGAATCTATCAGGGTGCTCCTGTATCATGCGGTTCTTGATGGTCCGCCGGCCCACCCCCCGGGTCCCCACGAGCGCCAGCACGCGCCGCAGGAAGGGTAACATACTCACGGGGCACGACAGCTCCGAATCTATCAGGGTGCTCCTGTATCATGCGGTTCTTGATGGTCCGCCGGCCCACCCCCCGGGTCCCCACGAGCGCCAGCACGCGCCGCAGGAAGGGTAACATACTCACGGGGCACGACAGCTCCGAATCTATCAGGGTGCTCCTGTATCATGCGGTTCTTGATGGTCCGCCGGCCCACCCCCCGGGTCCCCACGAGCGCCAGCACGCGCCGCAGGAAGGGCGGAGTGCGCGCCACCTCCTCGTACAGCGCGAGCTCAGCGCCCTCTAGCTGCACCGACGAACGGGACTCGTATACGAACTTCTTCTTCTTTTTTGATATCTGGAATATAAAATATGAGAGATTATTGATATGACTAATTTCTGCTGTACACACGACTGTTTTGAACCAATTAGTTCTACCCGCAGTAACACACCGCGTTATGAGGTTTGTTTTTCTATGATGTGTACATTTTTCTAAAACTAAATTAAAAGAGATGTATTTAGATAAAACGAAGGGCATTTTTATGTCCATTGAACTCTGTTTTTTTCATTTTGTCAAAAAAACAAACACGGTGTTACGGACGGCATTGTAAAACAAAAGTGAGTTTCAATTTTAAAGTCCTGTTATTTTCATATTATTATAATTCTGTAACTCCTGATTACAACAATGATGTACTTAACGCTAAGAGTCTTTTTTATAGAGTACTTCATGTAAATGCATTCTTTACGGTATTGTCGTCTATTACAGGCATTGAGAGTATTGAGACTAGGACGAAAATAATTACGCTGAATTAGAAATTAGAAAAGCATGTACAAATCTTTCTCAAAATCAATGTTGTAAAATAAAATAATAGAATGGTTCCAGGAAACTGATTGAATACTTAACAGAGGTTAGAACACCCAGCATATAACAAAGAATGCGCGTCAAATCAGTTGAATTTACAGTTCAGTGTCTAATCGATTTCACCGACATTTGTACGGATGAGCGACTTCGCGAGTGTTGGCAAGTTTTTTCCAATCTGCAAAAAAACCTAAATTACCTGCATTCAAATGAATTGCTTTACTATGACGGAGTTTTATAACGGTTTGTTTCGACACCCTTTCAAATGGAATTTGTAATTCGTCTACTAGGTCAGTCACAAATAGTAATAAGTAGGCATTATATAACTTTTATGCTGCTCCAAGACTTTCGGGCTGAAACGTGCGGCGTGCATCACTAACATTTGAAGTGATCGCGTGCTCGACGATAAGGTAAAACATCGTGAGGAAACCAGCATATCTGAGAGTTCTCTATAATGTACTCGAAAGACAGGTGAGGACTGATAACCAGTATTTATCCTGGTGGACTGAGGCTTAACCCTTCACAAAGTATGCTACCTAAACTATTTTGTAGGAACTCGTGGTAAATAAATAAAACTGTTATACAGCACTGGTTTTATGTATTTCTCTATGCAGTCAATAAGCATATTGAGCTCTATTTGAAACACTATGTTTGCCAGCAAAGAGTAAGGAAGTACTTCTCTGTTGAGAATAGTGCTTACGACAGAAATTGTTTTATCATTTCATAATGAGACGTGGACTTATACTTTACTTCCATAAGACGATGATTACTTGATTACATACCAAATACAGTTGCGATTTGAATATTCAAATAGGTACTGTAAATTTTTAAATAGTTTACCTATGTAGGTATCGTTTCCTTCAATAATTCGTTATATCGTGTACGTTCGTGCCTACACGGTGGAGTGTTATAATTGTTATCACGTGTACTTCACTAATAGCTGCTTGTGACACACGCGACATTGGCCTCGTCATTAGGACCGTACGTGCATGTACGTCTAATAAACACATTTATTATTACACGTATTAGGTAGTTCCTGATTGTTAACAAAATATTTTGCTTTACCTTGCGTATTAGTCCAATGCGTGATTCGTCAAGAATTGTGGTAATGGTTTAAGACTTAATCTAAAGAGACGTATGTTTTGCACTGTTGGGTATTTATACCTTTAGAACGGCCTGCAGGTGCGGAGGGGTCACCATTGTCCCAACCTTATCTCATACAGTCACATACATGACGAACTCTTGGAGATCGTGGTGCGCTGGCTATCCTAACTAGGTTTGATAGAATAGGTATAAGGTTTTCCATAGAGGACCTAGGCGCACTAGGCGAATGCTGAGCGATCTTGGGTGGTAACGCACCTTTTGCAGGAGTCAGCTCTCGTCCAAGGACAGTCATTGTATTGTCAACTAGCTGTAAGTTGCCCGCGCTTTCACCAGCGTTTTTTTGGACGTACCGTAACTGGACAACAGCGCGACCTCGGACAGGATTAAAATCTATACACGAAAGACGTCCGGACGTCTCCAAACTTAACAACTTTAGTCATATTCGTGGGAAGCCCGTATTACCTACATCTCAAAGTGTACGGTGACATCTATAAACTATGAGAATTTCTCATCACTTTCTCCTACCAAAAACTAGTCTCTAGACAGATTTTCAAGTAACGGTATAGGTACTTAAAAATCTGTTATCGAGTCTAGTCTATTATTTTTACTAAGGATTTATAGCGTGGGCAGTTGTGTAGGCTATAATGAGCTCCGAATAGCCCCTATGAGTCAACATTGCACTCTAGACAACATATTATGTACGTATGTAACTGGATGCGGAAACGAAAGAATGAATCATAGTTATAATAATGAAAAATAAAGAAACAATGACTGTTTTGTTATTCGACACGTCTGGGTATAATTACAGTGAAATTAAAACTCAGCTGTTTGGGTACTGTTTGTGGGAAACGGTTGATTCATAAATTCATAACAGACATTTGTAAACAAAGAATTCTCATGTGAATTTGCTGAGCAGACTGAGATGAGTAATTAAAATATTTTGAATAGTTTTTCGATTGGTAATAGAGTCTGAGATTAGAGACAAAGAAATATTTTTAAACACATGAGATTTTTTTGTTGTTTTCGTATACTGAGTTTCGCGTGAAAGTTCAATAACATTAGAGCAGTCGCAGAGGGTTTTATCTTCTCCTATTGCCAATGTCTATCCAGAGGATATAATAAACACGACAACACAGGCATTAATATCTAAGCTTTTTAGAAGGTGTAACTTACGACCCAGGACGCATTATAAATAAAAATGAATCACCGAAAGGTTTATACGCGCATAACTTCCAAACGAATGCACCAAATTGGATAAATCTTTCTTTTATGTATTTGTCATGGTAAGAAGGTTTGTATGAAAAAAAAAAAAAACATTGGCCGGTAAGTTCGCCAGGTTAGCTTGTATTTCATAAATTAGAACACTGCACTTTAAGGAATTGATAGATTCGTAAGACGTTAACAACAGAGTGCTCTGAATATTAGGATGACTTACCCGAGCACCACAAATACTGATTTTGTGTACGAAGTCAGCCTCCGGCGGTACGTACGCCTTGCGTCTCTCTTCAAGCTCCGGAGAGGGTATTAGTCCAACAACTTCGGGGTTTTCTACATGACTAGCTTGCCACCAGTTGGGATCTTTTCGGTCAGATACCTGTAATGACACATTTATGTAAGAAAATTGACATATTATTATGCAATGAGCAAAGCAACCTTTAAGACAGGCTGTCTGTAAGGATCGTATCACTGGCGTCCATACAAATTTATAAAACAACAGGCACAAAGTATATAAAGAAAAAACAAATTGTGAATTGGAAATATTGTCCTGTGTTGGGTCGGAACCCACCAGTCTCTAAATTATTAACCGGCAAGTCAGCTGCTTAAACTACCATCGTCTCTGTGTACAATTTGATGCAAGCCTAAATTATTGAGAAGTAAGTCTATGATCCGGATGCATCCTAGCCGATGGGCGAAGATCGTCACGCAATGGGTGCCGCAAGACGGGTGGCGGAAAAGAGGCAGACCCCGAAAACGATGGCGTGACGATCTAGACCATTTTGACAGAGACTGGCCCAATTTGGCAGAAGATAGGGATGCTTGGAGGAGTGTAAGGGAGACCTTTGCCCAGCAGTGGGACAACACAGGTTAAATAAAAAAAAAAAGTCTATGACTAAAAAGTGCTTATTGCTAAGACTTACTTGTAAAATATCTCCTTTCTTGAATTCTAAGCCAATTTCCTTGCAGGGCAGTAATGTGTCATTCTTAGGATTATAGTCAAATAGTGCTCTCATGTAGCACTGGAAAAGATACAAAATAATTAGAATTTAATCTTACTAATAAACTAAACAAATTCGGGCAAGTGCGAGTCTGACCCGCGCACCGAGGGTTCCGTACGCATTTTACCTTATTTGAGGTTGGTGCTAATTACGCTAGTCCTCTAAATCTGTATGAGCGCCCATACAACTTAGAGGACTATCTTAAATGGAGTCTACCATGTATGTATGGGGACACCCTTAAATTTTCCACTTTTTTAATTTTTTGTAATTTTTCCTGTAAGTTTTAGCATTTGTGCTGTAAGACCCTGCTTTTGGCCAGCAGCAAGTAAAGGAAAACTTCCAAAAATTCAAAAAAGTTGAAAATTAAGGTTAATTTTGGTACTTACAAGTTTTCGCAAAAATCTAATTTTGACCATATCTTTTTATCGGGTTGACACAGGACCCTGATTTTTATACACCTAATAGGAACCATAGACCTCAGTATCTGGTATAAATTTCAATTGGCTAGGTCCACCCATTCCTGAGAAAATCGGTGGTGACAGACGGACAGACAGACAGACGGACAAGAAAGTGATCTTATAAGGGTTCCTTTTTTTACCTTGTGAGGTTCGGAACCCTAAAAAGGCCGCCGATTGTACATTATCGTAGTTTTAAGTCTCTTTACAAAATATGTACTGTATAATGCTATGTTGGTGTGCAATAAAGCATTTAACTATCTATCTATCTAATAATATATACCAGACCAGTGCAAATAATTACATTGTTTACATGAATTATGCTGCATGATGCTAATTTAGATAATTTTAATTATGATATAATACATAGATTTCCTGTTCCATATAATTAAAAGAGATCTTTGGTTTAAGATGACCTTGCAATTGTTTATTTTGTTGCATCTGTATCCATGTTTAAAATTTTGCATGTTATGCATAGCTTATCTTCACTTTGAAGCAAATATAACAATGACTTGGCGTTTTGGAGAGACTTAGATAAGATAAGACTTAGATAAGATAAGAAAAGATATCTTAACCAGTATTTACAAATTTAAAATTTTATTAATATTCAATTAATATATAATATTTTAATTGATGAAATAGCAGTTACACTTTCCTGTCATAAATCCATTTTTATAAAACAAATCTTTACATAATGCACAGCTAGTAATAATAGATATTTACTAGCAACAATCAATATAAATATACCACAGAAAAAGAAATTATAAACTACTTACACTGAGCTTATTAGTTAATTGTGCAGTCTTTTCCTTCAGATTGGGTCCAACCTTCAATGTAATTCTATCATTAGGCTTAGCTACGGCTTCTTTGAGCTGGTCCTCGGAATCAATGTTTACTCCATCTACTTCTAGCAACACATCTCCTACTGAAACTAATGCCTGTTTGGCAGCAGCACTACCGGCTAATATCCTGGCCACTATGAGCTGGCCATGTTCATCTGTTGTAACCTGTATGGAAAGAATATTGCAATTGCAAATTAGGCACTTCAAGGTTTCTGAAATTCTTTATCAAGGAGTTGAGCAATCTAATTGTTTAATAAAATGCATATTAAATAAGCTGAATGTAGGACATAAAAAAAAACAAATTGAAATTTAAATTAAGTTGTAATCTGTAAATACCTCACAACATTATTGTTAGAATTTCAATTATTAGTTACCTACTATGAAAAGAAATTTTTATTCCTTCAGAAGGAAGAAGATATAATCTACACAAATATTATAAAGAGAAAAATTTGTATTTTTGTTTGTTTGTAATGGATAAATTCAAAAACTACTGGACCGATTTTAAAAATTCTTTCACCATTTAATTAGAAAGCTACATTATCTGCGAGTAACATAGGCTATATTTTATTATAGAAAAAGTAGGGGTCCGTAAGATATTTGGGTTTTTCGGGTATGCGAAGTAGTTCCCTCGGGACGCGGGTGAAACCGCGGGAAACGGCTAGTGATGAATAAACTTACAGTTAATCCTAAAGGCTGTCCAGGCACTTTCCTGAGCCCCACAACTTTGACAGTCTCTACAGGCATGTCTCCGTTCTCCTCAGTACCCTCTGCAATGTCTTTATTTGCTTCTGCTTCAGCTAGTGCAGTCTTTTCATCTATTCCAGATCCTCTCTCAAGCCAGATTGCACCTATTTTATCATGAGCATCTATTAAAGCCTGCAAACAAATTAACTATGTTAAAAATACTAGCAAAAGCCAATATAATATTATGTTTCATACACATATACCTACAAGTAGAGGTATTATGAAAGAAAATTCTTGAATGTATTAGATAGGATACTTAATAAAAGAGTGTATCTATGGAAGCGGTATCTAGTAAACAAAGCCGTCGTAAATTCAGAGGAACAAGGTGTTATTTTGGGTGTATGATAAAGACTTCATTATTCCGATCCGTAGTACAAACAAACCATATTGTAAATGTTTGCGTTACTTTGTAAACAAATTGTTGATGGCAGGCTAATATTGGAAAGCGCAACTTACCTTAAAGTGCGCCCTGGACACAATAATAGCGAGTTCGGCTTGTTCGATAGTCCGTATATTGTTGCCTCGATACTCGCTCAGTGATCGAATTATGTTAACGTTACCCAGCGAGACTGGTTTCACGATCAAGTCCTCTTCCGAATCGATTGACTGCAATAACAACACTCACCAGTAAATAAAATAGAACCCAGGAACTGTTGGTACACCAAAATACGAGCGTCTATAGGCGTGGCACTTGTCGTTAAATTGTTGAATGAAAACTAAGCTAATAATGTATACGCAATACAATTCAATGAATATAAAGACTAATTAAATATTTACAACTTATACTGGGGTGAGTATCTGAAAACAGCTACTTATAAAGTATCTGTTTTATAGCAATCACACCCCAACTGCATACTCCTTTATTCGTATCACGCACAAAATTTTGACGAAAGTTGTTTTCCAACTACGTTTTTGACAGATAGTATTGTATACTGGCACGCAGTTTTGAGCTCTATTGCACTGGAATAGTCGTTATTATTGATGTGATAGCGCTACTACACTGTGTAGGTTGGTGAGGAAGTCAATGACTCTGTGACACTCTGTGTCTGTCAATGAAATGTTTAACCGTTCTTTGTTTGTTATTGCACCAACTAGGTTTTTAAGTTAGGTTAAGCAATTCCGAAATTAAAGGAAAGTGTTTAAGAATTTAAATAACTGTATTCATCAATAGTTTATCAGCTTAACTTCAATATTTTTATCTGTATGTTTTATAAATACGATACTTTTTTTCTGGCAACAAAGCACTTGTCTTTATGGCGGGAAAATGGTGTCATTTTGAAAATGAGGATGGACTTCGATGACAAACATTTTTGCTGTGATTTGAGGTCTGATTTGGGATGTGTTTGCTAAATGGTATGTATTAATTATTTACCTCGCATTTCCTGCCAAAATCAGGGCTTTCGACAATGCTTTTCAAAAATATTACTTCATGATTCGATAAATCTTCTGCAGGTTTCTGTTCCCCATTTTCTAAAACAAAATATAATACTTTGAAGTGAGTAAGTAGGTACCCAAAAAAATTTATATACTTAGTTGTTAAATAAATTTAAAGATTATCTGTGTTTGTTTATTTATAAAAGACTAATGCTGCAGCCGCACTAGAAATACGTAATTGCCTGCCTGTGTCAGGGTTTGTCTGGGAGAGCAAATTGAACAGTACAATAGACCCATTCTAGACGGTGAAGCTAAGCGAGATCCCGGGAGTGGACTCGCCGCGTGGACTTGACGGAGGCCTGCGCAGGTTGCGTCTAAAGGCCTTGCCACACGGCACAATTTTACGTCCAACTTGACTAAATCACTTGATGAAATCGTGACGTGTAGACGCCAGTCGTCCAACTCAAGTTCATCAGGTGGGCGGTACCACCAGATTTTAACCAATCGGGTGGACGGAATGCAAATCAGTGATTTGATTGTGTTGTGTAGACGGGCAAAGCCAATTCGATTGAAAATTTGATCAGTGGTAAAATTGTATCGTGTGGCAAGGCCTTAATGGTGCGGGTAGGAGGGACAGTTGTTCTGTCCCTCGCAGTCGGGCGCGGTCCCGTGAGGAGAGGCGTGTCGGTGTTGCGTTGCCGCGCGCCCTATCTCCCGTGACCAAATGGGGGCGCACCATTGCTGCGTCGCGGTGGGGCCGCAGAGGAAGAGGAGATGCGGTGAAAGAAAGAAAGAAAGAAAGAATCATTTATTTGCACGAAATATGGTGTATAACATAGGTGGTGTATAAAATAAATGTGCTTAGCATATTTCACCCTTTGGGCATGCAAATTTCATAAATGGACTAGTCTATTATAAACGTTTAACTTATATTAACTTACCTAATAAATAACAAAAGTTATAATAAATAACAACAGTTATAATTTAAAATTTTAGGTAACATTATAAACTATTTAAACTAACAGATATGTAGTTATTACTTACATATATTTGTAATCATCATTAAAATGAGTCTCATGAGGACTTTTCAAGTATTCCTGAATGGTATAAAAACATTTTTCTACTAGCCATTTATACAGTTTAGTTTTGAATTCAGACAGTGGCAGATCTCGTATGTTATTTGGTATTTTGTTAAATATTTTAATTGTCATAGGGTAACAGTTGATATTATAATATTTGGTCTTTATATTTGGTAATCGAAGCTTGGATGGATACCTGGTATTAAATTTACAATTTTCACCAAAAGTGTTATATAATTGTGGATGTTTTTTTACAAATAAACTACTTTCAAATATGTACATACAAGGCACAGTAGTTAAGATTTTAAGTTTGATAAAGAGAGGTTTACACGAGGACAATGGTTCAGCATTACACATAGCACGTATACATTGTTTTTGAGCAATGAATACTCTACTTATGTTAATAGAATTTCCCCATAGAGGTATACAATATCTAAGGTTCGAGGCCACATATCCATGATATGCCTGTAGTGCAATCTTAATATTACATATTTTTGTAAGGCGCCAAAGTGCATATGAGAATCTATTGATTTTAGTGCAGATATTATCTATGTGGGAATTCCATGTACATTGATTATCAACATTAAGTCCTAAAAATCTTACACTATTAGCTTCAGTTAGAGGTTTATTGTTGAAGGTTACATTTAAGTTATCAATTAATTTGTGTCGGTTGTAATATTGTATGTATTTAGTTTTTTCTATGTTTGCTCTTAAATTATTAATGCCCATCCAATCTATTACTTTGGAAATAGTAAGGTTAATTTCCTCATTGAAAAAAAGTGTGTTATCTGCTGAAATCACTACAGCTATATCATCAGCAAATAAACTACATGGATGATTTAAACAATTGGGGAGGTCATTTATATAAATGATAAAGAGAAGTGGCCCTAGAATGCTTCCTTGTGGAACACCTACCTTATTATATTCTAATGAAGATCTGACTGTTATTTCTTCATCTTTATCATCAATTTCCTTAATTTCTACATATTGCTGTCTATCTGCTGGTGTTGCGTTGCCATCCTCACTATTCTCTTCAGCCGCTACACCTTAATCCGCCGCCAAGGGGGTTTTGTTCGGGGCCCGCCTGACCATCTGGCGGGCCAATACCCGTCGGGGGGTAGCGAGGAATGCTTCGGCGATACCCGACCCTTCGACACACGAGTACCTACATGAGGAACACGGGTTGGTTTTTAGTCAGTAAGAGTCTGACATTCCCCTTCGCCCTTCCCCCAGGGCTGAGGGACTCCATGAGGATTTTCCAACCCGACACAAAAAAAAAAGGATGGGATGGTCTTTTCGAGCCGTCTCGACGCCGATACTCAGCCGGATGAGTGGTTATGATGCATCGAGTTGGGGCTGGAAGAGGAGGAGCTGGGCACGCCACCGTTATGGCGATAAGTCCCATTTTGGAAGAGTGGCTGGAGAGGCGTCACTGTGCCTTAGCTTTCCGGTCTACACAGATTTTGACCGTGAGGCCGTCATGCTGATCAAGGAGACGGCGGAGCGGGAGAGGCCGGATGCGAGGCCTCAACCGCAGATCCGACCGTCGAAGGCGCTGAACTCGGGACCAGGAGCCCGCCACTAGGCCGAAGAGGCGGCACCGTGTCCACACGCGCGTCCATAAGTGTGTAGTGAGTTAGAAGACCAAACTCTGGCGGGGTGGCGACAAAGGGTGCTAACTGCGATTAACATGGCACCGCCATCAAGGTCAGCAGAGGACACCGTGGTGGATCTAGTGGTAGTTTTTCACATTCAGCTGCTCCGTCAGCCCCCAACCCGGTCGTCCAAACTCAAGGCCGGGTGGCGCACGTGAGATGGCTCACAAGAGTGAGATTCCAGATTCAACATTCAACATGGTATTTGGTGCCTACTTACTAAAATCACCGCGGTATCCCTTACGTCCCTAGATGACGGGGTCAACCAAATCGCAGTTAGCATAGCGATATGATTAACCTTGACATATGTTTTGACAAGTCATTTTGAAATTAATGCTAATTATTTGCTTGTCTATCTGCTACGCAGCGACTCTACTCACTAACTTATTAAGTTATTATATAGACTCAGCGATATAGGAAGCTTTTTGGTGTTTATAAATTGACGAGTAAGTAGATATTAAAGAAGGGACAGGTGCACCAAAGAAAAATAGCATTATTTTCTAAACGTGTACCAACCTACTTAATTCGCTCGACGGCAACTAAGTACGCAAACTAATTGAAGCTCTCTTGCTCGCAAGAGTAGATATTGTTAATAAACTTATCTGCCAATAGGCTATTGTGAACGGTCGGCTACACTTTTTGACACATCCAGCGCTTTCTTTTTACGAACGGTAGTAATAATGCTCTACCTACTGTAAGTAGGTGAAAAAAAAACAAAGTAATTACTGCCAGTACTTTGCATCTTTATAAGGTTTCAGATCTCATTTCAAATAGAGGTGAATATTTCTTATGTGATCTATTGACATATAATCCAACGAAAAAGGTCACGCTAACATTTTATTTTATTAATAACGTGTGTTGACTATATTCTTTTGTGTAAGGTTTCATGCTCTACTTCCAATATACTGATTTATTACCTACTTTATGCATCCTGCCTTTTTATGATCACGCGAAAATGGAGTTGTATTTTCTATTCATAAGAAATGCATTACATAAACCTATTCTTGAAACAATAATATTTATTGGTATTGAATGTTTGTACAGAAGATTGTGAAGATTTTTAAGAATTACTATTACGATGGATTTGTCGCACGGACCTACGGGAAATTCTTGGTAATCACATGATAAATAAAATACATAAATAAGCTTTTCGTAGTTATTTGGTTTTAAAATGATGGGTGATTATTGGAACAGCTATCATAATAAAGTGTAGGTAGGTACCCAGTTGTTTGTATGGTAGATGGGACAGCCTAATGGCTAACCTACTGGTTTGCCATTAGGTAATCCCATCTACCAGCTCAGAAAGCGGCGGAGAGGAAAGATAAACATACCGATAAATGGAAAACGTAGTAGATATTTTGTTACGTAAACATAAACACTACGACTGCAAATATTGATATCAGCAGTAACTTAGTTTACACAAAATTTACTTTTGGACGTTGTAACCGACGATTGTAAGCTTCCGTAATCGGGTATTGTTGTGCTACATTTGACCTGAAGATGATACACGAGGTCACCGTTGTTATTCGTTTGAACTGTGGCAGTAAATTGAATACAAGTAGGTATAAAAACCAGTCGAGTGCGTGATGGGCCACGCATAATGTTGAGTACCGTATTTTCCCTTAGAAGGACTTAAGAACAATATACGTTTCAACACCCGAGAAACTTGGTTACTTAGGGTAACTTTAGAATGGCAGACGCCGACAGTTTGCAGTTGCACCTCCACCTTTTCTTTTAGGATGAGTGCGGTCAGTACTCCCGACAGTCCGACACGCTTGACTGGAAGTTCATTAGGATTACACTCGGCAACCCACAGAACCTACACAACTATTGTACTTACATAGTATATTGTACATACTATTACACATAGGTATATCTTAAATAAGTTAATTTTAAGCGATGAAGACGCGATAGATAATTTTGTATGATTGTACATACTTACGTAGGTACTTACATACTAACTAAATAAAAAAATAAAAAAATAGGAATCTTTTACAACTAACACACTTTATAATCTTGACTAGAGGCTCGTTTATACCGATTGCGCAAATGTTATAGAGACTGATAATCGATAGAAGGACGGACGGTAAAACTATGTACTTACCACATTATATTAGACGGGGTGCCCACGATGCTAAATTGGAATGAACTCGAAGAAAACTGAAATGAAACTTGAAGCGTCATTCAGACCTATTGTGTTGCAAAGCTAAGATGATAAAATGATAAAACTGTAAATAATGTATACCTTTTCATCGGTGGGGGGAGCGGCTATTGATTTTCAAAACTTAAAAAAAAAGTGTTGCACTCATTCCTCCAGATAATCGTCAGATTTTGAGAAAGCACGTCTGGGACGTTAGGATGAAGCATAATACATCTTAACCTGACGCGCTTGAGTATCTCAAAATAACAAATTCTTTTTGCATGTTCTAATAGTGTCCACGAGATTGCGTCACACCCAAATCGTTTTTAGGGTTCCGTACCTAAAAGGTAAAAAACGGAACCCTATTACTAAGCCTCCGTCGTCTGTCTGTCTGTCTGTCTGTCTGTCTGTCTGTCACCAGGCTGTATCTCATAAACCATGATAGCTAGATAGCTGAAATTTTCACAAATTATGTATTTCGGTTGTCGCTATAACAACAAATACTAAAAATAAAAAAAATAAAAAAATTAAGGGGGGGTCCCATACAAAAAACGTGTTTTTCTTCGTATATTTTGCTCAAAATTACTAACTGTTACAGGAAGACGCTTTAAATTTTTACAGAATATGTAGTTGTATATTACCTTTCAAAATAAATAATTTAATTAAAAAAAAGTAAATAATAAAGGGGGGCTCCCATACAACAAACGTAATTTTTAAGCAATTTGTTACTCGATCTTAATAAACAGGTAGAAACTTATAAAGTATTTAAGTATACATACAACGAACGTGATTTTCTTTTATAGATGATGGTACGGAACCCTTTGCGCGCGAGTCCGACTCGCACTTGCCCAATTTTTTTAGGTTCACTTAAAATCCCCTTAGAAACTCTGACACGCTCGATTAATTTTCTTCTTTTTGCATTTTAAAATCTTTCGTAGGAACACCACATTCCTACTTTATTAAAAACTAGCTGACCCAGCGAACTCCGTATCGCCTTTTTAAGAGTTTTTATTTAATTCCCTTTTTTCCAAGCCCTTTTTCCAAAGTTACCATTGACTTAGCGCTTAATCTCTTATCATTCCAGGGTCTATAAATGATGCAAAGATAAACATAGATTTTTATATATATAATAGATGGTATTTTTGAATTCCCCATTCCTTAAAATATCGGAGACGATACCCTTAGCCACTTTAAAAAAATCCCGTCCACCATCTTTGATTGCCTATCCGTCATCTTTGATCACGAAATAGATGTTGTATTTAGATTCGCCATCCCTTAAAACATTGGAGACGATAACCATATTGTTTTTTTTAACTTTTTCATTTCGTCATCTTTGATTTCTCATCCACCATCTTTGATCACGAAATAGATGTCGGATTTGGATTCCCCATCCCTTTAAATATCGGCGACGATACCCATATCGACCTTAAAAAATAATCCCGTCCGCCATCGTTGATTTCCTATCCGCCATCTTTGATCACGAAATAGATGTTGTATTTGGATTCACCATCCCTTAAATCATCAGAGACGATACCCATATTGATTTTTAAAAATTTTCCCATCCACCATCTTTGATTTCCCATCCGCCATCTTGAATCACGAAATGGATGTTGTATTTGGATTCCCCATCCCTTTAAACATCGGAGACGATACCAATATTGATTTTTTTAAATTTTCCCATCCGCCATCTTTGATTGCCCATCCGCCATCTTTAATCACGAAATAGATGTTGTATTTCGATTCTCCACCCCTTAAAATATCGAATGCGATACCCATATTGATATTTAAAATTTTCTCATCCGCCATCTTTGATTTCCCGTCCGCCATCTTGGATCTCTAAATAAATTTAATGTTATTAATTAGCGTCCCGAAAATCTCGAAAACAATACCCATATAGATTGTATCCTATGCGTTTAGCCTTTTTTTGCCTTTGACCCAACCCTCCCCCTTCTCGTTTGACCATTTTATTATTTTTGTCTGGCCCCTAAAAGTTGTGGCGTAATTTTATATAGCCAATTATTCCGAAAGGCTATACCTTTCGGAATAATTGGGCTATCATAGGCAATAACAATTTTTAAAATCCGACTGCTAGTTCCTGAGATTAGCCGACATTATGTTTTAGCCTTTTTAGCCTTTTGCCCGGCCCCAAAGGGTCGAAGCGTTATGTTATATAGCCTATAGCCTTCCGGAACAATTGGGCTATCGTATACAAAAAGAATTTTTCAGATTCGACCGGTAGTTCCTGAGATTAGCGCGTTCAAACAAACAAACAAACAAACTCTTCCGCTTTATTATATTAGTATAGATATACGTAGGACATGGATGCTATCGATATCTGACGCGCTCGAGTAAATCCCTTCATGGCATCCCCTACTATATCAAACTTTCCTTATCAGTTACTATGGAACCCTCAAAAACAAAGGATTATAACTAGTTTATTTCGTGCCTTAAATTATGGCACAGTATTATATAGACCACAAATCACATTAATGCTAGTCCAAAGGCAACGACCTTTCCTATTAGAGGTTTGCGGTGTTAATTACATCTTACATTAACATGAATGTAACATGTAATTAAAATGTGATCACATAAAGTTATTTAGGTTAGTTTTGACGAGATGTAATACGTAATTTATATCATTGAGGTCAGATATGGTTATATAACGTTATGAATAGATATAGATCACTGGCGGCACAGCTGTAATTAAATAAATACAAAAATGCAATTCGTTGCACAAAATAGATTACTGTAGCTTATAAAATTGGTTTCTTATTGATTTCTTTCTGTGGGATTCCAAACCCTAAAGAATAAAAAATAAACGGTTATGTAAGTACTATCCACACCCCTCTAGTGACCAACCCAACCTAATCTAAAAGTCTAGGCACTTAAGTTTGAGTATAAACTAACTTCGTAGATCGTTTGGTCTACGACGTAGACAGGCTGCTACGAGACCTTAATTTTAGGTTAGGCGTTAGATAGTGTGGTGCGAGTGTGGATCGATATATACAGTGTGTTGATATGCACTTGCAAAATATTTTCACCTTTCAGGGGTTAATATACTACTACAACAGAATACTTACATAAAAAATACACGAAAATATAAGTCACTAAAACTTAAAAATATTTTTTCGCAATCATGCATTTCAATAATCAGCTGGGTGTATTGACCGCTGTCGCCGCTCAGCTGATCGCCGCGAGCTCGCATTGCAGGTACAATCAAACAAGTCGGCGGTGGACCAGTTTGAAAAAAAAATCCCTTGGCTCGCTCATAGAGTCGAGGCACACTAGAAATTGTTTTTTATACGCGTATCAATGTGTGTGTAAGGTAGCACTGGAAGCGACGATGTCTTGCTGAGCGATTCTCGCCCTTATGGTGGTATAGTGGGAAGTTGTTCTAACACGCACAAGCACACGTACCTACCGTGAAGTCTTATTCTGCACCAGTAAACAGTTTATTCTGATTTACTATTTAAGTAAAATTTTATGAAAATAGGGTGTTATATCATCGCACACTGTTTGAAATAATTTTAGGTGAATAAGAATACTGTCTATATTTAACAATATAATTAAATTAAATCTTAAAATAATAAAAAAAACGAATTAATATATACAAGGGAAAATTCAAAAAATTAAAATTTAGAATGCGTCATGAAACTCATCCGCATCGCAGTCAATTGGAAGCGTACCCAGAAGACTGGCAGCATTGCCTCGTTGGATGGCTATACTTATTTTTTGAGCCAAATACGTGCCAGCCCTCTGGTCACGCGAGGCGTCTATAAGTCTCTTTGCGAGATCTCTAAAAAGTGATCGCGCACTTGGACCCCATGGCCCCAATGTTTCGACCCCAAACGGCTCAAATACATAATCTCCTATTAGATTTACATATTTGCGCCGTTTGAGTGTCTCCGCTGTAGCAGCAGCAGCGCCCGCACAACCTGCTGCGCTGGGAAGATGAGATGGCTGTCTATATTGTTTTATTAAAATATTTTGCAAATGCAGATCAACATACTGTATAGGACAAATATAGCAAGTTGAAGACTGATGAAAATGCAATAAAGATGTAATGATTCGTTACAAAGCAGAAAACTTCGATACAGTCAACAGTACGGACTTTTAAAGCTTGGTTTTTAGAAGCTTTGTATTCACATGTTCCTTTATCTTACGTACGCTGATTGCGTGATTTAAACACCTAAACCTGCCTTAAGAATCGCTTTATTAAATATTTAGAAGTCTATTCAATAGCTATTTTTTTTTAATAGTTGATTGAATCAGGCTTTACTTGGCGGAACTCCATTGTAACCTAATGGAGGAAAAAGGAACCCACCACGCACCCTCGGATTGACCACCCAACTATTGCAACAGAAAAAGGTTGACAACACAATAGTTTAGACTAGTGTCAGTTTATTTTAGAGGTACTGACGCCCTATAACGACTGTCAAAGATTTTCAGGACAACCGGGACCGACGGTTTAAAGTGCACCTCCGTCCATCTCTGAGGCACGAGACAAGTGATAATTAACAATTCAATTCGCACATAACTCTGAAAAGTCAGTGGTGCGCGCCGTGGATTCGAACCCGATACTCTCTGCATGGTATCTCCACTAGGCTATCGCTGCCTTTTAAATAACTAAGAGAGCACAAATAATATATTACATCACAAATAGAGTCGGGAATAACTCACGAGACATATTGACATATGGCGGGCCATAACATGGCACGCGCTCTGATAAATAGGGTATCGTGAGGAAATTTAAATACATGTGTTGTATTTGTTGTTCTAATGTATTGGCGTCATTTAGTGACAGAGACGAATTGGAAAATATCTAATAAATACGAAATATATCCTTATTTAGTGCTTTTTGAAAAGGACAATGGAGATGTAGATTTATGTACTAAATAGGGGCAAAGAGCAACAGATTTACCAGTAGAAAAGTATATAGGAGCGACTTCGAGTTACCGAGTTGATTGATCAGCTTTTGACAGCTCTCAATAGTTCCATACAATTACAACCATAACCTCGAAACAGAATTGTATTGAAAGCTGTCAAAAGTGTCGTACAAAGACCACTTCTAAATTTCGCCGCTAGAGGCGCGCGGATAATCTTTGCATCGCCAATATTGGGACCGGCTATTAATGATATCTTATCTTCGTGATAACATGGTTATTTTATTATGCCTGAACAACCAGTTACTATTCTGGACGCAACATTTACCAGTAGATATTTATTTTTATTTATGGAAATGATTATTATTGTATAAGATAAGCATTGCCATAACGCAAGGGGATCGGTGTAGGTCACCTATAATTTAGAAATGAATACCTACATACTCGTAAAGTTGATGTAGATAACACAATCGACATATTATGGTATTACAGCTTCTTCAACTAACCGAGAGGGACATTTTCGCGCACACCATGTGTCCCTTAGGGTGACATGTTGCCCTATTGGGGTTAATGGACGTGCATGTGTATTTAGTTACTATTGCAACAGGTAGGTACAGTTTGATCTTTAGTTTCTGAGTTCAAATCATACAACATGACTGATTTTCTCGCTGAGAATTTTAAAACATCACATGACCTTGTAACTTTGCAGGTTTAAATCTCTTTGACAGCCAAGTCTACTGAAGACTTGTCTGACTTTTTACACCAGTGTGACTCTTGTTTGTATGTTCTGTTATTGATGTATTTAGATGCAAAGCCAAGGAATAAGATATCCTACACGTACAGTCAGAACGTGGTGGGAAAACGTGATCAGCTGCCGTGGTACGATTTTAGTCACCTTGCCGACTCGATGACGTTCGGCGCGTAGATTGCCCCGCTTCAAGGTGAGATCGTATTAGGGCTTTGATCGGGCCTATCTGTGCGCTGGACACTGATCAAATCCTCGTGAGACGTGAGGAGACCCGGGGAAGGTGGTGCCTAATTACCAGAGATATAAGACTTCTGATATCTGATTAGGCACCATCTTCCTGCAGTCAAATTTTCACCCATTGACTCACACTGCCTATATACTTTAGAACCTAAAGATAAACATATTGGATGAGTCATGATTCGTCAGCCCAACATATTATAGTGTAAAGTGTGCGTGATATTATGGTACTCAACAACTTAAAATATCAGATATATTTCAGTACCGTCACGGCCATTGAAATATAAACATATTTAGATATTTTAAAGTCATGTAAACAACGATATCGAATTCAAAAGTGTAGTAATGGTAACTATTACAATTATTATTGCTTGTAATTAAGTAAATAATTTTTCACCACAGCAGCTCAAACATGCCGATTTTGCTGCGAGACAACAGTGAACGAAACGCGATTTTGATTCGAGCGTGAGTAAAAGTAGCTTTTTAATTTTTCAATCTTCAGTGCCACGAATTGACATTGTTCAGCCATAAATTTGAAATATTCGAATTTTACTGTGCTCTGTCTCGTTCACATGCATATAAAAAGTGAGTGAAAAAACAAACCCCTTCGAATTCGAAATTCGATTTTGGAATTCGACCTCAAAGAAAACACCTTCCGAAACGCAAATAAAAAAAGATATTTGTAATAAAGAAATTACTTTTTTTATATGTTATTGTTTATATGTTTAATTTATTATTGGATTTTAATAAAAATAAGTCTAATTAATAGAATAAAATTGGTATTTAACCAATACATTTTTATTTGGAATTACAACAATGATACATTTGAAAAAGAAACATCAGGGACGCGGTATTAAAACGCGATTTAAAAAAGTAGCGGGAATAAAAATTTCGCTGATGCTGATACAGTACATAAATAGCATAACGTGGTAAATTATATTAATATATAAAATAATCTAAAAAGATGAGTGAAACTAGCGATGATGACTGTACTTTAACACCAGAAGAGTTAAATCAACATGCAGAATTCAAACTATTCCTGTTCAATTTATGTCTCCTAAGTAATTGTGTTCTCACTGCTGTGGTGAAAAGTTATGTGTGCTACACGAGAGCAAAGCTTTTTGTATCTCGTGCTGTTGAGTCCCTCACCACGCTCAGGATTCTAACTTCATATCGTAATATATAATCATAGAATCCTTCGCTTGCTCGGGACTCAAAATCAGCACTCGAAACAAAAAACAACTTTGTTCTCTTGTTGCACAAATAACTAATATTATTTTGTACTTACTTCATTTATGTCCCGGTTGTCATGAATATCTTTAACAGTCGTTATAGGGCGTCAGTACCTCTAAAATAAACTAACACTAGTCTAAAAACCATGGAATATCGCTATCCCTTCGGGTTGCGGAGGTCGGACAGGCAGTCGCTCCGTGGAAAAGCTAATATTCCGCCAAATCCGGTTAGACTAGAAAGCGGACTGAGAATAGGATAACGCTAGGAGGATGGTGATGATGTATAATAATGATGTAAAAAACATACATAAATTGCAGCTTTGCTGAAACTAAAACTAAAATCAAAATCATGCAGCTTCAATAGCACGACTGAGAAAGTATCATGTGGTCTGCCCGTAGGTATGTCAGAATCGACCTATGGGTCTGTTTTTGCAAATATATCTTTATAATAATAACATACATAGTTTTTAGCTTTGCTAAAATAACGCAAATTTTATGAAATTTTGGAAACTATGATATTATACAAAATATAGTAGGAACCGGAACAAGTGTCTGCCATTAAGTTTTTCTATAAATAAATATATAGGTATATTTTGAGATATCAAAACGGCAGACATGCTGCGAACACGTTTTGAAAGGCTACGGCAGATGAATTAGTTTATCTAGCATTATTAATATGAAGTTTGCTACTATACCGTAAGTCTGCGGAATACTGGCTCTCAGTCTATAGTATTAATCCTGACGCCGTGACTCTATCTAAATTCGTATCAGATAAGCTCTTAATATTGATTTGACTGACTCGTCATCGTCACCGCTCTTCCCCCGGCTATTCATTAGCTCGCGGTTGGCATTTACTGCCATCATATAGCTTGGCAACAAATAGTTAGCTTCGATAGGCTTATGGTAAACATGTTAACACTTAGATCTTTAATAGAGATTGCAGCTTCTGTCTTTTTTTCGGCAGTAGGCTTGCGTCTATCACTTGTTTCTTAAAACGTAGCAGACTAAAAGTGTATATCTTTATCGGAAAAATGCCTTTTTGATGTATTTAGCCTTAAATAAACCAATGTTTTAAGACATTGCTATCTAGGCTGAAAACTTTCACTATGCACTGTAAGTTCAGTTCAGTACAGTTAGCTTACATCTAGTCAGTATTCACTTTTGTATTGGATCCAACTTCAGGTTATACTAAATTTACGTTACCTCGGACTAGCGTAAATTTCTAAGTAAATTTGGCACGTTTTCAAACAGTACATCGAGAATAATATGGGGCTGGGGCCTTACTAATAGGTAGCTGAGCTCGAGTCTGGTGGGTCAATAGAACCTGCCTGAGTCGCTCGTAGATGGTAGTTATTTACCGTCTGGTTTAAGTGATCTGTGGATTTATATCTACAAAGTGAAATTGATATAGTAAGAAGAACAAACTGCCATGCCAAAGATATTGGGTTCAAATCAACAGCGTTAACCGGTTGCATACAAGAATTTATCCTTGGAGCCCGGGATCCGCTTTCTAGTGTAACCAGATATGACAGAATATCAGCTTTTCCACAGAGCAACTGCCCTCTGAGTCAGGGCCGATTTACCCATTTGGCAGAGTAAAGCCCCACCTAGTCCTAAATACAGACACTGGTTAGTATACGGCGAATACAAACCTCATTCTACAAAAAAAAAGAGTAAAGGTATTGGACAAAATATACAGTTACAGTTTCTGTAGGTATAAGATGAATTATCCAATGAGAATAGTTAAACGTCTTATTTTATGAAGAAGTAGGTATATTTACACAACCCCCCCGTGGGATCTCCATCTTGTCGTGGTGGGGGGGCTTAGTAACCGTGGATTGGTCACCCGCGGTGAAGCTAAGAGGGATCCAGGAGGGGACGCTCCGCGTGGGCTTGACGGAGGCCTGCGCAGGATGCGTCCAAAGGGGTGGGTGCGAGGGACAGTTCTTCTGTCCCTCGCAGTCGGGTGCGGTCGCGGGAGGAGAGGCGTGTCGGTGTTGCGTTGCCGCGTGCCCTATCTCCCGCGACCAAATGGAGCCGCACCATCGTTGCGTCGCGGTGGGGCCGCAGAGGAAGAGGAGATGCGGTGTTGCGTTGCCGTCCTCCCTATCCTCTGCGGCCGCTGAGTGTTTTGGCGGCGGAGCCCAACACCTTCATCCGCCGCCAAGGGGGTTTTGTTCGGGGCCCGCCTGACCATCTGGCGGGCCAATACCCGTCGGGGGCTAGCGAGGAATGCTTCAGCGATACCCGACCCTTCGACATACGGGTACGTGAGGAATACGGGTTGGTTTTTAGTCAGTAAGAGTCTGACAGTCCCCTTCGCCCTTCCCCCAGGGCGGAGGGACTCCATGAGGATATTCCAACACGACACCAAAAAAAAAAAGGTATATTTACACAAACAAAATATATTCAATTTAAGAGTTTGTTAAAATATATCAAAATATTTATATTAAGTGAAGTAACTATTTAGTAATCTGTGATTAAGTATTTCTTTTCGTCACAAAACTATTCCAAAGTATTATATTTATAAAAATAAGATATCTTCATTTGTATTTGATTCCTTTGTAGCAAACATAATTATGTTCTTGACATATTTTCTCATATTAGCATTATTAATATCGATTCATTAAGAAACGTACGACAATAACAATGCCCATTGGTTCGTATTATATAGTTGACTCATACAGCTGAATTGCAAAATAAATGTTCATATCTGTACTTGATTGCGCAATGGTTCTTCGAAGTTTTCAGCTTCTGTCTCTTTCAACTTGATGAGAGATCATCAAGTCATCTTTCTCGGAAATATTGTAATATTGTTAGTTTTCTATAAATGTGTGCCTCTGGTTTATTGGGGTCGGCAGTATATCACATAATATGTATAAAAATTCATCAGGCATAGTATATGCATGCAGCCAGGGAGATGTATAGGGAAGTAAGTAAAAAAAATTGGGCAAGTGCGAGTTGGACTCGCGCACGAAGGGTTCCGCACCGCATAACAGAAAATCACGTTCGTTGTATGTATACTTAAATATTTTTCAAGTTTCTACCTGTTTATTAAGATCAATTAACAAAATGCTTAAAAATTACGTTTGATATACATCAAACGTAATTTTTAGGAGCCCTCCTTATTATTTACTTTTTAGGGTTCCGTAGTCCACAAGGAACCCTTACAGTTTCGTCATGTCCGTCCGTCTGTCCGTCCGCAGCCTAGCTCAAAGACGCCTGGTGCTAGAAAGCTGATATTTGACATGAATATAGACATAAGATATTGCAACAAAACTGTAGAATAAAATGGAGGAAAATAAATTTTTTAAGTCCCCTACTTAAATAGTGGGGTTGTATCATTGGATACGTTTTAAAAAAATATGATTAGTTTGCTCAAATCATTTTTCGATCAAGTGATTGGTTTGTCAAATATCAAGCTTTGAAGTGAAAAAAATTGTTAGACTCAAGTGTCCACCCCCCCCCCCCCCCTCTGTCGGCTAAACTATTAATTTGGAAGAGGTGAAAGAAATCACAAATGTAGTACATATAACGAATTTAAAAGGAAAACTATCACGGCTAAGTAGATATCACTAGTTTACGAGTAATCGTCGGTTAACTTATAAATACCTATTTCTGTGAGTTTACATTGGGCGCGCTGGCTTAATCTTAAAGATATACGTACTTTGGTATGTGATGTACTACGGTAGTACGTATGTATAGTAGTTGTATATCTTGGAAACCACATTTTATGTTTACAATACATAACTGGATACATACCTAGTATTTTTCTAAACAAAACTTAGGTTCTTATAATAGTGTTATTAAAATTATTTCTTCAGCAAAATAAACAGTCGGATTTGTTGTACATTAATACCCTTTGCAGCAAGTCATTATGGGTAACTACGGAACCCTACATGGCGCGTGGCCCGACACGCACTTGGCCGGTTTTTTTTAATTTATTTAATTATTTATTTTGAAGGGTAATATACAACTACATATGCTGTGAAAATTTTAAGCGTCTACCTGTTACCGTTAATAATTTTGAGAAAAATACGAAAAAGACACGTTTATTCTATGGGGCCCTTAATATTTTTTATTTTTTTATTTTTAGTATTTGTTGTTATAGCGGCAACGGAAATAAATAATTTGTGAAAATTTCAGCTTTCTAGCTACCACGGTTTTGAGATACAGCCTGGTGACGACAGACAGATAGACAACGGAGGCTTAGTAATAGGGTCCCGTTTTTTACCTTTTAGGTAGGTACTGAACCCTAAAAAAGCACGGGTGCCGCACGTAAACCGGAAGTGCAAGTACGTTGGGCTTAGCTTACGTAGATTCTGAGCAAATTAGAGCCAATGCAAGTAATCAATTTAAATTGTTTTGGGGGGCAAAAACTTTATTACTACTTATATATTATTTGCTATTTATTATTGACAGGCTTTTGAGGTCCAGATCTCGTCACAGACATGAAACGTTAGGTGATGTAGGAGGCCTTTAGGATTAATACGCAGTCATAGCTATTTGTCATATAACCATATAGGTACACTGCCTTTGTAATTGCTCTACAAATATATAATTATATTCTGTATAATTTATAATATGTACTAAAATGACTACAGCTTTGTTAAAAAAGCGAATTGTCATCTTCAATGAACGAACGAATAAATTCAAAACTCTAGCTCGTAGAATGGTCGATTTATTAAACTTTTGAAAATTTAATTTGTAACTGATTTATATTTCGCCGGTTAGACCAATTTTAAGGTTCAACAAAGGAGTGTAAGCGATGCCATTTACCATTAATAATATAATTAAGTACTGAGAATTTTTAATATTCCCCTATAACTTTACTGAGAATAACGTCTCTGAAATCGGCAATAAATACGTGTGCTAAAGTGTGTTATTAGTTTTACAAGAATCTTTTTTATTGGGCGGTAGGAGGCAGTGATCTTAGGGGGATACGCTTTGATTTATCGTAAGAGGCTAGCTTCATGGTCCCTGTATGCTTGTTTAATACCGCCGACTAGTATATGGAAGTAGTGTACCTATTTTTTATTATAGTTAGAGTGATTATGTTGCCAGCGTATAAAATACTTTACCCTTGTTGACAGTTCAACATCAAATTCTCCTAGTAAGTATTTACTCTATCGCAAGTTTGTCTACTCCTAAAGGAGATTCAGCTAAGCAATGCTATTTTCAACATATCCTAGATAAAGCCGCGCTATTGCCCAACTTACTTTTCTTAATTGGTATTTAACAAACCTGCCAAGGTTCTGTCTTGTGTACCAACTTAAATAATAATTAAAAAAAAATATTTGTAGACTAGGGAACCATAGCGACCGGCACCTTGACAACACATAACAGGGGTATCCATCGTTACGAGCACCGGTTTTGTGGTACAATGAGGCAGATGGTACGCGACTGATCTGTTGAGTTGAAAGTAGGTAACGTCGCGATACTCTGCGAATCTATCAGCATCGGCTCTGTATATAAACATAAACTGTCCCACTGCTGGGCACGGGCCTGTTCTCATTATGAGAAGGGTAAGTCCATAGTCCACCACGCTGGCCAAGTGCGAGTTGGCAGACTTCACATGTCTTTCGAGGACATTATAGAGAACTCTCGGACATGTAGGTTTCATCACGATGTTTTCCTTCACCCTTTAGCAAGCGATAAAAACAATTTAATACATAAGCAGTTACGCACTCACTAGAGAAAACTGAAACATTCTGTGGCAGCTTTGGCTTTGCAATGTTTATTTTTTACATTCCCATCTTTGTTGTACTCTTATAATTATGTTTTATTTCAATTCCATATCTTTAATCACTGTCTCACCTGGCCGGAATTAGCATACCTACACATGAATAAGTTAGGTACATCTACCAAGAAAGGCGAAAATTAGACATGCATCCAAACATTTTTTTATAAGAATACCAACATTAATTTTAACTGATCAGCACAGGTCTGTAAAGTATGGTCTTTTTTACGCACAGGGCAGACAACTGAATGGAAATCGGTGTCTAGTTAACATGACTTGCAATGGAAGGATTGCCTTTATCTCTTCAAATTATCTTGCATACCATTACACATACATAGTGAACTGATTGATTTGAATGTAATGTCTGCATTTATGATAAAATCACTTTAAGTAATAAGTAAGTACATAATTATTACGGTCGCTATAATAGCGATGATAAAAATGTTTTTCTTTAAAAGCTATAAGTATATAAATTAAATGATCTTTATACAGTAAAATAATTATGATTTACTTTATTAAGCGATTATTTGCTTACGCTGAGGTATGAAATTAGCATTTCAGTCAAAGATTAAGACAAGAACGACATCAAGTAAAAACTGTGAACAACAGGTCATGACAGGACGTGTTCGAATAAGGAGGCGAGACAGAAGAAATATTAAAACGCTAGCTAAATCTGATTAGGATTACTTGTTTAACTTTACGAAATAAGTAATAGGTATGTTTCAGTTAATCCGTACTTAGGTAGGTACTAATATCTAATCTGTGGTTACCTACGTCTGAAAGCTCTAACCTAGTTTAATGTTGCCTATTACGTACGTACATTGTACCAGCCGGCGCTTTAAAATCAATTGTTTTTATTGATGTTTACTTACTTGTTACTGTGTCCATGAAATAGATAACAGGTCACTTTCTAACAATGACAGATGGCTGTGCATTTAAATGTTGATGTTCATGTAAATTGTGAATTCATCAAAGCTCAAAAAGCTTGATTTTATTTTATGAGAAGATATTGCATTATTTTTAAATAAGCATCAGTAATTTGAACGCAATAAAACATTTGATTTGTTATTCGGCACCGGGAGCCGTTTTCATGAGCATGCAAAATCGCGCAAACAGCTGAAAATTGGCTGTCATTTTCCACGCTCCGAGCGCGATTTTACGATCTTATTCAAGATTTATAGTTCTCTAGAATTCTAAACTGCTCAAATTTATTGAAATATTTTATGCTTATATCAAAACACAATTGAGGTTATGTCAGGAAATAAGATTTTCACCGGATCAATTGAGTTTCGCTTAGAAACCGCACTCACCTTCGTCGGGAGGTTTATTTCCGAATGCAAAATCCTTAAACCCTCGCCAGTTGACGGTGTATCGTCCGCTGCGTCGCACCATCATCGCTAACAGTCAGTAAACAGCGCTCGGAGCGCGGAGCGTGCACTAAACGGATAACACGTTGGTCACTAGCGGAGACAGGAGTATTCGCCGGCACCGGCAGATATTCGCACGAGACGTGCGCCGTGCGCGGTATCGATGCGTGGCGCGGGCCGCGTGACGCAGCGCGCGGCGTCAGCTGAGCGCGGCACGTCACACCGGCGCCGCGCCGCCACGCGCTTGCGCAAAACCGCCCGCCCGCCTTCCCGTCCCACGAGCGTCCACATCTGCCGTACTCGTCCACTACACTCAGCATGCCGGTTTAAATAACATTAAGTGGCTGTGATTTCCTCCGACACATTGCTATACTACAAACACCAAGAGCGAGAGAGTAAATGCGCTAACAGATGCTGGGCGGCTCTAATAATTTTGAGCGATACATTCTATTACACTATACGTCAGGCGTCTCAGACGAATTATTCGCACGCTCTGGTTATTTTTTGAGTGGCAGACAAGTTTTACTACCGCACGCGATGTCTACCAACAATAGCACTCATGCCACTATAATTTTAGACTACCATCGCGAAACCAAAATAAAGATTACGGAAGTTTGTACGAGCGTTATTGTAGTTGCAGGAAATCATTGCATCCTCGCTGCTCTGAAAATATTCTTATTTATTGAGAAAGTTCTCAACTATATAAACAATACGCGGGTATATAAAGATGTCTTATTCAAAGCTATGAAAATGTAGTCATAAAGCAAGCAACATAAAAATATTACGATCGTACTATAAAAATTGCGTGCCACTCACATTTTGCTACTTCACGTACATTTAAAAGTTCTTATTTTTAGAATAGGTACATACACACATAAGATATGCTTTCATCTATGCTTTTGACACGAATTCAATGTAGCGCTGATGGCTGTTGAACGTCGTGTATAAGTATACTGGCAAAACTGTGACGTCTATCGTTTCGTGGAAGTGTGCAAAACTCATGCAATAAATGGAACATCAATGCTCAGTGGACTAGTATCAGTAAAAATCTGCGATGTCCTATTGACCACATTTCTTATTTTTAATCACCGAGTACAAATAAACAGCGAGTGCGTCATCAGAGCAATATTTTGCGAGAGTCGTGTCATATGATTTATCAATAATATAAGTAATTATCTATTCTCATATTTTCGGTAAAGAACATAAAATGGTTCACAGGAATGACAAATTTGTGATAATGGGATAACCAAAACATTTCACTGTTTACAGTGAGCCACGTGTAATTTTTCAAACATCTTTATCATGTTTCTACGTCACATTGAAATAAACAATAAACGTACACGTATTATTTGAAATTACGAGTATATGGTTTCATCAGTTACATAATAATTACTTGATAAATATAATATCCGTAGAGTACGTCAGTTTTAATGGTGCTGGCTACTGGTCTAAACTATGGATAGGGCGATAGTGCTTTTCAGCTCAGCTTTTCTACAGGGCGACTACCGTCTGACCTTCACAACCCAAAGGACAGCAAAGATAGTTATTTGGGTTGCGGAAGTCAGACGGTAGTCGCTCTGTACAAAAGCTGATATTCTGTCTTATCAGACTAGTAAGGACCCCTAGTTCCAACGCGAAAGTCTTGGATGCAATCCGGATAATTCTATGACGGTGATGACTATTATCACGGACAAGTATTAGATAGGGTTTTAGATTGTGAATCGTCGCTTGCCACGAGTCTCGGAGAGCACGTTAAGCCCTGATTATGACCTGACACTCGTCTAAGCAACGTAATATCGCTATCTCCTTGGGTTTCGGCGGTCAGATTGCAGTCATTCTACGGAAAAGCTAAAAAGCCAAATCTTAGGTTAGATTAGAAAGCGGATCGCGAACTCCGAGGCGAGAGTTTTGGATGTTACTAGGATAACGCTAAGACGATGACTAGGTACAGCTATAACTGAAAAGAGGAAGTGAAAGAATATAGGAGGCAGAAGAGATTTTGCATGCAACCGAATGGTAACCTCACATCTTCTTCATTCTCTTAACGTTATCCCAGTTTCAATCTGGGGTCCGCTTACTAGTCTAACCGGATTTGGCTGAATATTAGCTTTTCCACAGAGCGACTGCCTGTCTGACCTCCGCAACCCGAAGGGATAGCCATATTCCATGGTTTAGACTAGTGTCAGTTTATTTAGAAGGTACTGACGCCCTGTAATGACTGTCAAAGTTCTTCATGACAACCGGGACCGACGGCTTAACGTGCTCTCTGAGGCACGGGACAAGCGATAATTAACAATGCAATACGCACATAACTCAGAAAAGTCATTGGTGCGCGCCGTGTATTCGAACCCTCTGCATTGCAGTCCGTTGGTATCTCCACTAGGCTACCGCTGTCTCATATTCGTCACATATTCTAGGCAATTCTTTTAGTCTATGTTTATCTTTGTCTGGAGTAATTCAGTGCTTAGGTTTTCCATATACTTAATTTTACTTTGATTGGAGATAAGATTTGCACAAAATAAAAAAATAATCTTTGCTAAGTTGAATCATAAATGAGGAGATCCGCAGGAGAACCACAGTTACAGACTACGCTCTCCGAATAGCCAGGCTGAAGTGGCAATAGGTAGGGCACATAGCTCAAAGAACCGATGGCCGTTGGGACAGGAGTGTTCTGGAGTGGTGACCACGTGGTCGCCACTTCGGACGACGCAGCAGGGGCATCTTAACCAGATCCTCGGTTCTGAGGAGGATCTAGTTAAGATCGCGGGAAGCCGTTGGATGCGAGTGGCTGAAGATCGGTCTGTGTGGTGAACGTTGAGGGAGGCCTTTGTGTAGCAGTGGACATCTATAGGCCGACGTAATGAAGTTGAAATATAGTGTACAATTTTCTCAAGTATTAGTTGGTGCTTAGTCTAGTAGGTATAGTTATGTTTACTCGTTAAAAGTGTAATCAGTCCCTATCATGTATTATAACTATAAACATCTGAGAAACGTATGTTGCGAGTTGACGATATTAGTGATATCGCATCATCGCACATTCAGATCACAAGGAAGTTCTTTGAAACAGGATGATTTGATTTAGATAAAGCTAACTAGGTTGACGAAACAAAATGTCCAAGTGATAAACTTAAAGCGAGATGTGTTTTAAAAAAACAAGTTACGTGTTGAAGTTAATGTACAGACGTATATCTACAAATAATAATAAAATATAAACATTAGATAAAGAACTAATTAATGAGCGTTACAATATCTGAGTGGCAATAGCGGCGCGTGCTCGGGTCTGATAACGCGGGTCACAGGCTACACTTATAAGTGAGTGCGGGGACCGGCAGCGACACAGTGCCTGTTGGGTTATGCGCCGACGTTCTTTCCTACATTCTTTGAAAATTAAGTGATTATTTTCGAGTGCCAAAATGCCGTGGACTAGCATTAACAGGTAAATATTTTAGGTCCTCATTTCTATACGGTATCAGTAAAAATATATTTTATAAAACAGTTATTCTGATAATTATATTATTTATAGAATCACGAAGTTGTCAGTCAGTCGTTCCTCAATAATTAATGTAAACAAATAAATTTAATTTGTATGTATTTACAGAATTTACGCGAAACCCTCGAACACGAGCGCAGAAGCTCCGGTGTCCAACGCCCTAAAGGCAGGGCCGGTGCTGACGGCGGCGGCGGACTCTGGCGGTCGCTTCGAGCTGAGCCACCATGGCTACGGCAAGAGCTCCATCAAACTCCTCCACGTCCACCGCGACGCGGACTACCACTCTATCCGCGAGTTTGAAGTGTTCACGGAATTGAAACTGCAATCCGAATCCGCTTACGTCGTTGGGGATAATAAGGACGTGGTGGCGACGGATTCACAGAAGAATACCGTGTACTTATTAGCAAAGAAACATGGAGTGAAGACTCCTGAAGAATTTGGTGCAGTAGTAGTGGCACATTTCCTGTATATGTACAAACAAGTGGTAGAGGCTAAATGTAGAGTGGTCGAGTACCCGTGGGAGCGGCTGCAGGCCGGCACACCACACAATCACGCTTTTGTATTTTCGCCAACAGCAACCAGATGGAGCGAAGTATCCCAGGCTCGTCACGGTAAGATTCATGATCTGTTGTAAAATTTAACTATCTGTTATTGTACGAAGTGCCTGAAGTGTAAATGTGACGATCTGTTTGAAAAGTTTAGTGTTTATTTATAATTATTGTCTTTTGTTATTCAGAGGCCGTTATAGTAAAATCGGGCTTGAGCGGGCTCCGCGTTCTCAAGACAACACAATCAGCGTTTGTGGACTTTGTTCAAGATGAATACACAACGTTGAGCGATGCTGCTGAGAGAATATTTAGGTATGTATTATCCTTATTGGTGATTTATTGTAAAATTATTGTGTATTATTGTGTAAATATGCTTATTTTATTGTTTCTACACAGTACGGTGGTGGAGGCAGAATGGGTGTTCGATAGCATGCGAACAGCGGATTTCGACAATGCATGGCTCACCGTCAAAGACGCCATATTGGATAAATTCGCCGGGCCAGCTGATATTGGCGTGTACTCACCTTCAGTTCAACATACCTTGTATCAAGCTGAGAAGACCGTGTTAGAAAAAGTGTCTGAGGTAAGAGTGCCAAACGTTTTAAATTATGAAATGTGATATTAATTACGTTTATTAATTTATAGACCTGGTACACTATTTCCTCTTGAAGTGAAGGATAAAAATAGTGTCATGTCATCAGTTATCAGTGCCATAACTACTTTACCGAAATCGAAATTGAGGTCTTGAGAATACATTATTTTTAAAAGTTTATCAACATGACTGTGATTTGTTAACGAATAGATTATTTTAGGCCGTCGGTACTAATTCTGACCTATTTTGTTTTGAACACTTGCATTTGTTACAAAATCCTTTTTACGATCACTAAATGTCAACAATTAATAGCCATGTTTAACAACTAATTTCGTGTCGTAAACCTGCATTGATGCCTCATTTGCTACAGATTTTACTACATTTAACGCGTGTTTCTGGGTTAAATGATTTGCTTTTAGATATATAAATTAATTAATAGAGTCGTCTCTATCATAGCCAAACTTAGCTTCAATATTTGATCGAGTAGGTATATATTACTCTAGTCTTAATTGACAATGGAATAGAGGTCGCAAAAAGAGGGCAAGTTAATTTATTTAAGACAATATTCTATATCTGTAAAAAAAATTGCTTTGTTGCGACAGTTTATATAAAGTATCAATATGTCTTTTGAGTGGTACAGAAATAAACGTTACATGTGTCTATGTTTAGATTGTTCGGTCAATAGCCCGCAGTGTTGCCGCAGTAGACATTTCTCTCGGGAACCTTACTTTCTCAGGCTTTATTTATATATTTGCGATTGCGAGAAAGCTTCTTGAAAATCTTTTGTCCAAAAATTCGATTCGAGACGGATGTAAACAATTTCTTCAATCGTAAGCGAAAGCGAAATCTTTGTATACATTTTTGGCTCTTCGTGCCAAGTTTATATGGGCTCTCAATACAAGCTTTAACTGTGTCAAGTCCATGAAAATTCAGCGTTAAATTTATGGTGGAATTTCGACCCTTCGGGACCACCCACAGATAATTAATTAATGAGCCATCATATTGAGACAACAAAGAGTATTTTATCGGAAGTGAATCCGGTCAGTGGTGTAGTTAGTGTTGCCGCGTTATCTCGGCTGGACGTCACGCTACAGTCATATATTGTTTGTGATGGGCGTCACGTGAACCGGAGGCCAATAGGTTATCGACTATTAAAACCCGGAGGCTAATGCGTTTGTTTACAAATATATTTTCGTACAAGCAATCGCTTAATCTAGATTGTTTTACTTGCGTATAACCTCAAATTAGTGGAGATTAAAATTTATTATTATTTTTTGATTTTGGGTGGATTTATTCCTGATAATAAGTTGTTAAACAAGTTATTTGTAAATTACAAAACAAATATTTTTTAATATGATATAAGTATATTGCGTATGAGGTTATTAGGAGTTTGTTATAGTGATTGATATTAAAATATTCAACAACTAAACGCTAGCAGATCATATTTATTTGAATTAACTCAGTAAATATTAAAACGAATAATCGCTTAGCTTAACCAGAAGATTTTATAAGTTTTAACGCTTGCGTCTTTTAGTATATTTTTACTTTAAGTATTTTTGACTGCTACTTATCGCATCTCTCTTTCGCCAACAGATCACCTGGATCAAAATGACAATGCCGAACAAACACTACCTCAACATCGACATGTCGAAGTTCCCCGCCAACGTGACCAAGGGAGACCCTCGTCACCAAATCTACCAGCCCATCGACAAGCCGGCTGGACTCATTTATGCGCAACTACGCCGTAGACCGAAGAGCCACTTGTGACGAAAACGCCACTACGTCTCGTAGAGCGTCGCTGTCACACACTCGGGTTCCAATATCCACAAACAAACCTTTGAACTTGCCAAGAGCAAGACTGTGGAATACAGTTTCTATTAAAAATGCCGGCCTCCGCCGAAATTTGTTCGTTGCTACGAATTTAGCACATATCTAAAGCAACCAAATAGGGTTTTTGTATACATTTTGCAGTTTATATAAATATCAAAAAATGTATGCCATTTTTGTTAAAGCTGAATAGAAAAGAAACGTACACATTTTATTGTTCGTAGCTGAAACGATTCTCTCTCGGAAGATACGAACCGGGAATTTATTTTAAACATTGACTAAGGTCTAAGTTATTAACAAGGGGAAGTTGTTGTTATCCTCTTCTTTCGCACTTTTTACTGTTTGATTTCTAGAAAATATCGGCATAAACTTAGGCCGGCCTCACTTTGGGCGACAGCGTTCTTCGAACGTAAGCCCAGCGTGCGCTCGGAGTTCACTCGGTAGTACAAAGTGAACGCCGGCGCACGCCGAACGGACGCTGAGTGTACGCTCGAGGAACGCTCATGAACAATGTGAGGGAGCCCTTAATGTTATAAAACGAAAATGTTGATTATTTGTATATAATGTTTAACAGTTACCTATGTATCTAGTCAAGGTATTAATATCGCTGCTAGACTGTACAAATTCCACGTTGATTACAGTTTCAATGCGGTTTGTAATTATCTAAGTTTATACCATTAGTGTAATAAGTATGTTTAAGCTTAATAAACTTTTGAAGTATTAAACTGTGTTTTACCTCAAGGACAATGGGGCAATTATGATAAGCAATAATGTTTTCTATGGACATTTATTGCATACAAAATTTCTGTTTTTACACTGTGTTGACAGTACACATTTTATCCTTGCTTAGGATATTTTAAAGACATGATTCATACTGAGTAAAGAAGACATACGACTATTCTGATATCAGGTACATAACACGACGCTATAAATAACGTGATTACTCTTAAAAATAAATAAGCGATGCTTTATGAACGTTTCGTCCCGATGATCTTGTCTGCCAGCGCGTAGAGCTCTTCCACAGTCTGCAAAAAAAAAAACAAAGAGATGATAAATGATAAAAAGTAAGGTAGTAAGTTGTCTTAAGTCACATAGTGCTATTAAGTGACAATACAAACACTCTTAATCGACAAGAAAAAAATATTCGGTAATTTTTTTATGAAAAGTCATTGCTCAATAAAATGAGTACAGTAAGTAAGCATAGCCATAGAGTTCGATTTGTAGAGTGGACGGGGGCTACCTATGTTCTATTTTGCGCATTCATAAATTACATTAAGTTTTATTCGCAAGGACAAGCTACAACCCTCCATAGTCACCTTTATTATTTTATATTAGGTAAGTAGTATGTCGTAGAGTCATTCATTACCAAATATAGAGAACGCATGTAGTGGCTGTAGTACATACTATCTAGTCAATGAATTTTAAAATAAAATAAACTTGCTAATTTTTTCGTTGGGACGAACTGAATTGCCCAGGTCATAGGTTTAAAACTTGCCAAGTCTTATGAAGTTTGTGTTATCAGAAACTACAAACACCGACGTACTAAGATAGTAAGTAAAATGTGCACGCTAGCAGTACGTTGTTACATTGTTGCTTAGATAGCTCTGAAGTGAATTGTGTAGATGGGTCAATCAACTTTTAAGTGTACAATTAATGATGAAATTATTTTTTAAATTTTATTTGTAAATTTTTATATTTTAACATACAATTAATGATTAAATTATTTTTTAAATTTTATTTGTAAATTTTTATATTTTAACATTGTTGCTGTAGGTAATTGTTTATATTTTAAGAATTCACACAGAGCAGAACGATTTATTTAAATAAAATAGTAAATTTGACTCCGAAATCCACACGACTCTAGTTAAAATAGTCCCTTGGACAACAAACTTGTTAGACTTTTAAACCATTTGAAATTCAGTCAAATTGTTAACCATCCCTTTATTATCCCTTATTAGAGGATGAATTTGAATTTATCTTCCATAAATAAATGACGCGATTTTTAATTTATAAGTTATTCCCAATAATATTGTCTCCTGGACAACGACAAACTTTAAATGTATCGAACTTTTGATTTACTTGTAAAATAATAATTAATACGTGATACTTAACACTCTTTATGAATTCACTTTTAATTGTGAGTTTCATATTTGAAAATTTTGTAAACCTTTCTGATTTTTTTTTGGTAAAAATGACGATAATGTGTCTTCATGAGACAGGGACAAAGTGGTTGTCCAGTGGACATATACGGTTGTCCATAGGACATACACGGGTGTCCAACGGAGATACTAGGATTGAAATGGCCTGCATTTGTTCTTTTTATGTAATAAAAACAACAATATGACAATTATTATCAGTTTTAATATGTTTTTTTAAGAAAGAATCAACATTATAATCTTAATATATAAAATCCTTGCGTTATTGACTGACTGACAGACACGCTACAGCCGAAACTATTAGGCGCAGGAAGCTGAAATTTGGCATGTATGTTCCTTGGGGACCGTAGGGGTTCACTAAGAAGGGATTTCCCGAAATTCCCACGGGATCAAGCCGCTGGCGTCGACTAGTAAACAATAAAAGAGATTCATTATCTTCTGGCGGCATACTTGAAATTAGTTTTTTTATTCCTATAGCTAGCATTCCCTTTTTTTTCTCTTTCGCTCAGCGTAGTGATTTGAGTTTCTGTCTCAGGGTCTGGAAGGTCCCTGGTTCGATTCTCGGGAAAGGAACACAAAGTTAATATTTATCACGTTGTAAGATTGTGCCCAGTTTGGTTGGGACGTAGCAAGCTATACCACTTGATTGTTCATGACAGGGATAACACTCTGACATCACATATCATCGCATCGTTCCTCGACTCGGTGTTGCACACGTCAAGAAGTAGAAAGTTGAAATTGGTCATAATATCAATCTAATTTATATTAAACAATATTAAATGCTCTAGCCCCTGGCTCTTCAGTGACTAATTATTGAAAGAAAACGTATTGCTTTATGCTGATTCTATCATTATTGTCCTATGGACAACCAAAATGTCCCATGGACAACGGTTTTGGTTGTCCAAGTGACTGGTTGTCCGAGTGACATTTATCGGTCTTTGCGCTTCCTGGTAATAAATAATGATATTTTGAATTAAGTCTTCCGAGAAGTGAAAAATTTAGAATAAATAGAATATATTTCACTTTAATTTACTAAGATATACCAAATACTTATGTTTTTGTGCTGGTTGTCCGGTAGACACACAAAAAAGACACGCGCTGTCTCGAAACGCACTCGGCCGACTGACGCCGCGCCAAAAATGAAAATAAAATGGCGGCTGGATGAGTGTTGTCACCAAAGCCATCGACTTGTTCTCAAGGCACTGATCACCCCATCTATGTTTTGATTTTGGAACTTTTTCACCGTTGTCCGGTGGACGTCAGGATAATAAAATATAATAGGGACCAAAATGAACATGCACAAAAGTCGTTAAAATTATGAAGCAGACAAAAATCTATTTGCTAGCATCATAGTAGACATATTGTAATAAATAATTATGTATAAGCGTAATTAATTGTCATATAGTATTTTTTTGTATAAGTAAAATGTTTCATTGTACTAAGCTACTGGGGGACAAACAAAAAAACACTACATAATATGTTTTGTCACCTGGACAACCATTAAAATTCCTGTTTATATAGTGATTTATTTAAAATAATTTACTCGTATGCTTGCATAATAATAACATAAATGCGACGTATGCCAAAAAAACACTTTATTTTCGTTAGAACTGGGATTATTGGTCAGGGACAAAACAAAGTACTTTCAGGACAAATAAAAGTTGATTGACCCAGATATACGAGTATAATGCTTTCTTATAATACACTAGCTGCCAGTCCCAGTTATGCACGGGGTGACATTAAACTCAGGGATAATGTATGAAGGTTTCATCATCATCATATCAGCCTTTAATAGTCCACTGCTGGACTTGGCCTCTCCTTTGAATGGAGGAATTGGCCTACTATACCACACTGGCCAAACGGGTTGGTATAGGGTTTGTATCAAGTTTTCCTTCTCTTGCAGTGTTGTTCTCTGCATAATATGCTCCCTCTGTCCGCTTTTACGACACCCATGGGATGATATGGGGTGGTGACATTTCGTATTCTTAATCCGTCACCACACGGACAAAACGTATGAAGGTTTAGTGGTTTTATTATTAGTTTCAGTAGATTTTGAGTTTATTCGTTACATACACAAAGATCTCCAAATCTTTCCTGTTTATTAAATCAGTATAGTTGTACGTATGGTACTGTACGGGACAATAAAGCGCACATATAGTCGATAGCAAAACTGTTATTACCTCATTTTCAGTTCTTAGAAATACATTATGTGCCCCATACAATAATATTATTGCAGTTATATTCTAGTTAAATACTCTTAATATGTTACCAGAACCGGCTTATCTAAATACGAGTATACAAGTCTTTACTATTAATTAGTAGATATTGTGAGTACACGCTATCAGTAACACAAATGGACGCAGGGGTCACCAGTGTTTGACTCGACTGGATCCAACTGATGACGTCACAAATATTGGCCGACGTAATGTGCCCATCGTACCCTCTCATTAACGATTGCCCAAAGGGGTGCAGTTTAGTGCCTTTTTGATGTCGGTACGTAAACAAACAAATAAATTGGGAACTCTCGATTCAACAAACTTATACTTTATACATGGTAATTGAGTGAGAAGAGCAGCGAAGGGAACTTAGGATGAAGAACTTAAATATGTTTTTATTTTATAGACTCACAGTGTAATATTACACCCACATTTCACCATGAATTTTATAGGTTCCACGTAATAGGGGGCGAGCCCATTACCGCTACCAGGCACATCACCAGACTACGTGCTGCTACCGAGAATTTAGAAAAAAACCCAGTAACACTATACCCGACTCCTGGGAATCGAACCCAAGACCTCCGATCAGCAGACACATACGCTATCCACTGGAGCACGGCGACAGTCTAAATATTGTTGTTGTTGTAACTCAATTTTTAGTAGGTTCACTAAAAATCTGATATGAAGGCGGCGATAGCCGAGTGGATATACCAATAGACGGCCATGCAGAGGGTATCGGGTTCGAATCCACGGCGCGCACCAATGACTTTTCGGAGTTATGTGCGTATTGAATGGTTAATTATCGCTTGTCCCGTGCCTCGGAGAGCACGTTAAACCGTCGGTCCCGGTTGTGATGAAGATCTTTGACAGTCGTTACAGGGCGTCAGTACCTTCTAAATAAACTGACACTAGTCTAAACCATGGAATATCGCTATCCCTTCGGGTTGCGGAGGTCAGACAGGCAGTCGCTCCGTGGAAAAGCTAATATTCAGCCAAATCCGGTTAGACTAGAAAGCGGACCCCAGATTGAAACTGATATAACGCTAAGAGGAAGACTAAAAATCTGATAAGCGCTCGATAGACTGCTCTACAATGTACCGTAGTTATGAGAGACGTTGTTGTTGATACCTACAAATAATAACAATGATAAAATTATTATTCACAGAAAGTAACAACATAACAAAATATTTATCAGAAACATGAAATATTTTTCGCTACTGCTCTTTGTGCTGCAAAGGAGAGAATTCGAAATTAAAGATGAAGTGTATGCTGGAGCGCCTCATCTCCCCTTCACTCATGACGAATACAATTTACCTAGTATTCTAAGCATATCGAAGGTTATGAAAACATAATGATTTGCACGCATTGTATAAGTTTACCTTATCACACTTATAAAAACGATTGAAAACGTCAATGTGGGTTCATTTGTACTTATTTTTTATATATTTTTCATTTAAACATTGGTGCCCCCACGAAGTGCGCGATGGAGATATCATCTTCATCAGAAAATGCTCTAACTTATAAGATAAACATAAAATGATTTACTATTTGGTTTTTTGTTTGTTTAGCCATTTTTCCTTATAAATTATTTGGTGATAGACATTTTCGATTGTTTTTGTTTTGATACATTAACGTTATCTAACAAGGTCGAAATTTTGATTAAGAATAGTTTTGATTAAACTATTCTGCGTAGTCAAAGGTTATGAAAATATACTACGATTCACGCTGTTTGCATTGGTTTTCCTTATAAATTTAATGACGAAGCAAAAGATATAGACGTCGATTAGTACGAGTACGTCAATCTTAGAGCCTCTTTTTGAAAATCATACCTATTCATAATCATAACATTTAGATGTTATGATTATGATGGCACTATCATTTTCTCATCAATTTAATATCAAAGTAAAAACAAACCAATATCTTATACCTCGTATCAAAATCGAATGCCTTTACGCAGATAAATGTTAAATTGAAATAAGCATCGTATCAATGCGTAATTTTGATATAGCGATTAATCATAAAATTCATAGAATAGTTCGATGATGAAGTACCTACCGCTTGAAATAAAAAAATCATATTACTCTGCTTGATACTTATGTTGCAAATAAAATACGTCAGACAATCGCAATAATACAGTACTATCTATTCTGTGATAGTACCGTAAAAAGCAAATGGTAACCAAACATATTGGATTTGTGTCTGTTCCCTGTCGACTCCTTACCTTTTACGATTTAACCCAGCTTTTATGATGTCTACTGAAAATATTCAGGTTCAGTAATAAGGAACATTACTGTAAGTATGTAGAAAAGCTAAAATTCTGTCAAATCTGGAAAAAAACCGAGCCCCGGTTTTTAGAGCGCTTTGGATTGCAACTGGGGCAACTTTATGGTACAAGTTGCGACTAAATCAAGTAATTACCTATTAAGTGATATTTTAGCTTTCGTTACGTTTCTTTCTTAAAGAAACTAGCAGGATGGCAACAAGAGTGGCGCGATTGTTCCATACACAATCATTTAAAATAAAGTGATAGTCTGGTTACTTATAATTTTCCAGAAGAGCTTTACCATACACATATTATGTATAGGTATCACATTACACTAAGGTTCCTCACCTTAGGTTAATTTGACTCTAATGTTAATGTTCCTAATGTTCACAGTAATTTTACTGTAAACATTATAAAACGAAATTAGCCTGGTCACTTATAATATTCCAAATTAACTTAATGCTGAAATTATGATAGACAGGAATCGCGCGAATAGGCCGCGAATGCTATAGATAGAACGCACGACTACAGTGATAAAAGCTTGAACTACAAAGAGCTTTGCAAGAAGGAGGATTTTTACTACCCTAGTAATAGATTATTATGAAAAATACGAATTAAACAGCGATTTAACTTTTGACAAGATTATAGAATCAATAAAGTTAATTTAAAAAAAGAAATGCTCAAACGTTTGTTCACATACTCGTATTTATCAGATCGATCACAGTTGAAATATTTTATTGTTTTGACTGGCTTTATTGTCTTCATTTCACTGTATAATATTCGGTTTACTAGTTTAAAAGTTCAATGACATTCGTAAGTAGTACTAACTATACCATGTTGGATAGCTTAGTCATTAATATATAGACTGCCTCCGTGGTCCAGTGGATAGCGTATGCGACTGCTGATCGGAGGTCCCGGGTTCGATTCCCGGGTCGGGCAAAAGTGTTACTGGGTTTTTCCGAATACTCAGTAGCAGCCAGGAGTCCGGTGATGTGCCCGCTATGTGGGCAATAGGCTCGCCCCCTATTACGTGGGACCTAAAAATTCATGGCGAAATGTGGGTGTAATATTTACACCTCTGCCTACCCCTTCGGGGATACAGGCGTGAGACTAAAAAAAAAATAAAAAAAAGATATTGATTAAAGTTTTAGTTCAGAAGTAGAACATTAATGTAACAGGTAGGTAGCCTCAGCAATTTATGACACGACATCCTTCAGAAAATTGAAATGCTCAAAATGTCGTTAGTCAGCTATTACGAATACTCGTGCCGTGTATCTCAATAACAATAACTCAAATACAAAAATTTTAATGCGCATTTATTACGTAATTAAATTACGGTCTCTCGAAGTCTAGTCGTATAGAGCGTAGAGCTAAACCTATGTAATTTATGTGTTTCGGTTACTGTGATCGGTTTTAAATGTAGATACTATCTATGCGTAACAAATGTTTCGATAGCACGAGTGCACGAGTGTACGGAGGCTAGGTCATTACTTATCAGTCATAGTTGAACATGATTCATGTCCAGTTCTAAACCGGTATAATCGACTTTCGTCAACAGATTACATGGTTTCACCGAACTTTTTGTTTTAGAAGTATCGGCACGTCATGAATTAGATCGCCTGTTGAAATATAATGTGAAAAGTTTCGAAGCAGCTAGTAGAAATTCAATGTGCCAACATCACGCTATATTGTATTAAAACTTGGGTTTTCACTTTAACTTGTAAAAATGTTAAAAACTGTTCAAGTATCACCATGTTGTTCCGAAAACTTGTTGTCCGAAAATGTGTTGTTTTCGCAATAAAGCTCCTTAAGAATGCAGCTGGAACCAAAGCTGGTGTGTAGAATATAGTCCTCTTGTGAATGTTGTGAAATTATTGTGACACAATTTGCCCTCTGTTTATTCTGTTTTTTGAGGTTAAGCTTTATAATATTGTGTAGTGTTAGTTTCTGCATTATGTATGATGGGATCATACTAAGATTTCGATAAATGCGTGCATTTCGTACCTACTGGCAGTCATACTTCCCTCTTTACTCCACATACTGCACTCTATACTCCATGCTACTCCATATTCTATGATAGATTAAATAAAACTGTACTTATTGGGTACCTACTACTGAAACTAACAGTACTTGTTTCAAAACTGTTTAAATTTTTCACGCAAATTGTAAATAACTTTTGAACTGACTTAGTTTTGTGTGTTTATTGTGTACGTTTACATTTTGTAGTGTACATTTTGTGTTAAGTTTTATGCCTGAAGTGTAATACTTTTAATTTCTTATCTCATTTCTCTTGTAACTGCTCCATCCATAGGTGGATAAATTCAACAGTTTTAAAGCTATCGGGCCTTATTACATATCAGTCAATATAACAGCAGACGTTGTCCTAGATTTACACTTTTAGATCACACAATCTATCAAATAAGGTTTTGAAGGACTACATTTAAATTCGATAGTTACTTCAAAAATATAATTACGCAGATCCTTTCTAAAAAAATATTAGTATATGTATAACTTTTATTATATTCATCAGAGGACTAGATTAAACATAGAAATTTTGTGCATAATATGCACATAAGATAGGTATTATCTGTAGGAAATCCGAATAAAACCAGTTTTCTGATATTATTCTGGTTCTTACTTTTAGTGTATTGGTTTCGATATTATCTTTTGTCATTTGATTTTTCGGTAGTTTCTAGGTAAATATTAATGTTAATATTTACCTAGAAATTACCGTAAAATCGCCTATCACGCATGTGATAGGCAATTTTCTTTGACGATTTGTTTGTCCTACTTCGATGTCTTGCAAGAAATATGATCTAAATCACGGATCTTGGTATGGATCCATATTCTAAAATAATGTGTGTTCAACACGCATTTGGCAAACAATATACCTAGTATTTCAAATAATGTGTTCAGCTAGATAGAATCTTCTTTATTTATCTAGGTCACCAAAACTATTACAGAAAGTTTTTGAATAAAGAAATCTGACAAATATGGGTTTCTTATTTTTGTTCTTTTATTGATTTATTGATATTAGATTTTAAGCTTGTTGCCGCCCTAAACACCTAGTGACTGAAACAGACATATTCGTACCATATGCTTGATGAGAGATTGGTAGGTATACTGGTATACCACTAAATGTTAAGAGTGCGAGTACCTGCTACTGCTGTCAAATCTACAAGCAAAGGAACTTGAAAACTAAGGAGCATTTTAAGAAGACCAAAAATATTGCAGATTTAAGTTTGATTGTCATCATCAATTAATCGGGCTGGCAACTAATGAAGCTGAAGAGTGCAGTTGTACGAGATAAATTCACTTTGAGACTTCTGGCTCGAATTTAATAATATTTTTGTGTGTCGATAGTCCGTTTATTGAGTAAGGCTTACAGGCTAATATAACATCACGTTATGACAAGCAGTACACAATCTGGCTTCCATCACTAATTACAATACGGCTGTAACCACGGGCAGATCTTTTATATGCATGTCGATATTTTGGTATAAGAACCTTTTTATAAAACTTTACGTTTTGATTTAAGACACAGCAAAGCAATCTTTCTATATGGAGCTTTAAAAACTCCTCCACATTATAAAACTAGTTCAAGTATAATTATGTTTATTTTACGTAATATTGGACCTCAGAAATAATCGGACTTATTAAATATTTAATAATTTTATCGAGAGACCGATTGGGGCAAGGCCCTTTGCAAAGATATAATTATTTTATAAAGAGTCACGTACGCCTGGAATATTCGATGTAAAAGAAGTTACGTAAGTCTATTACAACACGGGACAAACAAAATTGTCATTAGGTACACCTGGCGAGGAATTTGTATTCTATAGGTATTCCAAATAGGTACACAACATCGCAACAATGTTCTGCAGTTTGAATAACGCTATTAGTCACATAATTTGTTTATGAATTACAAAATAGTTAAATGGCCACCATCCATTAAATAATCAAATAAAATCGTGGGTAATTTTACTTTACTGAAGTATGGACTTCGGCATATGGGGAAAATTAATCGTTTACACATATTATCCTTTACGCTGAATAAATTCTAGCAGTCGAGAAGTTTATCAGCGTTAACATGTGTGTGTGTGAGGCGTTACGCAAGATAATAAGTGTTACACGAGCTAGTGATGAGTCCATAGATCGCTTGTATCGGGAGCAGGTGCTCTCGGGGTCGCGTCACCCTGAGCTAGTGCGACACCGGACCGAACCGGATTGCCACGAGCTTTATCATAAAACCACTAGCATTCTAGACGATGTGAGCAAATTAATCATTAAGATAACAGTGATTACACACGACATGGTGACACGCACCATTCCAGATCATTCTAGTTCTAAAGCAACAGTGTCATGTGCAGTTACCGTGAGGGTCTTCAGCGTTTTCACGTCATTGGTCTCGTACTTAAGCTGTGCAAATCGCTCGTCTGTGAAGCGGACCCCCTTCTCGATGTCCAGCTGCTTCTGGTTTTCGAGTTCCGCGTGACATCTCGCTAGCAGTTGCTGGGGTGTGAGTTGTTCCGTTACCTCTTCTTGGTCTTCGGCTTCCTGTTCTTCGTCCATCGACTGTAAAGACATATTAAAATGGTTTAACACTCTTATACGTATGTCAAAGGAAATCTCTCAATGACTATTGGTATCAAGGCTACGTTGTCACCAACGCAACGCGTAACTAACTGGTGACAAGAAGGGTGCAAAAGTGACTCACTGCTATTGAAAAGGGGCATAGTTGATTCGTTGCTAAGGAGTAGTAGGTATTTACGTCGAGTTCACAATAAGTACGTTTCCTGTAAGTAGTTTGTTTGTACGCTACTTTATGAATATTCATCGATAGTTAGCATACGTATGTAGGTATTAAGAGGAACGTATTTTATTGTTAGTAACTAGAATGTTACGTGTTATAAATATATTGACTGGGTATAATAAACAAGTGTTCTTTTAAGATTTATATTACCGCTTCGAATTTCTGAGATGCTTTCAATTTTCTGTAGTATGCGTCGGCTCGTTTCTTTGACGCACGTGCGACTTCCCGGTTGACCATTCGCCAGAATACGAATACTGGATGATGAAACAGCTCCGGAGGACATTCCTTTAGAGGCGTTTTGCCGACTAGAATTAGTCTTTTAAGCCTTTCCATCTCGTCCATCTGTAAATTAAATAGAGAACGTTAATCAAGAATTACAGTGATGTGAGTCCGACTGCTGATATTACAGTGATGTAAGTCCGACTGCTGATATTACAGTGATGTAAGTCCGACTGCTGATATTTTTCTTTATGATATAATAAACTTTAGCTCTCATATTCTATTCTATTTGCCTTTTTTATTTATTTTGAACATTTAGAAGAGTGAAAGCTTTCCTTAAATATCAACTATGTACGAAAACTATCGCAGCCGATGATCATGAGCAGACTTATACAATATACATTTACTTTGTCATCAGTATACGAATATATTACCACGAAATTGCGCTGACAATTAAGGTAATATCGCAACTGGTTTTACAGGTAGCCATAAAGCCATATAAAAGGAAGGCATAAAATGAAGGTATAAAGTTCATAAAACAAGCAATGTTCGATTGATGGCTAATTAGCCTCGCGTAGGGCGCTTTTAATAAGCGGACGGCACACGAAGGTTGTTCGCTGTCACTCAATCACCACGTTCGTGTTTCATTGCTAGGTTACCATCATAATAATGAAGAGAAATTATGCTGTTTTTTGAAAATTATTGTTAGTTTATTCCTCGTAAGATTAATGATCCTACACGATTTATTTCTCAGATTTATATTTGAGAGGCACAGATAAAGTACGATGATTTATCACTAAGACTTATCATTATTGTACGCATGCAAGATCAATGTTTCAGACCAGAAACTTTGCTATGTCGTAGGTTGTTTAAATTGCTGACGATAAGCTCGTGCTATCTATCTTTACAGCTTACATAAATGTAAGTGAAATAGGATAATAATTATGTATTATAAATCTCTTGATATCTTATATTTTATGTCTAGGTAAATGTAGTACATAAAAATAATTTGGACAATATGCTGTAAAATAATTATCATCACGGATCTAAGAATAATAAGGCATCCGTGTATATTTTTGGATATTCTCTTCCATTTGTCGGTCATCTTCACCAGGTTGTTGCCCATGTGCTTCTCCAACATGACATGCACATAAATACTCACGAGTCTGGAGGCGATCCTCCTGTTGTGGTTCTCCTCGTTGACGGTGCAGATGCGCTCCTCCAGCTCGGTCACGTAGGACTTGTCGGTCAGCTTCACCAGGTTGTTGCCCAATATGCGTCTCTCGATGTGACATGTAGGTACATAATGAGGTATATACTCACGACTCTGGAGGCGATCCTCTTGTTGAGGTTCTCCTCGTTGACGGTGCGGATGCGCTCCTCCAGTTCGGTCATGTAGGACTTGTCGGTCAGCTTCACCAGATTGTTGCCCATATGCTTCTCTAGACGTGACATGTACATAATGAGGTGTATACTCACGACTCTGGAGGCGATCCTCTTGTTGAGGTTCTCCTCGTTGACGATGCGGATGCGCTCCTCCAGCTCGGTCATGTAGGACTTGTCGGTCAGCTTCACCAGGTTGTTGCCCATATGCTTCTCTAGACGTGACATGTATATAATAAGGTGTATACTCACGACTCTGGAGGCGATCCTCTTGAGGTTCTCCTCGTTGACGATGCGGATGCGCTCCTCCAGCTCGGTCATGTAGGACTTGTCGGTCAGCTTCACCAGGTTGTTGTCCATATGCTTCTCTAGACGTGACATGTATATAATAAGGTGTATACTCACGACTCTGGAGGCGATCCTCTTGTTGAGGTTCTCCGCGTTGACGATGCGAATGCGCTCCTCCAGTTCGGTCATGTAGGACTTGTCGGTCAGCTTAACCAGATTGTTGCCCATATGCTTCTCTAGACGTGACATGTGTATAATAAGGTGTATACTCACGACTCTGGAGGCGATCCTCTTGTTGAGGTTCTCCTCATTGACGATGCGGATGCGCTCCTCCAGCTCTGTCATGTAGGACTTGTCGGTCAGCTTCACCAGGTTGTTGCCCATGTGCTTCTCCAACATGACATGCACATAAATACTCACGAGTCTGGAGGCGATCCTCCTGTTGTGGTTCTCCTCGTTGACGGTGCAGATGCGCTCCTCCAGCTCGGTCACGTAGGACTTGTCAGTCAGCTTCACCAGGTTGTTGCCCAATATGCGTCTCTCGATGTGACATGTAGGTACATAATGAGGTATATACTCACGACTCTGGAGGCGATCCTCTTGTTGAGGTTCTCCTCGTTGACGGTGCGGATGCGCTCCTCCAGTTCGGTGGACTTGTCGGTCAGCTTCACCAGGTTGTTGCCCATATGCTTCTCTAGACGTGACATGTATATAATAAGGTTTATACTCACGACTCTGGAGGCGATCCTCTTGTTGAGGTTCTCCTCGTTGACGATGCGGATGCGCTCCTCCAGCTCGGTCATGTAGGACTTGTCGGTCAGCTTCACCAGGTTGTTGCCCATATGCTTCTCCAGACGCGCCCGGACATGCGGATGCGCGAAGCTGATGACAAATATATTGTTTATTTATTTATTTCATACATGCAAACTTACTGGTTAAATATAATGATTGTAAAAAAAAAACATCCATTCATATCTATCAAACACTTATGCAAACCGAATCTTGATCGGTTGTAAATGTATTGTACCTATTTTCTATTCCTTTTTTTGAATCAATCGAAAATTTCCTATTGGTCCTTATTTTTTTGTGTTTATTTGCTGTCGAGCTATATTTGTCAAGCCCGATAGTAGTTTTAATAGAAAATACTCTCCAAGATACAGTAGTTTAAAAGCTCACCGAAAATATTTCTCGATTCCCCGAAATTCCCCGATGTTGGTCAATCCCCGCGTTTTCTGCGCGCTAACCATAAATTCTCCACAAATCGGGGGTTTTCCCCGCGATTAGCAGCACTGATTATTATGTAAGTATAAAATCATAATTATGTTAAGTAGGTACCTATGCACACTACGAAACGAATTAACACAAATAAACATTTCAGAAACGTTATAAATACAGCTGTATTGATTTGTTTTGCATTTCTTTCATATTTTATTCACAGATATCATATAAATTATATAATTTCTTTATAAGAAACCTGTTACTGAACTAAAGACAATAAAATATTAATGCTCATCGTTAAAAATATTAAGTACTTAGGTATCAAATATCGATACCGATTTAAAATTATTTCATCACTCTGTTTTGCTCTCAGATAGAATACGAAAGATCCAACAATTAACAAAATACGACCGTAAATAGAGTCGTGTAGACATACTAAAAATACGTTTTGTGAGAATAAATTGTAATGAATAACACACATCTACGATTTTTGGCGCCATTTTACTAAAACTTAACCTAGCCGCCATTAACCCGAAGGCATAAAGTTAAGCCACTCCAATTCAATAAAAACAAACATCAATCACCATACAGGGAAATGAAAGTCCACTGAATTAGTAAACAAAACATTCGTGAACGTGAACAATAAAATGAGCAGTAGGCTAGTGACTCTAAGTTCCACTTACCAGAGCCGCGAAGACTCGTTGAGCCGCCCTTCTGCACTCGTTTTTGCAGAGCGCTCTTCAGAAACAGTGTACGCGTTGGAGGCGGCCAGACGTCTCGACGTCGCCGTAAACTTTTAGTAGTTTTGACGCTACATGCTCAGTGTCATAGTTGAGACCTTTATCGTGGTGTACGATGGGCCTGGCACGGTATGGCACGGCCCCCACCGACACCACATGTTCCTACAAATTTGGTCTAAAGAAGCATTCACACACTAGTAGGCTCGACACTCTAGCATATGCACTGAAGCACCCTACATAATGAATGTATCTAAATCAATGCACAAAATGTAAACAAAAGATAAATTATGAGAGCTTATTTGTCTTGTTATCTGTTTATTAATTAAATTAAAAGACAGCAGTTATGTTTATAAGAATTCCAAAGACAGAGTAATGCTAATTGTTGAATGATTAATATATTGTATTAATGTATGTGTTAGATTTGTGAGAAACGATTTAAAATATTTAGATAGCCCTTTACAATGAATGGTTTTCTTTGTTTTGCATCGCTTAGGATTGATTGTTAGAGGTTTGAATAACTCTTAAAGTCGTTCCTTTCAACATGAAACGACTTTTCGAAACAGCCATAATAAATATAAATTAAGTCTGAAATGCATGCATGCATCATGCTGAAGTTCTTTGTCTTAGCCATTATAAAGGGTCCCTAAGCATTCGTGACTGTTGAATATTCAGTCAGCACCATACATGGCACCGGCATGGCAATTGTAACTTATCGTCCCTCGAATGCATAAAGTTGCATCTTTATACCACGTTGAGCAGAACGATCCAATAAGCAATAAATCATATCAACAACAATCACCCATATTTCTTTTTTATTTTAAAGGCAGCCGTTTGTAAATTACTTTATTTTGCAACTGTATACGACGGAGAGGTGGGGTTGTAAACACATAAAAGTGAAACGGTATACAGCCGATAATGGCCAATAGTCACAAATTGTATAAAGGTCATATTTGATTGATGATACAGTGTCAGTTTACTGAAAAAGCGTGGCCCGCCAAGTGAAAAGCGTTAAATACAGCCGTGAAACATTCATATACACTGTCAGTTTTGGTAAAGAATTTGGCGGCTAAAATATGCCACTATTAATGAATTGGTTTTCTATTGAAAGAAAATCTAATAACTCATTAGTTTTTTTTTAAATATGTGAAACTTATATTTTTATGTAGGAAATTAAATTGCTAATGGCTCCTTGACCATGCCTCGGAGAGCACGTTAAGCTGTAGGTCTCAGCTGCCTTCGAGATCTTTGACCGTCGTTACAGGGGGTCAGTGTCATCAAATACCCTGACATTAGTCTAAATTATAGGATACAGTTATCTTTTCAGGTTACCAAGGGCAGACGGTAGTCGCTCTGTAGACTAGAAAGCAGACCTTGGACGCCAAATTGCATCGAAGATATAACCGGGATAGCGCTAGAATTTTGAAGACTCTTGTTATGTAGATAACATATTGTGACACTAATACACATACATACATACACTCACGCCCGTTTCCTCGAAGGGGTAGGAAGAGGCATATTAAATGCCCACCTTTCGCCAGTGTTTTGATCCCACGTAGGTGGCGAGCCTATTGCCGCTTATTGGGATATTTTGTTTGCCACAGCCTCGTCCGTTGATCGGCAGGTGCACCACTTGTAGGTGAGGTTGGCATGGGACCCTAAGTTCTTGGTGGGAATCCTATGTACCGACACTCATACATATGTCACAAACGTATTTAATTAGTCTGCAACTACAGAAATATGATTTAATTAGTCTGCATGCACTTAAAGAGTCATTTGTTGTACTTGATAGTGTGGGTAACTGGGTATTCAGTGTAACTAATGTAAATACAGACAGAGACAGACAACACAGATAACAATATTAAGAGGCTGTACGGGTGATCAGCCGCTGCGCAGTTTGACCTACGTGCGACGTCGCACGCGCGCGATCCTGTTCCCGCCATCATTGTTTACATATCGTCCATCATTCAGAAACTTATCGCCTCTGTGCTCGGCACGCTTGTGAGACACAAATCGGACACATGACTTCATTCCGATATCGCCACAAGTTATTTACCCCGTGTAGAAAACGAACGTATTATAATATAAACACGGAAAATGATAACACGAAATTCTGCGAACGATAAACGTCATTAAATTTCTTCTAGTATTGTACAAGTACAGTTTACGTCGTTAAGTTATTGCGAAGTGTTATTTCAGTAGTTGTATAAAAGTTTTGCAAGTTCTATGGCACTATATCGAGTTGCTTGGTAACGTTGGCTGTATCCAACCGTGTCGGTGTCACGCAGAGACACGCTGATGAAGAAAAAGACACCATCGACACATGTTAATACTTTCATAAAGTGTGTTTTATTGCAGCCAGTATCAAGTTCAAAATATCGTCAATAACTTGTTTAACTTCAACCTTGACAGTCCTTTATTTAAAGTTTTTTACAACTTGTAGGCAATACGAGAAAACGGTGTCAGAGATAACCAAGAAATAATATATTTTAAATAAAATATTCACTGTTAGTTCTAGCCGCCAGGGTTATGTAATGATCTTATTTTAGTCGAAATGTTCGACGTAGAAATAGTAAAGTTCGTACTTAATGTGGCATGTTGTCTAGATGTCAAAAGGTTGTATGGTTCTACTTTTTGGTGGTCTACGAATTGTCGTAGCACTTCGTAGCTACCACTCGTAAAAGCTAGCTACATACCTACATGCATTACCTACTAAACAAAGGTAGTTTACACTCCTAATGTCTATTAGCTAGATAGCATAGAAGATTGTTTCTAATGCCTAATATCATACAACATTAGGCATAACACTATTTGAAGCGTGTATTATCAAAACAATTAAATTGTACTGGGTTTTGGTTAGCTGACGTAGGATTGCAATTGTGCGGGAGGTTTTAGGCTTTATATGGAAATTTAACTTAAAAACATTATGTGCATTACATAAATAACTAGTAAATAACTAGCCGTAAGGTCTGGATTAAAGACTTGTTACAACGCGCACTGCCAATTACGTAGAGGGCGCGTAATAAAGCGAAATATTTTTGATCTGTGTCTGTGTTTTATACTGAAGGATTAATAGATTTCTACGTATTTATGAAAAGTCATCACTTAGAAGCTTTCTCAAAGAGAGCTCACAAGCACATTCGTAAGATCAGCGACAAAGCTTATTATTGATGTCATTGATTTTGTGACATACATTATAATCCTACTTGTGTTGCATCTAAGGTTTAGAGTTTGGGATCCGCTTACTATTTGAACTAGAATGAGAGTAGGCTACGACTTTTGTCTGGATTGCACACCCTAAAGAGGATAGGTTAGGATATTTCAGTGTATTGTCTGCGTGGAAACCTCTGCCAAGGAAAGCGCTCTCTAGAGCCGTCTTAAAATCAGACGGGTGCGAAATGACTTCACCTCGCGTATTGACGTAGGTGTGTGGCACATAGGATGCTTTTCAAAAACTATAACGCTCGCACGGGGAATGATTCCTATGCACGTAATTTCGTTAGTAGGCGGCGTGAATTTGGCTAGTAGATTGAATATCTACCAGCCAACGTCAACCTTAGCTGTCTAGGACATGCAAGGGCGATAGTATGACATGCTTAATTAACAATATTTCGAAAATAAAACAATAATCGATGTAATAAATCGTGACTAACAATTGATAACCTCTATTGATACGTATATTGTCTAGTTATGTAACATACGGTATTGGTCGATATTGCTATCGTTATTACGTAATTGTATAAAGTAAATAATAGTGCGTCATGTTGAAACACAAAGGGCAAATAAACTCGATCAATTATAATTGTGGATTTAGGGCATTTTATGCTTAATGTTATAAACAACGACTAAAATAACTGACAATAATATCGCGATAACCATCTGCTCCGGTCATGTTCAAACTAACTGACTAGTTTATAGTAATAATATTTTGATTTAGCCTTAATTAGTTTGGCTTACGTTTACGCAATGATAATAAACTGCTCTAGACTGATATTATCACGGTTGATTTTCGGTTGCAAATTACTGTGATAAAACGACAAATGGATGCGATGAAAGCTCGTGTGACAAAACATTACTGCGACGTACTATGGTTTGAATGCACGCTTATACGACTCATATCGTTTCTACAGTTTTACTGTAGAATTAGATTATTTTCGTGGTCACTATCATAACTTTTTACTGTTCCTTACGGGATCCGTAAATATGGCGCTTGCAACAGTGCCGAAATATCGGTTACTCAAAACAAAGGTACGTGGTATATATCCTGTAGGAACAGTAAAATGTTATGGATTATTTTCGCCTGCTATTTTAACGAGGTGAGGTAGAGCTCTATTTGCTAGGCATGGTGTGTGACCTCGTTTACACGGTGCCGGATAAAGAATACAAAGCGTCGCTCAAAGTGTTACTATCTCACTTCGTTCCGTGTGTGTGGTTAATGGTGACTAAGTAGATACACGAAGTACAGTAATATCTTTGGGAAAAGTCGAAAAACTGGAACCCATATCTAGGATTTGAGGTCCAAACCGACCAAATTCTCCTATGGATTCACAATACTTTTGTGACGCAAATTTGTAAAGGATTATGTCCAGCAGTGGACTGCGAAACGTTGTACTATGATAATGATAATACCACGCATCAGTTCTTTCAGATTTCCTGATACCAAATATGCTGTTAAATTAACTTAAACAAGAATAGGATCCTGAGGTTGAAAGTCTTGTATGTAATGCGGACAACGCTGAGATAATGCCCTACTTTCATGAAAAGTTATTGGTGTCTGAAATACTGAATCTACATACTAAGATGTCAGTGTGATTATTAAGTTTTGTAGACAAAATACAAAGCGTACCAAACCTATGAAGTATAACATTTTAATTTAAATTAGACATAATTAAAATACGTTAAACTTTTTTATTATACTTTTTAATTTATTTCACCTGATAATGATGTTTGCAGAAAAACATGATAAAGCAAAATACGTAATTGGTATTGCGATGCGGTCGTCGGCTGCTAATTAGGCAAGTGGCGTGTTGTGCTAATCGTATTTATAAAACAAAGAGTATATAGAAAACGATTAATTCACGTTGATGCGTACCTACTCGTAAAGCCTACCTACACTAGTACGAATGGACAAAGTTCACATAACTCAACGATAACGGAACAACTACAACTGTCTGTATTTAGCCGCCGCCAAGTAAACAATACGCGCCTCGATAATACAAACAAAAACAAACCTTGTAAAAATTATTAATAACAAAAAGATTGGTTGGGCAATGTGTCTCTAACTAAAAGCTGTACCAGCCTTGGTCATAGCAAGACTGCGGCTACCTATGACTATATTAGAAGTAACTCGTGGCGAAACGTCGGAATAAATAAAACAACATTTTACGTATCTTTAAAATATGTGATTGCGAATTAATTGTGACCTAAGCATGTGCATACATGAATCGCTAATGGTTAATTATAGAACTAAGTAAAACTGAATGCATTTGTAATTGTAGAAGTAGGTTTGCAACGAATTAGTTAAGCTGATTAAGGAATTGCACGTTGATTTGTACAAAATTTTTTGATTCAGTTCAATTAATCAATCACTATGTTGGTATTATACTTATACCTCAATTTTAGCACACCATTTATATGCATTGTGCTAATGCGTACAAATGCCATTGCAACTAAAGTTCTAGGAATAATATATGGGGAAGTCTCCTAGTGGCGGAAACCTAAGGTTTTTAGGAACTAAAAAAAAACTACTTACTTCGAGAAATGTGTTTATGAATTTGTTGACTCATCAAATCATGAAATCTAAATATTTATACAAAAATACGATTCCTTCGTAAATATAATCAAGAACTTCAACTAAGTTTTGGTAAAAACAATGATAATTGTTAAAACTCACAGGTAGTAGAGCCTTGCTGATTTCAGCATGAATGGGCCGACTCGACCAGGGAAGTACTACCCTCTCACAGAAAATCGACGTAAAGTAACAGTACCTACTTAAACTGTTGCGTTTCGTTCGGTGAGTGAGAGTGCCGGAGGCCCTATCCTCTATTCCTTCTCCCTTATCCCACTCCTCATCCTGTCCCTTTTCCCAATCCCAAGAGGCGGCAACGCACTTGTGACTCCTGTGGTGTTGCTTGTGTCCATGGGCGGCGGTAATTGCTTACCATCAGGCAATCCGTCTGCTCGTTTGCCGCCTATTACTATTAAAAAAAAACTGTTACCTTGTACCGGACACACAATTGACTTACAGTTAAGCTCCGGTCATTTGCCAAAAGTCGTCCATTGATCGCATATGTACCTATGTGTCTCCACATTCTGGAAGTTCTGCCTATCATTATTTAATACCCTAAAAGAACATTTAATTCGTATGATGCTATGTATAAATACTTAGAAGAATCAGCCATTCGTAAACTGTCCGGTGCTACGGGACATCTTAGTGTCCGGGACTGCCCGGTAATCCTCAATATTACGCTTATTATACAAAATCTATAAAGGATTTTAAGATTCTATATTTGATCAATCACACGGTACATTATATTAATTGACAATTGAAAGTAACTCGTAAATATATTATAACATTATATAGTATAGGTACTTGCTAAAGAATAACGTGACGCAATGCTTTGTCGCCATAAACAGCAAAACTGCTGCTGCTACTGTGCCCAGTCGCAGCACTGGAAAACCGCGTCGCGTGATTCTGTATTGATAATATGTTCTCCCGCATCTCTTTCACTTATTATTAAATAGTGAGCACTATTACTTGTCGAGATAGTGTACGTGTCCGGAGCTAGGTATCGTTCGGCGTTACGGGACTTCCCCTAGAGACTGAATATATGAATTAGGCAGCTATTTTGAGACATGTTATTTAAAGCGGGCATTTCACTTTTAAACCAAGGCCTAAGTCAGAATGCCTCTGTAGTTGAACAAAATAACAGAACTTCCTCTTGTAAAAATAAGTAGACAGACATCTTAATATAGCAACTGTCACTCCTTATCGTCTATGGGAAACTATGAAGAGTACTCCTAAGCTACCGTAAGGAGTCGTTGGACTGTCAGTAGTTTACTGCACGGTTGGCGTAGTGGTTTAAGCGGCCGCCTCGCCGCTTGATACTTCGCCGAGTGTTGTGGGTTCGATCCCCACACGAGGCAACACTTTGCGTAATTCACAAATTGTTGTTTCGAGTCTGGGTGTTCATTGTGTCCTTTAGGTGTATGTTTGTAAAGAGTCCCGCGACACAGGATTTTAGTCCTAATGCGGGAGTTGTCTTTTTAAAGAGAAGAGAAGTTTCTACATTCTAGGCTTACTTAAGCAACAAGAGGATCCTTGGGATTCTGTAACGTTCAAAAGTCTTTCACTACATCGGCGATCTATCCAGTCTCATTGTATAAAACAAGCGGCACAAACTACACGCGGCTAAGACCGGGAGTAAGGTCATACATGCTATAACGTAATAGCGTATAACTAAATGTTTACGGAGCCAGAATTACCCGTGACGATACATCTACTCGTCACGTCACCGTTAATGCGAGCATCGCACTCATGGACGGCACAAGAAAACGTTCTCTCAAATTTAAATGATACATGTACTTGTTGATTCATGCAGATGATTCATGAACTCTTTTCTGCTCCTCAAAGTTCATTTAAAAATATATTACCATGAATTAGTCACGATCATCTCGAAAAGAGTTTCCAATTGCAGTACGTCGAGAAAAATACCAACTGTTACTTATAGAAATTGTGTACATAAAAATCTTCTGGGAAATCTAAAAATAGCACGAAGAGATCTACGTACGATGATAAAGTTTTTTAGTTTTTTTATGTCTAGACAAAATAATACAGTAGGTATACTTGTAATATATTTTACGGCTATACCAATGCCTTGTGTTGTATTTATTTATGCTTATGACAGAAAACTTTGCCGCCAGCCATGTAATAACAATGGCCTGAACTTCTGTTTTTATGGTTCGCTATCATACTAAAAAGTATCTAAATACTAAAATAGATTTGTTATAAGCTGAACCGCTATATTCAAACTCTTAAAGTTCCTTTCATTGTACCTTCAAAATGAAAATGCGTATAAGATTCTTGAAATCCATTCTCACATTTTCCTTTCTCAATTAGTGCCGAGTACAACGTAGTGGGTCTTCGGATCGTGAGTTATTCTGATTGAAATCGTCATTAATCTCGTGCATAATTCTTGATAGAGAGGGGCGACCTCACAATGAGTTGGTACGTCATGCGACTACGAGTTTTACGTTGTATTTTTATAGTAAACAAAATGTTGGCGTTTAATAAATTGTGTGTCTAATTGTTTTTCCAGATAGGCAGATAATACCAACAATCATCTTGTTTAGCGTCGGCGATCTGAAAAACTGTCGGCAACAGCAATACTAGTGATATATTTAAAGCTACAAAACGTCACAAGCATTGAACGATTTTAGAATTTATGTACTTTACGATTCGACTTTTCATTGGAATTGAATTTATGTTTTTATACATAAAAATGGATGATGTTATTCTGACTGTGAATGGGCGAGATTCCAAGGTGTCGTCATCGGCGTTACTTACGTTTTTTGATCGACGTCCACCATCAATACTAGGATGCGTAACGGATATTTATGGATGCTGTGTTTATCTTTAGTTCCTAAATAGTAAGAGGCCATCACTATTGATTTATTGACCGGAAGAGGCAGCGGCAGAGTACGAGAGGTTCACTTGATGTAAACTTGCTGTTTTTAGTGTTTCCCTTGATATAATATTCCTTCAAAAGCCCTAAAATAAATCATAATTCCGCCACCGGATGCTGCTTACGTACTTAGGTACGTTGCGGCGTCGACGAGTTTTGTCAGACAGAAAGATTCTCCAGTCGAGCCGACCAGGTCACGTACAGTCGGCACCAGTAAAGCTTTACTATAAATAATATCCCAGATGTTCTCAAATGCTACGTGAGCGATTTTTTAGGGCGCCACGAATTCTGTAAAAGTATGTACGTAACATGCACCTACGAGCTTATGGCAAAGTCATGAATAGAAGGCAAGCGACAAAATAGTTTTCTACTTAATATAATCCTCGTAAATGAAAGTTTCTTATTTATATTCTTATTTATAGTCTCACGCCTGTATCCCCGAAGGGGTAGGCAGAGGTGTAAATATTACACCCACATTTCGCCATGAATTTTTAGATCCCACGTAATAGAGGCGAGCCTATTGCAGTTACCGGGCACATCACCCAGACTCCGGGCTGCTACTGAGTACCTATTCGGAAAAACCCAGTAACACTTTTGCTCGACCCCGGAATCGAACCCGGGACCTCCAATCAGTAGTCGCATACGCTATCCACTGGACCACGGAGGCAGATGAAAGTTTCTCGAATGTAAAAATGATATTACTTTACATACGAGAAGCGATATATTATAATAATAATATTGAAGAGTGTTTTTTGCCAAAAATCGACGTCCTCAAATGAATTATCATTTAGTAATAACCTTAAAGACAGATCTTCGAGCTTTAAATCTCAAACATTATAGTAGGGGAGCCCATGATGCTAAATTGGGATTTATAAGAGAGTCATAGAGACATATTGGGTTGCAAAGCTTAGATGATAAAAATATAAATATTGTATTATTTTACATCGGTGGGGCGAGCGGCTATTCACATTCAAAATGTTTAAAAAGAGCTGTTGCCTTAATTTTTCCAGATAATCGTCAGATTATGAGTAAGAACGTCTAGGACTTTAGGATAAAGCATAATATTTATCTTAATCTGACGCGCTTGAGTATTTCAAAACTTCACTTCACTTAACATCCCCTTACAAAATATAATAATATTTCTTTTTTTTTGGATTTTGAAATCTTATTTCCACTATGTAAACGATCAGATTAACATTCCTACTTTATTAAAAATTCGTAGGACATGGATGCTATCAGTATCTGACGCGCTCGAGTAAATCCCGAAATCCCTTCATGGGCTCCCGTACTATTACCTATTACTGTTAGTAAAGCCTTTTAAAATATAAAGGAACTTTTGATTACGACAATATTTTAACTATAAAATGTCGAACATCTTTAAAATTACGTTTGCTAATAATAATAATGAAAACTTTACGATAAAGTTTTAGAGTACGATCATAAAAAACCTAAAAAATATTGATACCCCCGAGTTCAAAGCAACGATACCCCTTTTAATCATAGCGCTATCATTATTCCTGTTCAACATACCATACAGATAAACACAATGATAACAAGTAGACGTTACTTGGCAAAATACATTACGAATACGCTTGATGTGACGTCATAACACAAGCTTCATAAAATACATAATTATATTTAAAGAAATCTATCATTATTCAAAAACCTACGGTGCTGTACAGCGCAGGGCTTATGAAAACCTTATCCTACGTAGGATTAAAATCTTTTTGATAGAATTCGGTCTTGGCCGGATAGCCAGGTGGGACTGGTAAGCAAAGCTACTGTTACTATTACTACTACTAGAGAATAATAGTATCGTAATACAATTTTTCTATAATAATAGTAGTACAGTAGTTAAATAAAAATAAGATACATTAAATAATGTACCTTCTCGCGTCGCGTCGTATATTGTAAATGAAAATGTGTAGCGCATTTCGTCATTTGCCAGAAAGTGCCATAAACTTGCTACTCTTCTTAGCATTCGCAAGTAATAAAATGAAATTAAAGAACACATTTCAGTCATCCGTATTGCCCGATCGTATTTATTTACTGACGTTTATTAATATATTTATAACTCCAATGGGTTCGGGAAGTACATGCCAGTATGATAAAAGAAAATTTCTTCTTATCTTGTTAGGTATTAGTGATGACGGTATAGAAAGATATATTTAATTTCCCCAGAAATACATATCATGATAACCTCGTTTATTCATATTTTGTATGTACCTAGCAGTAAGTAGGAAACTTAATATTATAAATTCGAAAGTGTGTATGTGTGTATGTATGTATGTTCCGTTTTCACGCTAACGAACGGCTGAACCGATTTTGTTGAATTTTAATAAAGAGATATATTGGACCATGGAGATGGACCTAGGCTACCATAAGTTAGGGATTGTAGGGAAGTTAAAGTTTGTAAGTACGGCAGAAATTTTCCTCTTGGAAGTAAGAACGCATACGCGAATTATTGAGAGCTGCGCATGTGCTATCTGTCAGTACTGTCACATCATACATATTGTCATATTGTGCACCACAGAGTACCTTTGTATATAGGAGGGATTGTGCATGGTGATTACATTGTTCGCATATCTAAACTAATAATTATATACTACGCACAACGCTCAAACGGCTGAAACGATTTTCTCTGCCTACTAAAATTATAAATGCGAAAGTGTATAAGATATATATTGGACATGTATTGAAACATGGCTTTGAAATTTGTCATGGATACTGACCGAGTTACTTTGTACCCTATAGAGTTACTGACTATTTAGCATAATCAGGAGTGTCTTCACACAACTTGAGACTGAAAGTAGATATGTATGTGTTACCCCGAGTTTAACGCGCGCGAAGCCGCGGGCAAAAGCTAGTATACTATAAACTTCATTTCAAGTACACATAAAGTTATATTTTACAAATTAATTTCCATGTAATTCAACGTTGTTGCGCTGTTATGCTTGACGCTACTTCCGACGTTCTGTTCAAAGCGAGTCAGTATTTTGACAAATTGTTTACCTTAGGGGTAAAATAACTCTTTCTAGCGTCCGAACAAATATATGTATGTTATACGAACAGTGTTTCATTTACATTATAGTACGTTACTCATAATTTATTCAAAATAATATTCAAGGTACCTTGAGCTTCATGTCACTGTCTATCTAACATAAAGCAACATGTTATTTAACAACGCGCTCGCCCGAAGCCCAAAATATTTGTCGTGAAATTCTCTTGAATATTCAGAACATGGTGGAAATATGTAAACAGGGGAAATCCTCTCAAGTTTGGCGGGTAGGTACGTTTTTGATAAATGATGTTTAGGCACGCACAACATTATTATTTTGTCTACGCTTTGACAGATTGATTCGTCCCCGTTCTTTGTAAATATTTGAACATACCTACTGAAGTTTAGGTATGTTTGGCTTGGCGTTTTTTGTCATTATATCTAGTATATTGTTACCTTGTATAATACGTGTTTTTCTATAAGTAAGAAAATATTGACCACTTTATATAACAGTTCGCTCTCAGTTAAAGAACATTATGTAGATTGAATTGCGGTCGACGATATAACATGAAGAATGTGTCAATAAAAAAAATATATAGCTTATATCACTTGCGATGATTTTATTTTAATAATAATCAATTACTTATATTTTTTTATTTATAGACACACGCCTGTATCCCAAAGGGGTAGGCAGAGGTGTAATATTACACTCACATTTCGCCATAAATTTTAAGGTCCCACGTAATAGGGGGCGAGCCTATTGCCGTATAATAAATTACTTAATGTTAGGTATTCCATAAATTTTGATGTCACTTATATGTGTACAAAACACGAATCCTGAAAATAACTGCCTATTGAGCAGTCGCAGCAAAACAACAAAGCCCGCGTACAAATAACTGGTTTAATTTAATGAAGTACATAGTAGAATATTTTTGATTTATAAGATTACTGTTCTGCTTCTACGGGTGCAATGGAAGAAGTTTGCCCTATAATAACCAATTGCCAGCCAATTTTCAGCCTCGGAGACCAAACCGTTTTGCAGATGTTGTGTTTAGCCAGTTAGTGAATGAGAGAGTAGGTAGGTGACCTGTCGCTTTTACATTTAGAATAGAATAGAATAGAATAAGATTTTATTTGCATTGATTGTAGGTACATGAAATAGAGATGTTAACAAGTTTTGTGATCCTTATACAATCTACCTTAATTAGGCATGCAAAAACTTTATGATAATAAATTATAACGCTACAAAAAATTATACAATTAATAAATAAATCACTAAAATTCAAAACACATACAGATTTATCAAATAATTAAAATAATTAGTAATAATAGCTAATGAATGTAGAAATTACAGATTTAAAATTCCATAAATTATTAATTATTACAGATAAATTGCAAAAAAAAAATATTATAATGTCAGATAGGCGTAATAAGTCAAATAATAGTATTATTAGATGTAAATAATGAATTTAAATAAATGTCAAAGTCTATCATTTAAAAAGTCAGTAACAGAATAATAACATTTGTCTAATAAAAATGCAGTCAATTTAAGGTGAACGCAGACTTGGCCGCACCGCAGTCGCCGCAGTCCCCGCAGTCATCGCTTTTTGTTAATGGCCTCGCACATCTATCCGCACCGCAGTCACTGCAGTCGTTCCCGTCGCCGCACGCATCGCACTTGATTTCTTTCTCAGCGTTGCCAATTCTACGTCTATTTACGTAGATCTACGTATTTTGGACCCTTCTCGCGAACCTACGTACTTCTGGCCCAGAATCTACGTATTTTGCAGCAAATTACCAAATTAGCAAAATAACGGAATTTTACCAAGAAATAAGCATTATTAAACACAAACCACACGTAATAATGGACGTAGCTAATAATTTGTTGCATGTTTATTCGGACCCAATTAGTTTAACAAGTACACACTTAAAACATATCGATCAATTTAAGTCAATTATATTTGCTTATAGGCTCGAATCGATGTTTGAAACACTCGTTTTACAATTTTTTACTCCCTTTATCTAGGATATTATTAAAAGTACGTAGATCCACGTACTTTTTAACTCTGATCTACGTATTTTTGAAAATCAGTGTTGGCAACACTGTTCTTTCATTCAGCGTCATCCGCGCCGCGCCGCGCTAGCCGCAGCGTCCGCTGCGTGCGGGCCGGTGTTGGTGACGTCATCAGCTGCGGCTTGGGGAGTTCGGTCGTTTCAGCGACTGCGGCGACTGCGGCGCGGGTGGGTGTGCGAGGTTGCATAGAACTTCATATAAATAATTCGAATGCGAATACTGCGGCGCGTGCGGTGCGGCCAAGTCGGCGTTCACCTTTATTTTTAAATGTTTGTATTGTGCCAGTTTTAATCGTTTCGGGTACTTTATTATAAATTATAGGAGCCATACCAAAAACATTTTTCTTTAATAAAGTAGTGTTAAAACCACCAACCCGTAACATATTTTTATACTGACTTCTAATAGGTCCTTTTCTTGTTTCTGATACTGATGTAAAATAGTGCTATTTATGATTTAATCTATAGCTCTATAATTGCAGGCATAGTGCAACATAAATAAGCATATTTTCCAAAAAGGTGTTAATTTTTCATCTCTTGCATGCCAACTGAACAGTTTGTTTTAAACCTTTTCAGCATACTAGAGACCATGGGCGTCGCCAAGGGGGCGCAGGAGGGGGGGGGGGGAGGTCAGTTGCCCCCCCTAGAGAGTAAAAAAACTCTACAATTCGTACTTTTCTCAATACATTTCTCATTTTCCATATCAACTTGGCGTACTTGCCCCCCCTAGACAATCGGCTGGCGACGCCCTTGCTAGAGACATACATACATACATAAACGATGCAAATGGTAGTAATATCAGAGCTTTTAAAGTTAATACAACCAATTGATCCCTTGAACCCTTTTAAAGAAGTTCGAATACAGCAGTTACTCTCGCAAACGAGCTCATCTGGCTCAGCTGGTATTCTTATTTTAGTGAGAGAAAATTGAAATTTGCGAGATAGATCTTGTTGACGCGGCTACCTACAGGCAAGATTTGAAATGGGTATACTTTATTTAACGAGTATTACTTTGTTTGTTGGATAATAAATGTACATAGCTATTATATTGTGTATCTGTACTTAAAAAAAAAACTGTAGGTACCTACTTGCACATATAACACTAGTCACGTTGAAAACTGACTGGCCGAAAACTGGGCGAATGAAATTATATAGTGCGACAGCGTAAAAACATTGCATGTGCACTGGAAGAGTCTATGTACATAATATAGCCTTTCGCTGTAGTCAATTCACTGCTGGATGTGGGCGTTTCTTTTTCAGTCACAATAACATTAAAAGTTTATCCGCGGATTTGACCTACTATGTCACGTTGGCAAGATGCGTTGGTAGGATTTGATGTCGAGGTTTTCGTCTTTTCACTAGGATGTTATTTTTTTCGTATATTCCCTAAGTCCCCTCTTACGACACCCCTCATAAAAAACCCACGGAATGAAACAGGGTAGTAGTCCATTGAAAAGTTACATTTCGGGATGCATTTATCAGAGGACGCAATTTTATTTATAGATGTGTAGGGAGGGCTAGTGTTAAGATTGATCCAAATTTGTGGGATCGTACCTCTTGTCCCTCGGCCGTCGTCGTGAAAGAGTGCGGGTGAAGATGGTTTTTTATTTATTTGGTTAACTATTGGCTGCACAAAAGATTTAGTTGTGGCTCAACCTTCTCACGTAAAGCCAAATAAAAAGTTTCTCTTCTATTGTTGTATTTTGGTCATTTGCACGGTTTTTCATTATAACTGTGTCTCCAGTCTTTTTGAGCACAGGATTTGATCAAGCACCAGAATTTATTTTTTTAATACAAACCTAGAGTAAAGTCGTATTTTTGTCAGTAAATCATAATTTTCTTCAATGAATTTTGATATCTCCAATAATTTTAGTGCAGGTGTCCTCAGAACATTAAGGCACTGTAAAACATTGCAGTTGCCTTTGGCTGGGCAGACTATACACACGAGACAAGACAAACAAGACACCTTCACACGCCCAGGGATAGTAGTTTGGCCATATTTTCAACTCTAGTTTTTAGGATCTTTGTAATAAGTGAAAATTGGACTTTATGATAAACTCAGAGGCTGTAGAGTCACGTGATGGAGGACTGGATCTTATTTTGGAAGAAGGAAAAACATTAAATGTACCTATTCTATGTATGTTACTAACGACGAAAAAAGTAATATCTTTTTTGTTTTAAAGAAATGACAGATATGACAGATACATACACGACAAATTGTTGCATATTTTCTTCGATTTTTGTTTGCAACTTTTTCATTTTTGGTTTAACAACTAAATGGACCAAATTTGTAGAGAATTTAATTTGCAACACAAAAAGTTTTGCAAGTTTAGGTACTATGCAGCTACAAACACCTATTTGTACCACTCTTTTCGAGATGGTTGCGTAGGATAAGGGTAGTGACCCGTGAGAAACTTGGATTTAGCTTTACACTTACTCCCTCTAGACATCTATAAAAAAATCGTCTTCTTACAAATGCACGTTTAGCATAAAAAAGTAACATTTCAAAGGACTTGCATTCTTAATCCGTCACTAAACTAATATTATAAAAAGAGACAAACCTGTAAGTCAATTTAAAACGAATTTTGCATGTTTGTTTGTAATTTATAAAATATCCGCTAACTGACCTACTACTGGTAATAGTAAGCTAACATGAGAAATATAGTGAAGTATAACAAAAATAAGTAATTAGAATTTAATTAAACTTTTTAGCATACCTACATAAAAGTTGTGCTAGAAGCATTTAGCCGAAACCAAAACATCATTGTTTACATTATGATAGTGCGAATGTCGTGAAATTGAGATAGGCCCACGTTACTATAGTACTTTGAACTGTAACAAGTGCGTGTCGCGAACACCGGACGAATGACGCGCTACGACCATCCGGCCTGACACCGGCACAACATCACAGATAACGCACTGAAAACTCATTTCTAATACTTTACTACATACTCATTGGTACACAAACTTTAAATTCATCGTTTGTTATCTATGGCAAGGATAAACATTTATAAATTTTGAACTATCAGTAGTTATGATGTCCCGGTGCCCTTAATAGAATCTTCAAAGTTAAGAACACTTCGCGAGAGCAAGTTTGGCAATAAAAAATGTGTTTACTGAAATATTGTGCAGTTAAGAACTTGGTGCAGCTTCCATGCAGTCTACGGGTGAATATAAAAAAATAGAATAAAGATACTTAATAATAATTTTTAAACATTATTTATCTTAGTGATGTGTAAAATTGATTTCATGTGATTATTAATTAAAATTGAAATGTGTACTAACAATACTCTTTAGGGGTGCGCTGAAATAACTATGTTATTCAAAAAGGACCTGAGAGAAGATGCTCTTCTCGAAGGCACTTCGATGATGACGGCATAGTCGTCAGCATCAGCAGCAGATCTTCTCCTGCCGCGGCCGGCGAGCAGTTCGATGGTCGTCCAGAACGAGCCCTCGGAGGCGCTTGACGGTGTTCGCTGCATCTTGGCGTGAAATCACAGTTGCATGTTGTCCGCCCAACGGCTCAAGGTGCAATGACTGCCGCCGCCATCATAGTCTCAACCACCCCTTCCCCCATAGTTTCGACACCACCATTTCCACACGCGAACATTAATCTCCCGTCTCGACACCTTTCATGTATAATTTGCCGTGTATTCACCGATGTCTATAGCCACTTACACGATTTTTAAACAGTTCTTTTTAAAAGTTAATAGTTAATTTGCACGCCAATTCATAGATTGTCAATTTACGTTTTCGTAGTAAAGACTGCAGTAAGTTCGTTTGAATTTATTAATTAACTTTGCTTTGTATATGGGTTCATATACTTACTTGAAGTGAAAAGGTATTTATTTATGAGAATATTTAAACATAAAACGATAAATGTTGTGCATATAGTGGACTCGGGTGAAATGTGGCGCATTCGTAGTCGGAGTTCATCCTGCGTTGACCCGGATAGCACCAACGTCGCCGGTCGCGACCGGGTCAGCCGGATGCTTCAGCGGCGGCCTTCGCAGACTCACGAAAATAATTAGGTATTTTTAGGTTAATACACTTTTACTATTTCGCAAGGTAGTTTTGGAATAAAGCTCTACATTTTAGTGCAGTTTTTATTGAGTGGTAAAGGTGGCAAAGCCTGATTTTATTACTTGGTTATATTGCCTGATAGAATAGGTGGCAGGTAATGTTTCTGTGTGGTATAGTGTGTCGACATGGCACATTTGGATGAAGATATTCCGATAATATAAGTGTGTGAGGTCACGTGAGGGCGCGTAGGCACGTGCTCACTATATCTTTATGTTTACAGTAGTCTTAAAATAACATAAATGATTAGAGGTCAGTTAATTTGGAGGTCTAAGGAACTAGTTCAATAATATCAAAGATAATGTCATGTTTAATAAAAGCGTTTATGATGCCGTCTGTATTATTAATATCAATATTTTTGTTGCTATGAGGTCAACACTATTATTTCAGTCGTGTTTACTCAGTTTCGTGTAATTAAGAAGTTATTTCTGATTTCCTACTAAAAACATTAAATATAATTATGCGTATTTATAAATGATGTGTATATATGGCAGTTGCTGTTACTCAATGCGTTTATATGTATCAGTGATCACATGCAGATGTGGTTTGCAGGTATGCAAGACGACATAATATGGAAATGAAAATCATGGAACCGATGACTGATCCAATAACGGTGAACAGTAGTATTCTATCTATCTATCATCAGCCTTTAACAGTCCAATGCTGGACTAGGCCTCTCCTTTGAAAGAAGGAACTGGCCTACTATACCACGCTGGCCAAACGGGTTGGTATAGGGTTTGTATCAAGTTTTCCTTCTCTTACAGTGCTGTTCTCTGCATAATATGCTCCTTCTGACGGCTCTTACGACACCCATGGGATGATAGGGGGTGGTGACATTCCGTATTCTTAATCCGTCACCACACGGAATAGTATTCACAGTGATCGTTTTTAAATCTTGTATAGCATTAATTGATCTACTTTACACCTCCACTAAAAAATGACGACTGCTGTTGCCATATTACCAAGAGAAGGATGTTCTTTCACTGGCGTATAGGTTTTATAACGTTTCTTAGAACACGTATTTTTTTGCAGGATTAAATAATTTTGACGATATTCAATTTAAGTAGAAAATAAAAATCTGCCACTTGTTGTCTTTGGGCGATGTATAGAGTAGGTATTCCCTTGTGAAGTGCATGGTTTGTGGCTAAGACCTAGATTTAAATTTGACTTACTAAACCTCATTAGTTGACATACAAAATGCTTGATTTATAACTAGATATTATTCTCATTATTTGTGATAATTACTCTTCCTGGTTTGACAACTTTTCACTGTAATGTTAAAAATACATACAAGAGCTCCCTATTTAATTTGTATTTGTCATAATTGATCATTAGCATTGTTAGTATCCTCTCCTCATTATGAGAAGGGTTAGGTCGTATTCCATTACGCAGGCCAAGTGAGGCTTAGCAGACTTCACATGTCTTTCGAGAACATCATGAAGAATACTTAGACGCAGGTTCACAATGTTCTAGAGTACTTATATGGTCGATGTATATAACAAATCCCGTAATTGTTAATGTAAATTCACTTTTACGAAAAAGCGCATTTCAGCTGTAAAATATATGTAAATATATATACCTTCAATATAATTGAGACATGAGAATTCGGGCTAAGGACACCTTATTTGCCTACGAGACGTCGTTTGACGTTTTAATAGAAAATGTAAAGAAAACGAAATATATTTTAGTTTAGATCAAACGCCAGCAATCGCTCAATCTTCGCGTTTGAAAATGCTTTCAACTATGATGGATGTATCGCAATATTCTAAATCAATCTAATTTTGTATTGTTTCAGAATCTGATTGCCGCGGAAATGCTGTTCTAGTACGTATGGTATCTATGCTGCAAATGAACACTATTTAGTTGAGTATGTTGTATTACGGATAAATTGTAAAAGCAGTATTTATCTTAACTGAAAACGCGATACTCGACCGGATTTAGTATGAATAATAAGACAATTGTTAGTGAAAAAAAAATGTTAAAATGCTGGTAGATAGCTAAAATGTTGTCCGGTTTTTTATTACAGGTCATCCTAAGAAGTATATTCACCGTATAGACCGCAACAACTGTTATTCTTTGCAGGTAAAAATATTACTTATTAAGTATATGAAAAATTAATAATACTCACGCATATTGTATGATTTTTGCCTGCCACCATCTTGGTAAGTCTGGCAGTTGAAATCGTTTCATTTTTTTGCGACCCATTTCGCCTTCTCCGACTGCTTCATCTTCGCCCTCCACCTGATTTGAATTGCCGATCGCATCAATATGTTAAGACTAGCACTTATAATGAGTTTTTTGCTTATTCTGCAAGTCCCAGAGCATATAAGGATGGTGCAGATTTGTTGTTTTTGACTACGTCTGGGTATTACCTATTTTTGGCCTACCTATACTTATCATCATCCTCTTGGCGTTATCCCAGTTTCAATCTGGGGTCCGCTTACTAGTCTAACCGGATTTGGCTGAATATTAGCTTTTCCACAGAGCGACTGCCTGTCTGACCTCCGCAACCCGAAGGGATAGCGATATTCCATGGTTTAGACTAATGTCAGTTGATTAAGAAGATTATTTTATGAGATATCAGCCCTGTATATATGTTTTCCAATATAAGGCACGGACCTATTTTCACTTTTGAAAGCTAGGACAAAAAGTCTAAAACTTGCAGGTCTTCATATGACGTTATGCACTGTTTAGCAATAGGCATGCGGAATTGTACATGATCTCGAAAACTCATAAGGTTTGAAACGGTTTGAATCTGAAACCTTCTGTGCAGAATTCTGTTCATCTTTCCACTAGGTTTTCGCTTTAATAATACTAGAATATTGATAATTACGTACTCGAAGTTTTACTCGTTTTCCCTTATCATCGTCGTCCGGAACTGCAGCTGTGTCTGTCATTTTGTTGGAGCTTTTGCCAATTTACACTAAAAATTTAATTTCACTAGAAATTTCGATAATTACCCATCAATTTTAACTACCTATTCATATTAATTCTTCGAATTTATGAAACAAAAATTGTAAATACTTATAATTTTGAGATGGCCATGAGATGGCCCGAGGTAAATTGACACTTATCTACTTGACTTTGCCGCTTGTCACGTACAAAGAAATTGGTCACGTAGTCACGTATAAAATCATAGAGGAAATTCATTCGTAAGAAGTTTGTAAGTTGATACTTGCCGCAATACTCAACCTCGCATAAACAAATTCCCAACAATGAAACCTTGTGCCCCTTGCCCCTTGTGCTAGCTAACAACTACAAAAATTGGGCGTATTGTTTAGTAGGATAGTAATGCAGTTAATTTGTACACTCTGCCAATATTCGTTGTCATTCCGTCCGAAATTATTATGCTAATTTCTATCTATCTCGTCAAGGCACTACTGCGTTTAAATAAACAAACTAGGTATAAACGCGAAAAGACAATATCAATGTGGTGAACCTCTTTCTTTACCGCCATAGACACTTTTCTTAATTTAATATATTGTCATACGAATATTACGAATGTTTGTCATTGTCATAACAACTATGTCACGTTTTGCTAATTAAAACCTTCTGTGTAGGTTTTGGCTATTATTACAATTTAATTAGCAAACGAAACGACTATATCTCATGGATAAATATCTACGACCTGAGCGGTTCAATGGTGACCCGTCCCTAAGCTCGTCGGCCGCGGAGTGGGCTCACTGGAAGAAAACGTTTGTCAACTTTCTTGCGGCGCAGGACTCAACCACTACTACTGATAAGGTCAAGCTTACCGTACTCATTAACCACGTATCACCTAACGTGTATACCCACATCAGCGAGTGCGAAACATACGAACAAGCGTTGACTCTCTTGAACAAACTTAACGTTAAACCAAATAACATCCTGTATGCTCGCCACGCGCTCGCCACTCGGAGACAAGGTAGTCACGAGACTATCGATACCTACATCCAAGCCTTGAAGCAACTGTCCAAAGATTGTAATTTTTCTGCTGTCGATAGTGAGACGAATCGGGATGACAATATTCGCGACGCTTTTATAGCTGGCATCTCCTCGACAAAAATAAGAGAGAGACTCCTTGAAAACCTCAGCCTAACGTTGGACGAAGCGCATAACCAGGCGCGCTCTTTAGAGATGGCTGAAGTCAATACGTTACACTACAACAACACCTCATTGAATACTGTTACCGAAAACATCCCTGGTCAAACTTCTATCTCCAGTGGAAATACCTCTGCAGCCACGCCGACGCCGACCTTTCAGAACCGCTCAAATCGAAAATGTTTCTTCTGTGGAGGACGTGTGCACCCACGCAAGTCATGCCCCGCCTTCGATGTGACGTGTCAATTATGTAACAAGAAAGGGCATCTTGCTTAAGTCTGTCGTAGTAAGAACACAACTAGCGCTGCCACGTCTGACCAGGACAATGTCACCGCCTGCATCATCGCCGCATCGCCGTCGTCCCTGCATAAAGCTATTCTTCCTGCTTATATCAAAGGCATTAGAGCTGAAGCACTACTAGATACAGGCAGTTCTAAAAGCTTTATTAACTTCGAATTTTCTAAATTATGCTCTCTGAAGATGAAACCTAGTCGGCAGATGATATCTATGGCCTCTCTTAACCACACTTCCTCAGTGAAAGGAGAAACCTGCCTCACGCTTACCTTGGGAAAACACACATACGAAAACGTTCAACTGCTTGTTGTAGAAAATTTATGCTCAGACATAATTATAGGACATGACGTATTAGAAAATCACTCATCCCTCGAATTCGCATTCGGTGGCCCGAAAAAACCTCTCGTCGTCTCCAGCGTAGCCGAAGCATCTGTCCCTGCAGTGCCTTTATTCACCAATCTATCTCCAGAATGCAAACCAATTGCTATAAAGTCTCGAAGATACAGCGATGATGACCGACGTTTTATTGAAGAGGAGGTGAAAAATCTCTTAAATGAAGGTGTTATTGAAGAAAGTCGGTCACCATGGCGAGCACAGGTACTGATCACTAAGAATGCAAATCACCGGAAACGCCTAGTAATTGACTACTCCAGAACTATAAATCGATTTACAGAACTAGACGCCTATCCACTTCCCTGTATAGAAGAACTGATATCAAAAGTGGCCAAATATTCTGTGTTTAGTGCCATAGACTTAAAAAGCGCCTATCATCAAGTTCCTATCTTACCCAGAAGAAAGACCATACACTGCGTTTGAAGCAGCAAGGAAATCTATACCAGTTTCGGCGTATACCATTTGGAATCACAAATGGAGTTTCCAGCTTCCAAAGAACCATCGATTGGCTTATTCGAACGGAAGATTTGAAAGGAACATTTGCATATATCGACGATATAACAATTTGCGGCAAAACACTAGAAGAGCATGACCATAATCTACAAATGATTAAAGACTTCCAAGAACTTAAAAAGGCCATAGTCAAGTCTTGTGTTCATGCCATTGATAAGAATGTACCATTCACTGTAGAAACTGACGCCTCGGAACACTCCATTGCAGCAACTCTTTCACAGGCTGGCAGGCCAGTAGCTTTCTTTTCGAGGACACTTAATCCCTCTGAACAAAATCATTCAGCAATCGAAAAGGAGGCTTACGCTATTGTTGAATCGTTAAAGAAGTGGCGGCATTTCCTTATAGGGAAATCATTTTTGCTTATCACCGATCAGCGCTCCGTTGCTTTCATGTTCAACACTAAGCACACCAGTAAAATAAAAAATGAGAAAATACAGCGCTGGCGATTAGAACTATCTCCATACAAATATGATATCATATACAGGCCTGGCTCGCAGAATCATGTAGCGGACGCCCTCTCTCGTGTCTGCGCCATCGTTGAAACACCAGGAAAGCTACGATCGCTCCACGAAGCCCTTTGTCACCCAGGTGTAACGAGAATGGCACATTGGGTTCGTTCCAAAAACTTGGCCTACTCGATTGAAGAGATAAAGAGCATGACGAAAGACTGTCGAATCTGTTCAGAAGTTAAACCTAGATTCATTAAAGCAGACCCGCAAAATAAACTAATTAAGGCTATAGCGCCTTTCAAACGACTTAGCATGGATTTTAAGGGACCTGTACCATCTAAATCACAGAACAGATACATTTTAACGATAATCGATGAGTATTCCCGCTTTCCATTCGCTTTTCCGTGCTCTGACATAAGCGCTAAAACTGTAATCAGGCATTTAGATAGCATTTTTGTCATGTTTGGCACGCCAGCTTATGTGCACTCAGACCGAGGGACATCATTTTTATCGGCAGATGTTAAAAAATTTCTAAACTCCAGACAAATAGCGACGAGTCGTACAACGCCATACAATCCTCAAGGCAACGGCCAAGTTGAAAGGCTCAATTCTACGCTCTGGAAAACTGTTCAGTTGGCTTTGAAAACTAAGAACCTACCGATAGAGAGCTGGGAGGATGTCCTACCGCAAGCATTACACTCCATACGTTCGCTATTGTGCACTAGCACAAATTGTACGCCACATGAAAGAATGTTTCGACACTCACGTAGATCGACAAATGGAGATTCAATTCCTACATGGCTAACGGACTCAAGCAGAGTGCTTATGCGACGTTTTGATCGGAAATCGAAATATCAACCGCTAGCCGAGGAGGTGGAGGTACTGGAGACTAACCCCACCTATTCGTACGTTCGAACTATGGATGGTCGTGAGACTACTGTGTCCAGCCGCCATTTAGCGCCTTTGGGATGCAACGGAGAAGACATCCCCATAGACGAGTTTGTAGATGCCGAGCCCGAAAGATCGCACTCTCCATCACCACCATGTTCACCGCCGACGACTTCTTCCCCATCACCAACAGCATACTATTCGCCACCAGCCTCGCCGTCAGAGACTCCTCCGTCACCGCCCACATCTGAGGTCTTGCAAGGAGCACCTGAGCGAATGAGCTCGGACGCAAACGAGCCCGCAGTTGCGGAGTTACCCCGGAGGTCGGCTAGATCACGGAATCCGCCAAAGTATCTACGTGATTACATCTGGCCGGGGTGAATGTGGTGAACCTCTTTCTTTACCGCCATAGACACTTTTCTTAATTTATATTGTCATACGAATATTACGAATGTTTGTCATTGTCATAACAACTATGTCACGTTTTGCTAATTAAAACCTTCTGTGTAGGTTTTGGCTATTATTACAATCAAGTCATAGTAAAATAGAAGAACGATAAGATCTTACCTTCTTAGTAGGTAGAGAATTCTTAAACCGTAAAGCATTGGCCTCCTAATTCGCTTTATGTTTGAACAAATTTTCGGGGACTAATTTTAAATAATAGTTTAAAAAACACTAGAAAAACGCGCTTTTATAAATGCTCGTAAAAACAAAAAATAAATGATGGATCGTTCAAGTTGTCTCTATTTCTGGGCTGAAGTGTAAAATATGTGCTTTTAATTATAATATTTGATTGTACAAGCGTACAGGACGTAGTATAGACGTACGTAACAGGAAAGACTTTCTTGTTAACAAATAACTTCCGGGCGGAAGCTGCATGAGGTCGCACAAGACCATAACGTAAAACTACCAAGGTTACCAAAGACAAACAAAGATATCTCGTCAACGAACAATAACTCTACATTTTGCCATTGTTGAAGTTGGCATTACCCTTATGCACTTAATTTCCTGAAAGAAGAGGCGTTAAAAATGTCTCCGCTGCTGGCACATGTTTTGTGTGAGTTCGACAAACTGGTACTTTGAACATACTGACAGAATGTAGAGCCACCTACTAGTCGTGCTGCAACTCCAGTTAGAGCGCCAATCTGTGTAACCTGCTTCCCGTAACATCTGTTCACTTGATTTTTCAACAAATTAAACAAGAACATCTTTCCTGTTCCAGCGCCCCACGCTTTTACAATCAAATATTATAATTAAAAGCACATATTTTACACTTCAGCCCAGAAATAGGGACAACTTGAAAGATCCATAATTGTTTTGATTTTACGTGCATTTATAAAAGCGTGTTTTTCTAGTGTCTATTTAAACTATTAATTAATTTTATACTTTTTGGCCTTTAATAAAGAAATATTTTTATAACATTTACATTACATTAGTAGTGCCTTGCTTGCTTTTTTTTAAGTAGGCAAATGAGCCCGTATCCTCTCCATCTCCGCCAGTGCGTCTGTATTTTATGGTGTTTTATCTGTCAGCTTAGAACAATCTAGTTCTTCAATCTGGAGACCACTTAGTGATTTTACTCTACTTAGGGCCAAATACGCCTGTCCAGCCGCAAAAGTACGGGACCCTAAGTAAACCACTGCGTGGTCTACAATATAATTATAATTGGGTTGTTATAACCTTGAAACCTAATCGTGTTCAAAGTCCATTACGTGACCTTTCTCACAAGTGCAAACACGACTATGATACGATATTCCATCATGGACTGCCAGTGCCTATCTTCCGGCTTCATCATCAGACCTTGAAACATAATCATGGTCAAAGTTCATTACCAGACTTTTCTAAGAAATCCAAAACTGCTATGATACGATTTTCCATCGTGTAGTTCGAATAGTTCATATCTTCCGGCTCCATCATTAGATCAGTTCGACAGTACCATATTATTGTATTGTCATCAGAACTGCATACAGTTGCCAATTTTCATTACGGTACGACCCTTGGAAGTTGGTTAAATTAGCTTAGATTCCATTAGATAGTTACATACATGACGATCTTTTTTTTTTGTGTCGGGGAAAATCCTCATGGAGTCCCTCCGCCCTGGGGGAAGGTGTCGGAGGGTCAAGTATCACCGAAGCATTCCTCGCAACCCCCCGACGGGTATTGGCCCGCCAGATGGTCAGGCGGGCCCCGAACAAAACCCCTTGGCGGCGGATGAAAGTGTTGGGCTCCGCCGCCAAAACACCCAGCGGCCGCAGAGGATAGGGAGGACGGCAACGCAACACCACATCTCCTCTTCCTCTGCGGCCCCACCGCGACGCAACAAATGGTGCGCCCCCATTTGGTCGCGGGAGATAGGGTGCGCGGCTACGCAACACCGACACGCCTCTCCTCCCGCGACCGCACCCGACTGCGAGGGACAGACAGAACTGTCCCCCGTACTCTCACCTTGGGTCGCATCCTACGCAGGCCTCACTCAAGCCCACGTGGAGCGTCCCCTCCCGGGGTCCCGCTTAGCTTCATCGTGGGTGTACCTCAAACCCACGGTTATTGAGCCCCCCCACCACGACAAGGTGGAGATCCCACGGGGGGGCATACATGTCGACCTAATAAAAGCGTGTTAAAGAAGACTTCTTTTTTAATGGAACTCGATCAAAACTTGAGAAGCTAGCGCAAGCGTGGTATATATTTTTTATACCCTAATATTTTCGAGACACACGATTCACCATTATGCCAATAATGGTGAATAGTGTGTCTCGAAAATATTCTTAACTTTTTCGACTCTAGGCTTGGATTTCATACATATCAGTCCAATTCGAAAATACCTGAACATAAAAGCTAGTAGGAAATAAAATAACTCGTATCTATAAAATATATTTAATGAAAGTTAAAAAAGGCAGTGTAGTAATGTATATAACATTTAATATTTCTCCAGGTCAGTCAGGCTAACGTCTGTGAAATGCTGTTGTTTGTTCATTTCGTTCCAACGCTGTCGGATGTCTGCATCGACTGGACCCCACTCGCTGTTTGGAACACAGCTGTCACGAATACGCTGTAAATAACCGAGAAAAAGAATTTATAACAGGAGCTCCTTGGATACTGTACTTATTATTAGGTACTTAGCACGTTAGGGCTAGCTTGCGTCGGCTACTTTATCGTCCGCAAGGTGTGTCGGATTTCGATACACTATACACTTGAACCACCCCAATGAATCTCTCTCTGTTCACGAGTGAAAATGGCATGAAAATCTGTTCCGTACCTAGTTTTTGAGATTATTTCAAACAGATTGAAGGAGACTTTATAATAATCATGTAAATCTGTGAAAATTATAGAGGATAACTGCTGAACTGATAAGTAGCTATGTACCGTATTTTATAACTGACTAACCTTCTATATGACGCAGCATAAACTCGACATATGTTTGCTACAACAAATTTTACTCTGCGGATACAACTGAAGTCCATAAGTCATATTCATATGCAGAGTATTTTCACCAATATAGACGTTTAAACTGGAAAATACTCAAAATAAAAACCAATTTCATTTGTTTTGACATTGTACTACTAATCAAAGCAAATAATGACCAGAATATTAGCCATCATTAGTCACTGTGAGTAAATATTTTGCACCTGTACTCATAAAACTATTTTAATTTGTTTATTCTCTTAGAAACTTTATTACTGGAATGTTTGTGTGATGTTGAGAGGTATACCTGTAAGAATGTTCCTTGAGAGTTAAAGAGCTGTATAGCTGCATATATCGGTATACAGGCGACTGACACAAATGCGATGACCCAACCAGCTATACCAGATGCCTCCCTTGCCGTGTAGACCAAAATCACCTGAAAGCCGAAAAAGTTTATGAGCAAAGCCTAAAATAACTTCATGCTTTAGGCCTTAGGATATTTGACGTTAATCATTGTTATGACTTCCCTAAGCGCTGACAGCGTGTCTTAACTTGCCATTAGTAATAGATTGACAAAGTTAAGCAACGTTAACACAAGTCACCACTTAGATGGGTCACAGCTTGTTGTGGCATTAGCGATATAAGACAGATATTTACTGGTAGTTGAACCTTACTGATTTCAGCATGAATGAGCGGCTCAGCCAGGGAAGTACCACCCTCTCACAGAAATCGACGTAAAGTAACAGTACTTAAACTGTTGAGTTTCGTTCGGTGAGTGAGAGTGCCGGAGGCCCAATCCCCTATTCCTTCTCCCTCATCCCACTCCTCATCCTATCCCTTTTCTCATACCCAAGGGGCGGCAACGCACTTGTGACTCCTGTGGTGTTGCTTGTGTAACAGGCGCCGGTAATTGCTTACCATCAGGCGATCCGTGTGCTCGTTTGCCACCTATTACTATAAAAAAATAAATAAAATAAGAGCGGGATCCTTATTTCTAGACAATAATCGTTTGACCATGTCGGAGATTTACGGGCGGCCTATACACTAAGAGAACAGAGTGGAAAAGAACATGAAAAGAATTAAAGAAAATGTAATCGTCCAATTTGCTGCAAACTGTTTCCTTAAATTCGTCATATTAAAGAGAAATAAAACGCAAACGATAAAAGTAAATGATATTAATGTTTTATGAGCCATTTACTTGTCACTTTATTGCTAACGGCATTCGCATTTCTTTCAGACGGCTGCTCTACGTTTGACAAGTAGGTACAGAACTAACAGGCTGCAGTTAAAATGTAATCACTTCGTTTTATTGCTATTATCCACGGAATAATAGTTATTCCGTGGATAGCAGCGGAACCCGATGGATAGTCAGCAAATTTTGTTATTGGCTAACTATGTATATTATTACAGAAGTCAATATCGTTCAAATATATGGCTAGTTGCCATGAAGAAATTACAAGCATTTTTGTGACATCCTTAAAATATGTTCTATTATGTCATGTTTTATTTTAAGGATGTGGTTCTTGTATGACAATCTTTTAAATAATGTCACTGTACTAAATTTTTGTATTAGCTTGTACATTTATGAATACTTTAAAATGTTAGATAAAAATATTACAGTAGCCATAATTGAGTAAGGATGGTCGTTTAACTATATGCCCAGAATAAATTAAGGTACATACTACTAATATTGCAGGCACGATATATCTCCACAGCACGATCCAAATACGTTCCACCTTTCTACCAGTCATGAAGAAAATGTCAGCACAGAACCTCTTCGGTCCGTAAAGGTATAAAGCCGCTATGATTTCCATGGCGCACACGATTGGCACGCAGGCTATAGCCACGTGCGCGTCCAGGAGACCGATAATGTGGAGACCACCCTGCAGGATTAAAATTGTACACATTATAACAAAATATATGAAAAGAAATAGCTAGTGGACAGAGGGCACCAGTCTTTGGGTTGAGCTACATCTGTCAGCACGGAATCGCATTTGTTCCGCCTGTGCTTCAGCACGCTGTAGCGTGCTGACGCGTGCTGCAGTACTCTATAGTGTGCGATCGTATTTGTGTGCTGCGGAATGCGAACGCACGCTTCAGCATGCTGAAGCATTCCGCCGCGTTCTTTTGACATTTGTTTTGGTCACAGTATAGTTTCAAGTTCGAAATGGAAAGCAGAGCTGAAGAGAGAGCACTAGTAATACGTGCATTTTGCAAGAAGTGCAAAATAACAAGAGTAAAAATAAAAGAATTCGTAAAATCTATACGAATCGGCACCAGCACGCGGCAGCACACCGCCGCGCGCGCCAGCGTGCGTCAGCGCGCGTTCGCACGCGATTGGCGGCGAAAGGATGCTATAGCATGCTATAGCGTGCGTAAGCGTGCTGACGCACGCGTCAGCGTTCCGTCGCCTCTCAGCATGCTATCGCATTTTTTCCGTGTTGCCGATCGCCTTTTCGATTCCGCGGCGTGCTGAAGCGTTCCCTCTCTCTTTCTCGCTCTAGTAAATGATGGTCCTAAGTGACAGAAAAGGATAGAAGCATAGAAAAGTGCGAAGCGGTGCTGATAGGTGTAGCTCAACCCTTTACTACCTCTCTTGTACTACAAACAAACGGCTAGTGTTGTTAGTAAGTTTTCAAAATCCTAAAAAAACGAACCTGATTAAGATTCATAAGTTATGCTATCAGCAAGTAAACAGTATTATTTCCGCCTTGTGTTGACACCATAGTGCATTTGTCTTTTCAATTACTGGCAACACGCGAAATTTTCATCAACGTCAATTATGGTGCCACTCGCGCACCTAATCTAGGGGGCTACATGCGGCAAACACACGTTCAACTAACTAATATATTGCCTGGTCAGAGACCATTTATGGCAAGTACCATTCAGGAAACAGTATATAATCCAATCAGCTAAAAACTGACTAATAGCTTCCTTGTGTCAAATTATATGTGGCCTATGTGACGAGTGCGGATTTAATGATAAATAGATCTCTGAGCTGTATGATTAATCAATGCAGCAAAATATTTACTAAAGTCTGCTGTTTAAAATAGTCCAATAATCTCTCTGTATATCATCGTTTAGCTACACTTTAACAAACAGTGATTCATAGTTCATAACCCTCATCGCAAATAAGAAAACAAAACACCACAAAAACAAAACTGAATACGCCAATACGTTTCCTAATGCCTCTCCGGTGTATTTTATTATCTAATAGAGCTTTAACAACTTAACAAACGAAAGCTGGTCGTAAAACACTCTGGTTCAATTAATTCAACGATATTACTGCGAAAGCCGTTGTAGCATGCCGATGGGACGAGCTTGCTGTCATGCATGTGGAGTTTCGAGCGCGCCAGTCACGCAAACACCTCATTCAATTGCAACTCGCGAAATGTACCACAAACTATTTTGCTGGATAACAATTTTAGTGAACATTTTGTGTACATATATGTAGTTTATAGGAATACGGACCACCGTATTGCGGATGATTGAAATGCATAAAGTGCCAATGTGTATTAGCCGGCGCTGCCTTATGAAAGCTTTTTAAAATAACGATGCTTGTCGTTTGGAATTCGTCTGCCTAAACGTGACGAACTTGTGAGTCAGTATGTATTTCCAATGAAATTGCTTTTGAAACTTGTTGTTCATTGACTAGGCTTAGTCAGACATGTGGGTGCTCTTGATGGATAGTTTGAACAATGATTCTGATAGCTTTTAAAAGTTTTGCCTTGCTTAATCAAAGAAAGCGACATAACTCAATCATCACTACTGATATAAAACCAAGAAGATATTTTTAGGGTTCCGTACCTAAAAGGTAAAAACGGGACCCTATTACTAAGCCTCCGCTGTTTGTCTGTCTGTCACAAGGCTGTATCTCATAAACCGAAATAGCTAAAAAGCTGAAATTTTCACAGATTATGTATTTCCGTTGCTGCTATAACAACAAATACTAAAAATAAAAAATAAAATAGGGTGCACAGGGTTCCCACCAAGAACTTAGGGTCCCAAGCCAACCTCACCTGCAAGTGGTGCACCTGCCGATCAACGGACGAGGCTCTGGCAAACAAAATATCCTGATATGCGGCAATAGGCTCGCCACCTATTACGTGGGATCAAAAGACTGGCGAAAAGTGGGCGTTTAATATGCCTCTGCCTACTCCTTCGGGGAAACAGACGTGAGTCTATGTATGTATGTATGTATAAATGCATCGTTAAGAGATGATGAATATTGTATCTCAACTCACTGCTTTGAGGATTGTTTGCATGGTTTTATAAGTATCATTAATTAGTATGAATATACCTAAATATCATGAAATTGGTGGGTTGTTCCCCGAGGGTTAAAAATGTGTCCCAGTTGAAAACGGGAATGAAATGGATCTTTAACGAATTTATATTTATTGTTAATGGATAATCTTTGATAAGATGCAAATATGAGGCTACCCAATGTTAATGACAGTTAAAAATTGCTGCAATTTTGACTTCGGTGGTGTTTAGGTCATACATCAAAAGTGCGAATAAAAATACTCTGTTCATTTTCAAGATTTACCTAAACTAGGTATATCTACGAAAGATTTCCAAATAATATTTTAAATCATTAAGTGAATTTGATTTCAGAGTCAACCATTCCTTGATATTAAAGAACTATAGAACCGGCCGACATCGTTCCCTCTATCACTAATTTACACATTTAAATGTCGTGTGTAAATGTGAGTAGTATTTTATATTTTCTGTTAGTATTTCCCAATTTTCCAACGACGTCAGCCACCTTGTTGAGTGACCCAGCTACATCAATCTCCTACGTTTTGTGGCCTACATATTGCTCGAGTGCAATATTTCATATTGCGAGTCGCGTTGCCTTAACATCGTGACCAGAAACAATGATCTAAGGTGCATTTCCATACAAGAATCGAAAAACATAATTATTCACGATATATGATGCACATTCCAGAGTAAAACAAGTAAACCAAATACAACATTCAAACAATATGAGCATAACACCTTTTTCTAAGTTGTTTTACTTTTTTCACTAAGTTCTGCTTGCAATCGTATTTAAGATGTTTTTCGGTTGTTGTACCTATTTCATATTGTGCTTCATCTCTAGAAGCTTTCTGAATATTTACCGTAACTTTATTACAAACCTCTGTGTTGCATATGATCGAAAGTAAAAAGAGCGACAAACACATCAGGAACGTGACAAGCCTCTTTCGACTGCGCAGTATCGGAAACTCGTCTATAATACCTGCTATTATCGCTTCTATCGTCACGAACTGGAAGAGAAATTGAAAGATTTAGAGCAGCTGTTCAAAATTGAAAACAGTTAAGGAAATATAGTGCATGAAAAACCACATCTATAGACTCTATAGCGATAGGTATATCTTTTTGCTTTAAAGATTTCAAAGATTGATATTTAGGTAGCTTAAAAGAGCTACCTTTATTTTCCAGGACTGATACTACATTAAGCATAGATAAAGTGTAAATATTGTCCAATTAAAGTATGCATACAAAGCTTTATTTGAACGTAACACATACTCTACCATTGAGTCAATTCCGAGGAAGAACAGCATGACAAAGAATGTCACGGCCCAGAAGTTGGCTGCCGGCATCATGCTCACGGCCGTGGGGTACGTGATGAAGGCTAGTCCAGGACCTGCCGTGGCAACTTCCCCAACCGGTACCCCTGAACGCTCCGCTGCAAAGCCAAGAATCGAAAACACTACGAATCCTCCCCACACACTGGTCCCACTGTTTATGAGAGGTATTATTATGGAGGACCTGCAAATAAAAGTAAAGAATTCCTTTTTTGTAATATGGAAATATACCTCAAATGAGTTTGATTATGCCTAATGTTGATGAAATACGACTAGCTAGATATTATAAAGTACAATTTCGAATTTTTAGATTTTTGTTCCTTATTAGAGTGTAGTGTAGTAAAAACGTACTTGAGATTTTTAAAATGAAATTGATTGAAACTGGCCATAGTCAGCAGACCTCCCCAACCAGGTCCTAATGAGTAAAACAGTTGCGTAGCTGCATCTGCCCACACCTGTAAACAAAAATATAAGAGTTTGATAAAAAATATTATTACTAATACCTCATTATATTAAACCATTTTTCAGGTATAACTTCGATATATAGCACAAAAGGATACTATATTGTGGTATTGTTTTTGCCTTGTGCTTCAACGTCAGAACTAGCCAAAATTGGTATAAAGGCTGCATCATTAAAATCGGATTAAAATGTTGATAACGTCTATACTTTTCTACAAAGTTGGCGACAGGGACTTGTGAAAATGCATGAGGTTCCTTTAAAGAACCATGCCCAAAATGGGTAAGTATACGTAAAAGACTTAGAGCTTAACATGCATATTAAGTTACAATTTTAAAGACGATTAAATATCTAGGACTTCCTCTCTTTCAAAATTAGGAACAACTAAATGAATAATTATTTACTTTTGGTCTCTTCAGTTGCTCCCAATCTGGTAGAATGTAAAACAGGATACCCTTCCAAGCGCCGGGCAACGTGACTCCGCGGATGAATAACACGGTCAGCACCACATAAGGAAACAGCACGGTGAAGTATACAATCTACAGAACAAAAATACATACACTGTAAGAAAAAGTGTATATTTATTTACGTGATTGACAAAACGGCATTTTGCCAAAAGAGAATCGAGATAAATGTTCAGAAGCTCACCTTACCGACGCTCTTGACACCGTTACATATGCACAAATATACAAGAATCCAACAAAACACATTGCAGAAGAACACGGGCCACACAATACCCCCGATTTCATTGATACTTGGTGACATTTTCAAGAGGCGGATGCTAAAACAAATAAATTTTCGTACATGTAAACAAACAAAAAGTGGGTCGAGGTCGTTGAAAAGTCGTGATCGTTCTTCAACAAGATTATGAAAGTTTGCTTGAATGCGTTTGTTATTAAATATTCATTTCTGCATTCCGTTGAAAAAGTGCGCTTGGAGTGTTCATAAACAGTTGCGGAACCATTTGGGTCATGAGTCAACTGAAGATTATATATAGGTATGTTTTATAAGGGTGACAAATTTGTGTACTTTTGGAAGGGACATTGGAGGGAGAGTCTCACGGTTCCCCTGGATCCGCTATTGTGCATAAATCTTTAATATATGGAGATATTTTTGTTGAATTTTCCTGTTTTCACGTTGCTACGAAGGAATAAATCAACGAGATTGCTGTGCACAGAAGGCATTTTATGTGGCCTACGTTTTCATAAATACATTGACATAAAAGAGAAAAGGCTGATTTAAAATAAACTTACTGAAAAAATTCGTCCTCTGGTGTAGTGATTGAACCATTTGACGTAAAAATGCTCGAATTGCCTTTAATCTGAAAGTGCCGGAATGAATTCGGCATATAGTAAACAAATCACGATTATATTTTTTATACAAATCTATAAATCTAAAATTATCTAACCTCAACGCACTTGTCGGTATTCCAGGAATTGCCACAATTCTGCCAAGGTAGAGGTGAGCTCATGGAATGAAAGATAAACAGTATCGGATATGACATGATGCTTGCGAAGTATACTATGGCTATGACGTTCATTATGATGGCCGCGTAGCCGGCCCCTGTTGAAAGAATCAGAATATGGGTGTACCTGATCTAACGATATAACTAAAGAGGAAATAATTTTTCAATTAGCGTACATTTTATCCACTTACTTACATTATAGCGCAAAACGGTTTAGATTTTGTAAATAAGGCAATCAAAATAACAACAACATCAAACTGATCATTTCTGTTTAACTTTTTTGTAATGCATTTTAATGGAATACTGTTAATGGCCGTAATTTCTCGCATATTCAATCAGTTAGCAGCTATAGAAACATTTGATCACAGAAGTTTGGGTAATTATGGCAGCATATAGGAGTAACTAAATGTATACAAGGTTTTACAAATAGTTTATGATATATTAACAGTAGCGAAATTGCCGAGCTTACCTTTAAACAGTGGACTGATGTTAAAGACGGAAATACATCCTGCACTAGCGAACTGTCCTAATGTGGTTTCTAAGTAAAGCAGCGGGATACCACATATGAATAAAGTGAGGAAATATGGAATTAGGAACGCCCCTAAAAAATAAACAGTACATTTAAACCAATAGACTCTTTAATCGGAAGTTTCTGTTTTTATTGATTGATGTTCATGCATAAAAAATATCAATAACCAATTTGAGTTTTCCTTGCAATAACTCACCCCCTCCATTCCGATAACATAAATAAGGAAATCGCCAAAGGTTTCCAATACCCACTGCATATCCGAGGCATGACAACAAGTATTCCGCTTGGTTTCCCCATCGGTCATACGTTTTGACAGCCATTCACGAACAACTCGACCGTTGGTGGCCTTATCTGACCCTGCACTGGCGCTATTATGGTCCAAATTGAGGATATATAGTCAACAAGTGTCCATATCCTCTCCTCTCTCTCATCTGGTCTATAAATACTCTTTAGTTAAATTGGCTGTTGAAGTGCTGCTTGAGACGATAGGATCAATGAAAAATAATAAAATTACCCTTTTGAAGAAGTCATTTCGTTTCCTAAGAAAAGTTTGATTAGTCCGATGTTGTGTCCAAGTCCAGTTGATGTGATTTTTTATTATTTTATAAATCTCATGTCTGTTTCTCGTATATTCTGTTACACATTTTTGCGTCAGGTCACATGTAAACATAGGGCAGTTGACTGACAATTGGATAATGGCCATTATAAACAGTTCAGCACGGTTTATCGGACGCAATAAACATATGATGGATCAAATTAGAAGCCGTATTTGACATAACTGTTGCGTTTCAAGAATAAATTGAATGAGAAGTGGGTCTGATGTTGACCTTTATTTATAACAAACAAAAAAGGTGGCAGTTTCCATTCGTTTTTATGTTCGACACACTTTTTAATAAATAAGGTGCGATACTTACTAATTATAACAATTTAGACTCGCTCTTTAAAAAGTAGTGTGACTTAACATTTTGACTCTTTGCGGTTAATCCACCAGACACGTTGACAAGCTTAAGACATTGGAATTCTGACTCCTTTGCAAAGAGTCATCACGCTAATGTTTGGACATGTTCTTGCTTGCTGTTGAGTGACGACAAGCCCGATGACGAAGTACACTTACCTACCTATTCACCCACGACTTAAGATCTAGATTGTGTGCAGCAGGAAACACAGTCTCAGGGAAAGAGTTCAACATCTTGGTAGTAAGCATAAGAAAGGAAAGCGCGACGTTACGTATGAATATTATGTCCACCGTTTACCTAACAGTGACGCTGAGTCGTCGACCAATGGCAAGCGGGATAGCGTGAGATATTTAAATCTCAAAAAAAAATATTTATCTATATATAGATAAACTAGCTTTTGCCCGCGGCTTCGCACGCGTTAAATTCGGGGTAACACAAATCTACTTTCAGTCTCAAGTTGTGTGAATACACTCCTGATTATTCTTAAGGTTTCAGAAACTCTATAGGGTACAAAGCAGCTCGGTCAGTATTCATAACAGTATATAACCACCATTATATCTACCGAAAGGTACATAATAACATCGCCTTACATACTGTCAAATGCCAAAGCCATGTTCCAATAGGTACATGTCAAATTTAGATCTATAAACACTTTCGCATTTATAATATTAGTAGAGAAAATCGTTTCAGCCGTTTCAGCGTAGTATATAATTATTAGTTTATATATGCGAACAACGGTAATCACTGTGCACAATATAACATTATGTACTGACAGATATACGCACATGCGCACTCAATGATTATAGCGCATGCGTTCTTACTTCCAAGAGGTTTTGTGCCGAACAAACTTCTAGCCTCCCTACAATCCCTCCTAGTTTATTTTTTGCATCTTATGGTAGCCTATGTCTGTCTCCATGATTCAGTAAATCTCTATGTCAAATTTCAACAAAATCGGTTCAGCCGTTTTAGCGTGAAAACGGAACATACATAAATACATACATACACACTTTCGAATTTATAATATTATAGTAGGGATGGGGATATTTTTAGGAAACAAAACTGTTGTTTCTCAAAGTTCTTGAAGCTTGTTCTTTACAGAGATGATTGCTGTTTATTTACGAGCAAATATGCTCTAACGGCAGGTTTCGATATTCGATCTACATAGATTTGGAGAATTGGGATACATATTTGACATAAGCTCCATACGAATATGTCAAACATGTATGTCAAATCTCCAAATCCATGGATAGAACGAAAATTGAAATCGGCCGCTAATTTTACGTTAGTAGAGCATTGCTGATTTCAGCTTGAATGGGCCGGCTCGACCGGGGAAGTACTACCCTCTCAAAGAAAATCGACGTAAAGTAATAGTACCTACACTGTTGCGTTTCGTTCGGTGCGTGAGAGTGCCGGAGGCCCTATCTCTTATTCCTTCTCCTTCATCCCATTCCTCATCCTATCCCCTTTCCCAACCCCAAAGTGCGGCAACACACTCATGACTCCTGTGGTGTTGCTTGTGTTCATGGGCGGCGGTAATTGCTTACCATCAGGCGATCCGTCTGCTCGTTTGCCGCCTATTACTATACATAAAAAAAATAAAAATAATAATGTCATTGCCAAGTCCTCATACCAAATATACTTCGATAAGTATTTTGGAATGAGGACTAATGTTACACAGCTTTAGTGCAGTTGCAGTAGCAAATGGTTGCTTAACTAACCAAGCAACGGTGGTTTGGTAAAGCTATTAATCTTAGTTTACCATTGCGATACAACTCATTCAAAAGTTTATTATAAAGAACAATAAATCATATACTACCTGCTTAAAATGCCAAATATCATCAATTTTATTTGTGATCAATTAAACAAAGTCTTATAAAACAAAATTGTTTTACCTTGGAGTAACATCTACGGCATAATCCGAACAGTATCTATACCGAATCCAAAGTGACAAGTCAGGTTATCTGGTGGTAATTGGCGGGCACTTACAATTATGTCGTCCCTGTCTTGTTTACCTTTAGTCACTTTTACAGGTGCTTGACTGTACGTAAGAACCTAAAAAATGTTTTATGACCATTATATTTCGAATAATAAATTACCGTAAAATGGGGTGAATAGACACAGATTTCAACTTCAACATCGATTTTATTAGATATTTTGAATGAGAGTCATTATTGAAGCATTTTGAAATCATGAGTTACGTTGTAATTTACTCAATATTTGTGCTATAAATTAGTAAAAACAGGACATTAATTAGTAAATTAAGAAAAAGTAAGCGTTTTCTATTTACCTTGAAACAGGGGTCAAAAGATTCGGGAAGGGGGTGAATAGAGAAAAAACGCTAGGGCTGTCAAAATCAACTTACATTTTTATTCAATATATCAACATTGTCATTAATCAGACAACTATGTATTTTTTTAATAAACCAGATATCAACATTTACCTCTTTAATCATACAGGTAGGCACCTGCCTACATATAAACAATATTTTCAATGGTTATCTGACAAAAAGGTGCGTATGATGAACTAACCTCGATTGACAACCCTAAAAAACATATTTCTATTGACCCCCCACTCGTATCTATTAACCTCCCACGCATATCTAGTCACCCCCAATGGCGTATCTATTGACCCTAACGGCGTATCTATTCACCTCGAATTCGAGCAAAATAGCTAGCTTCTCAATTTTAATAGAAAAATAATGTAAAATAATCAAACACGGACACTTTCCTTTGTTTTTCTTAAAGATGGGAAATGTATGTATCGAATAATACACATCTACAGGGTGAACACAACCAATAACTTGATGTTTCTAGAAAATTTATAAAGGGCAAAAATTACTTGTTTTCACACCTTCACTTTAACCGCTTAAATCTATATGACATTTTAACTTGACGTAAATTTGTGTGTGGTGAGCCTATAAAAAACATGTTGCCACGTAGAAAATCACAGAGAAACACATTCGTTATAGGGCTAAATAACAAACTAGAGTCAACAATATCAAACTTCCGGACTTTTTTCTATTCACCCCACGATTTCTATTCACCCCATTTTACGGTATCCAAAACAATTTCTAGAAGCTCAACCAGCACAATGCTAGGAAGATGTTGATACTTTGAGTAATAATTTAGTACTGATGTCTTCCTTTTTTACGCATGGTGGAATCGAAAAAAATACGGGCTAACCCCCAGAGTGGAGACTAGGGAGAGTGTGGTGACTCCCTGGCGGAAAACGCCGGGACTACCCAAATAAAACCACCATGGTGTTCCGCTATCCAATCCCATTGAATGACGGGGTCACGGGAACTACGTTAGCATTACTTCCACGACCCCGCCTGAGCTGGCGCGCCGAGGTGGGCCACGTCCCTTACATGCACCCATCTGCATCCATCATACATCCTCTTTCGTACTACGAGCACCAATGGATCCCTGCTGAATTAATACAAACTACTAAACTACTACTATTACTATATTTAAATACTCCTTAACACATTCGCGCGCGGTGCTCACTTTTTCGAAACTTGTGATGGAGCACTGTTTTCCCCCATACATTATTTTTGACGTTTATAGACGTTCATTGGTACCTCTATTTATTTGAGTAATTAACTATGATCAGAACGACATTATACGTCGACGTATGGTGACGTTCTGCAACATATAATCATTTTTCATTTTTTTTATTAAACACAACGTCTCGATACGTCGACGTGCAGTTACGTTCTGTAACATTTTATATATCCTAATCTATTATACTACACGCAACGTCTTACTAGGTCGACGGATGGATACGTTGTGCCACATTTAATCTTTCGATACCTGTTATATTACTCGCTACGTATCATTACGTTGACGTATTAATACGTTGGGCTGCATTTTATTTTTCGTGAAGCGCCACTCTTGTCTATGATGCCGGAGAATCACATGGCCCCTAAAGATGTTCCATGTGAAAAGGCGCCGACCTCGCCTCCAAATCAAGACCTTGAGGACCCATAAGGCAACCCACATCGCGAGGTGCCGCCCTCGCCTCAGAATTCAGACCCCGAGGACTCTGAAGGTTACCCATAACGCGTGGTCCCGCCCTCACCCCAGAGTCCCGACCCCGAGGACATAGAAAACAACCCACATCGCGAGATGCTGCCCTCGCCTCGGGATCCCGACCCTGTGAACCTTGAAGGCAACCCACATCACGAGGTGCCGCCCTTGCTTCAGAATCCAGACCCCGAGGACCCTGAAGGTGACACATTTTGCATAGTGCCACCCTCGCCTCAGAATCCAGACCCTGAAGATACCGAAGGCAATTCACACTGCGGGGCACCATCTTCGCCTCAAAATATAGACCCTGAGAACTCTGACGGTAATCCACATCTCATGAGGCCGCGCTCACTCCAGATTCCAAACCCTAAGGACCCCGAAGGCAACTCATACGGAATGCCGTTCTCAGATTCCAGGCTTCGAAGACCTTGAAGGGCAGCCTGCGTCACGGATACTACTACCTGCGAGCCCCGAAGGCAACCTACATCGTGGGGTGCCACCCTCACCTCAGATAGTAGTCTCTGCGAGCCCCGAAAGCAGCCCACGTCCCGAGGGGCTGCCTCAGATATCAGATCCTGCAAGCCCTGAAGGTGATCCATTCGTAGAAGCCTCGCCCCAATAGGAACCAGCACGGGAAGAAACAATAGCTGAAATCCCGTTTTTTTAATTTGATGCAGGAATTCAGTTTGAAATTGATTACTTTTCTTTTTTATTACTTTTCTTTCTTCTCGCTCGCTTTATTTTGTCCATCTTATACAATGGAATTTCTTTATTAGAACTAAAATAAAACTATTCTTGTTGCTCAAATATGAAAATAATTATTGTATTCTTTATCATACACACTCTATTATTTAAATTCAGTATAAAATATGTGATAACTTCCGATTTAAAAGTTTTGTAACTCTGGAGCTTACTTCACTGTACACGTGCGTCGCGTAACGGTGCACAGCCCGACTTACAGTATGGCGGCGCATACTCCAGTTGACGACTATGGACGTTCTGCTTTTGTGAGTAGGTGTCTTTGTATGTGTGAGAAGCACCCACAAAACGCTTAAAATGTCGATGCTATGTGACACTACGAAATCAAGATTTTGATATGTTGTGGCACTGTGACGTCACTATACGAGCATTATATGAGAAACGGACGTTTCCTTACGTACTGACTGATAGAGAAATATAAAATTTGACGTATCGATACGTTGTGCGACATCGTATCTCGATTTTTTTACGTATCCATACGTTCTGCACGCGAAAGTGTTAACAGATACGTATCTGTTTAGGTATAATATACCTATTTCTATAACGAGAATGCGTGATTCAGCCTGGTTTAATATATTTCTGTTTATTGCTGTTGAATGACAGATTATCGACATTTACACATATCAATAGTTGTTGCACGCCATCCTAAAATAGCAGAGTCCTGTCAGCAATATATCGCAGAATATCGCAGTAATTGTCCTTTGCAGTTACGGTTTTTACAGACTTCGGACTCTTCCTTTGATGTTAAAAAATCTTAGATAAAATTTCAAGATATCAAAACAACCAAAAAGCAAAACAACCAAAAAGCGCGTTACGTATATTTAACATAATCCACTTTATTATTTATTTATTGTTCCTTATATTATTCTTGAACAATAACTCATGTCTGCAAAGTGCATCAATATATTATATTGACGATACACTTTTATGAGCTTTTAGAAGAATATACACGATGGAAACCCATTATTTAACGCTATAAATCACACAACAATAAACATGGAGAAACTTAATAACACATCTTGAACAGATTATGATCTCGAACAAGCGATGTTATTCTTTTATCGCGCTATTATTGTGTTGACTGTATGAATGAATCAAACTCAAAACAGCCTGAAACATAATTCAAAAGTACTTTGGGGTTCTGTTGCAGACTGGCGAATATTGTGACTGTACTTTTATTTCTGATTCATTGACAAATTATTTTACGAAAAATATTTCATGACCCAAGCTTTTTTGAAATCTGACCCTGACTTTCAATGGAAAACTAGCCAATAACTTGCTTTTCGTAAACGAATAGTGAACTCCTAGTGTATTACAAAGTGGATAATAAAAACACGTGAAAAGCCATTTATGCTTTAGCCAGGCTTTTGACATGTTTATGAGTGTGATGATTACTGTCTTCGTATTCAAAGACAGTAATCACGAATTGATGTCACCTGATGTGAAGTGCCTATAACATATAAAACAAAAATAAATTTAGACGAAACCTTTGAAACATAATTTAGTTACCGTTTCTTTCAAGTTAACTACAGGGCCCTGGAGGCCCCGGGGCAACGCAGCTGTGGAGGGCCTATTTTATTGACCGTATATTTAGATATTTCCTTAAACCATTTAAAAAATTCACTGTCAGCAAATTAAGCCGCTAAATAAAGAAAAATATTTTTTTGGATGAAAAGTCGTCGATTATTTCGCTGAAATCTAGCTCGCGGAGTAGGTAAATCACTTTCAATACTTAGTAAGGTTAATTTCGATAGGCGGTTTTGTCCTATCGTCCTTCGGAGCCTTTTCCTGATAATTTTCATTTTGGAAAACGACGCGATTAAAACCAAGTTTCTTAATGTAATTCCTATGTTCGGGCAAGCAGCTCGGCAATTCTGATGTTTAGAATGCGATAGTAAAACAATGCCTTCTATTGGTCTTTTTCACAGTCTTTTTTGTGCAAGTCTTTTACAAATACTAATTGAACCTTGTTGCCAAGGCTAGATTCCAAATCGTCTTTGTAAACTATTACGAATTCCTCTGCAGCCCCATATAAACTTGCGACGTCCATCTCCTCTAAGTGGTTGAGGAATCCAAATCTCAATCGAACAGCTTCGTATGCTTGCAATCTTTCGATCGATGACTGGGATAAAATCAGTCGCTTTAAATCTTTCTTTCGGTAATAGATTTGCTGCTGGTGTTCTCAACCGTGTAATCGACCGGATCCAATTTAACATTTCTTTTTCTGATGCGTGATTGTATGTATAGTCAGTATTGGATATTTGGTCTGCTGCTTCTTCGTATTTATCAAAATTATCTCTTTTAGAGTCGACGAATGATTTTAAAGACTATCACGCACAGCAGACTCAAGAGCAAATTTTGGGTCCTGTAAAAACTTGATCGTTGCGTGGAATCGCTCTAAGATGTCGTTCCAAAATATGGCAAAAAGAGCTGTTCTACGACCACTCATTTTATCTAAAAGATGTGTTGCTTAATTTCTTACAATATGTTTCTGCTTCTTATCAGAAGATATTGCAGTAAGAACTTGTTCTATTTTGAAATAACCCATGATAATGGCCTTATTGGCTGCAGGCCTACATGACCAGCGAATATCGCTGCTAATATTTTTAGAACATATGCTTGTCCACTTTTGTTCTCCGATAATGATTCGGACAGGATTCGGTATCGTTCTGTACTTGTTGTAAAAACGTGTATAAATTCGAAGACAAATTGTACTGATGATGCAGAAGACTTAGCTGCTAACTCTTCTGCATCAGCAGTACAATTTCCTATTAAGTTCAGTGAGTGACCACAACATGGTACAAACGCTGATAAATAATTTATCTGCATAATAAGAAGTTGCATCCCTTTGTATTTTCCACTCATACTTGCAGCATTATCATACGATCGTCCACGACAATCAAGGATATTAATTTGATGGTCACTTAAAAATTTTACTAAAGCGTCTGCTGTTGCTTCACCGGTACGGCCGCAATTAGGTAAAAAAGTAAGACGTCGTCCCTTTGGCATCGATCCTTTAATACATCGAACAACTATTGTAAGTTGATCGATATGAGAGTTATCGGCAGTAGAATCCACTGAAACTGAATATTACTTCGATTCCTCGTTACGAGTACTAGATTACCCATGGAACTTATCAGTGCTTCGCATACCATTGAAGAAAGGTAACTGACGTGACGGCTCCCATGTTTGCATACTGGTTTAAATGAGTTCCCAAAGTTGGTTCGTGCTCAACTAGCAATTCCAAAATACCCAGATCCAAAGATTTTGTCGTCTCCTCGGAAGGCTAATCCACGTTCAGCAATAAATTTTATAGTACTGACGACAATTTTAAGTTTTTTTTGCCAGTACTCAATTTGCTGTGCCTCCTGTGTCGTTAGCTATCGGTCTATCGTTCCCGTGACTTCTCCCCGTTGCACCAGACTCATCACTGACTCCAAAAGGGTCTTCAAAATCTGGTGCTCGTATAGGCGCTCCATTGCATGCTTCCAGTCACTGAAGCCTTCTTCACTTAAATTCGTTCTTTGAGGAGACATTAAGTAGTGCGTATAAGCATAGTAATATATTTTACCAGTAGTTGAAGAAAAACAAAGCCAGAATCGATTGACAGTCTCTTGATTTTGATTGCGATGCATAAAAATGTTCTTGTACATTTCTGAACAATATATGTATTATCTCGCAACTGATCTTGGATGACAGAATTCTAGAGAGAGACTTCATCGCAATTTTGCAGTTTTGCGGAACTGTTCTTCGCCTAATATTTGATAATTTCTTCAGTTATGATGTCGATCAAATTGAATAATGTCGATTGTTTTGGATTTACGATTTTGCTTGAATGTTTTAGGGATTGAAGTGAACAAATGCCGATATTTTTCCAATTACGTGGGAAATAATGTTTGAAGGTGGTTACTCAGAGTATAAGTATTTTTATCTCTGTTGTGGGGGCCCCCCCTTTTGTGAAGGCCCCGGGGCCTTTGCCCCGCCTGCCCCCGGTCAAATCCAGCCCTGAGTTAACAACTAAACAATATATTGTGTATCATGATAAATATGGGAAAGATACTCACATCAAGATCTCCATCGCCCCAATGTATAGCATCATTTGTGCCGAGCGAATCGTCCCAGTGAAAGTGTTGCGAAGGCTGACTCCAGTCTGGGTTCCGTAGAGCACATCTAATTGTTGCGAGGGTCACTCTTAGTTCTGGAGGTGTCGCTCTCATCACATGAGCACTTTTCTTGTCAAGCTTAGGGGGTTTGCCCATAACCTGGTAGAAAAACGTAATGCTTATTGGTAATCAAATTGATAGTTTAGTTAGTTCTAGTAAATAAACGGAAGGCCAATAAAATTCTCGCAATTATATTTGTTCAAGCATCACGGTCAGCGACTTGTTTTAGCCCATAGACGCCAAAGATGTCAACTAGACATGACTCGCACCTGCAAATCTTAAGGGTATTGGCCTTGGCCAGGCTATGGCCTATTTAATATAGTTAAGGCAGAAGAAAGCGAAGCTGTATTTGCCTTAAACATCGATTTTTTAGAAGCTGATGCTGCTTGGGCTACCACGTCTAATTTATGCAGTAACTAGCATTGGTCACTCATTTAAACTAACTCTAATGAGCCAAAAAACAAAATGCAACGAACAATAATTGCAGTCTCCAAGTGCCTCGACTCGACAAAATCGTTACTTAGCTGATTCTGGTTTCAAAATACCTAGAAAGCTTCAGTGCAATACTATTATGAAATTGTTATTACTTCTAGTTACCTCTGTGATGTTAACTCATAAAGTGCAGCTAACAGAAGTAGATAGTTAATCATTTCTTAAGAGTGGCAATTTAGTTTGAACAAAGTGTGTGGAAGAGGTAACATCTATATTAATATATTATCGTAGCCGAAAAGTGATACACGCATCTGCACGGCGAGTAACATCCATTATTTAGATAGCTACATACATACTATTAATCTTGATGGTAGAGCAAATCGATAATTTAATGATGACCTCTTGTCGATATACGTCGTCATCGTCTTAAACGAACATGGTTGTTTCGGTTTATTAACCGTTCGTGTTTGTCTTCAATGGGCAGTTTAAGCGAAATACAAAAATATTATTATTCGCTGTGTACTTATATAAACTACTGGGCAACGATTTATCCTTCCTATGAGAAGGCTTATAATCCACTACGCTAGCCAAGTGCAGGTTGGCATTGTATAGTTATAATATAGAATCAATAATATATTTGGTTGTTAATCGCAGTAGATACTAAACTATATTTAATGTCTCCTATTACTTTAGTAAATAATATGAATACATTTACAATCAGACAAGGAGTTGCCAAACCTGAGACAACCTTCAAATTCAAGGACAGAATATTTAGTGAGACATGTTTAGTGTCTCCATGCGTATTCATGATTTAAATACTAGAAGCCATCGATATATATGTACTAAAGTACTAGATGTAGCATTCAGAACATTTACTTTGTTCAAATGCTTTGCATGAACATACCAGCAAAGCAATCTAGTGTCACTTTGACTTTCCTGCGGTGTGGGTCCGCTTCGTTTATTGACTGTGTGGCGACGATATATCGATAAATTTGAATCAGAACTTGTATCTGTAGTAGCGTTAGTCAATATTTTTAATTATTTATGTAAATAAAAGATTCAAATGTATCATAATACCACATTAAAATGTATTTCTTTATTTTTATGTGACGTCATTTACGATCATAGACTAACTACTATGCAGAAATACATTGCAAGTGATTGTAGGTAAAATATATGACCAAGACCAGACTTCGTGAAGGTATTGGTTTAAGATTTTTTTAGTTTAATTAATGTTATAAAACCAATTTGACGTTGTATAATACTAATTCTGTGTTCTTTTTAATTTTTGGTAAGTTGATCGTAATGACCATATTAACAAATATTTCAACACTTCATCATAGTAGGTACACATTTGCAGTTATAGAAAAATACGCAAAAATAATATTGAACCATGAGACCAAAACAGATCCTGATTTCCATTATCCGAACAATAGACAAAAAACCACAAAATTAATTGTGTTTCGTGTCAATTGAATAGTTATTAAAATATATTTTTGAGCATTTCTTGCTAGTGTAAATTTAGCTGCAATTCAAAATATTTTTTTAGGCAGGCTTTTAACCCGCGACCACGACGAACCGTGTCGATACCGTACCGACTAAGCTACTCAGGCCACTTCGTCATAGATCTTTTTTTAATAGTTGGTTTCCTGGTAGCACATAGTGCCATCTGCCACATGTGTAGGTTTAGAACTCTGTGGTCAGCAAGGGCATCTTTACAGAATGACAAACAATCCTGCCTTATATATTAGGTATTTATGCTTAAGCAATTCTCATAGTAAGATAAATATAAAGTTTAAAAATTAGAATTATTCGTGAAGCAACTAAGGCAAGTCTTGAACTTACACCCACGAATACATTTTTCTATTTTGTAATAAAAACATCTGAATGTGTTTATAGATTCTATTTTTTTGCTTAAATAAACCCGCAGCAATTAATTCCTTTTATTTTCATAAATAAACTGCTCTTATTATGTTGATGAAATATTGTAGGCAGAAAACGTCTCTTCTGTGAAGTAAATAATCTTTGCAAATGGCAATAAGCAGCCAGTAGCGTTAGAGAACTATTGGATACTCATTGGTAAGATGCCGGGACTTGTTGTTGTTGATTGGTTATAATAATAACTAGACACTGTAAGTCATTGGCGCTGCTTGCGCCTGCGTGTTGCGCTAGTGCGATTAGACGGCATACGTTAGACAATTTGAACAAATTGATTTATAGGGAATGCTCCGTCTATCGTTAGAGTATATGTCAATGCTAGAAGCAATCAAATAGCTACGTATTTACCGATTTAATATATGCTAAATCAAATCAATACTTTAAAATCAAGATTTGCTGTCCGATTTGAGTATTTTGGTGTTGCATAGGCAATTTTTCGAGGAAGGTAAGGCCATATAACATCACGCTATGAGCCACGCCAGCGGAGCAGTATTCCTAAATAACGCGGGTGTAACCGCGGGCCCAGGTAGTGCTTGATATAATTACGCCCATTTTCAAAGAGGGATAAGGTGAGATAATTAATAAGAATTCCCGTTCACTACGATTCTTTCGCTCGTTTTATTCGCTGTAATCATTCAGCTACAAGCAAGTAGATTTTCTTATTCTGTCGTTAAAAACACATCTCCCGCATTAGGACTAAATCCTGTGTCGCGGGGGACTTTACAAACACACACTACAACTAACGGACACAATGAACACCCAGATTCGAAACAACAATTTATTAATCACATAAAGTGTTGTTTCGTGTGGGGATCGAACCCACAACACTTAGGCGCTGTGTCGAGCGGTGAGGCGGCCGCTTAAACCACTACGCCGGCGCTGTGCAGTCTTATTAAAACTATGCTTTGAAACTGATAAATAAAAATCTAATGCACATAAGCATTTATGTAAAGTAAGTACGTTTTTGTGTTGACAGTGAAATGACATAAAATGATAGTATTTTCTTGGGTTTACGCGTATGTTAAACATTGATCAAACTATAGTTAACGGGTTAGGGTTTTAAAGATATTACATTTAAAGCGAATGGTCTGGAAACTACATTATTTATTACTATACGACGTTTCGATTATTTTACAGGAATCTAGGTCACGGAAGACTGAGGTGACAATAGTATTTGTCTTGAACATTGTTTAACTATTGGTGTTACTATTTACGGCCATTTTCAATATTCGAACTATAGATCGATCTGTAGAGTTTAGATTCGTGTTTGACATATTTTGTATGGAGCTTATGTCAAAAACTGTCAAAAACGAATCTAAAATCTACAGATCTATCTAAAATTCGAATATTGAATTCCGTAGTTAGAGTTCATTCTGTGCAAAATATCTTTAGAAACAATATCGCGATAGAATCTGTAAACCATACTTTGATTTCAATGAAATAAAATTGTGTGTGACAATTTATCAATATTTTTATGTAAGACATTAATTAATGTATATGTATCGATTAAACTTGCTTATAGATAGCAAGTAAGATCCCGCATGTTTGAGTCCCTTGCCAAGGCCTTGGCCCAAATCCAAGTAATGGCCGTCACACACACGTTTGGGTAAGATAAATTAAGCCTATAGAACATTGCATGCAGTATGGGATCTATGTTTCTTCGAACCGGGGCAAATCTTGATAATGACGCCCCGTTTCAACAGTTTTCCAACCAGTTCGAATTTTTCGCTCTATGTCGTGATGCCCTGATATGATTTTGTCGACACTATGACGCTGTCCGGGGCAAGTGCCCGGATTGCCCCCGCCCGGAAGATCCGCCACTGATTGCATGTAAGAGAGCCATTAATGTTTTGTATAATTCTACTATTTAAGTAAGTTCAGAGTATGTTATTATCTGTAATTGAAATCAAACAATTATCACAGCAATACAGATTAAAATCGACTAATGTATGGTTTGTGGAAGTAGTTAAATTTTTTAATAGATTTATCGGAAGCTCTTATTTTTTAATGGTTTTCATTACTCCGTTGCTCCATAAAAACCTTGAAAGCAGTCAGTTAATAATGTTGACCAAAATTGGGCGAAAGAAACATCGATTGCTTTTTTTCAGTAGAAATCGCACCGCGTTGATTTTTTTAATAGCCGGCAAACGAGCAGACTGTTCGGCTGATGGTAAGCAATTACCGCCGCCCACGGACACAAGCAACACCACAGGAGTTACAAGTGCGTTGCCGCTCCTTGGGGTTGGGAAATGGGATAAGATGAGGAGTGTGATAAGGGAGAAGGAATAGGGGATAGGGCCTCCGGCACTCTCACTCACCGAACGAAACGCAACAGTTTAAGTACTGTGACTTTACGTCGATTTTCTGTGAGAGGGTAGTACTTCCCCGGTCGAGCAGCCATGCTGAAATCAGAAATGCTCTACTACGCGTACTCTATTATGTAACTAGACATCGCCCACGGCTTCGCCTGCCTGAAATATATACCTATAACCTTAATCAGGAAACTCTCTATCTATTTGTGAAAACAATCCGTACAGTGTTTTTTGAGTTTATCGTGTTCATACAGACAGACAGGAAGAAAAGGAGACGTCAATCAATTTCCAATATGTGTAGATATAGATATAAATAAGTAACACGTCTTACCTTTTTCCTTTCTAAAGTTTTAGGTAATATCAGATATCACCTAAACGGTTCCTGCCTAAGTTTGTAAAACGCGGTGTCTTCTACCAATTTAAATTAAAGACTACAAAATTCGATTGCTTCTTATTTCTTCTTTTACGTGTGAGTGTGTGGTCAATTCTGGTGTCGGACTTTTCAGACCGCCAAAAGGTCCCTGACATGGCCTTACTTTTCTTGAACAGAGACAACAACTGGGACCGACAACTTTACTTGCCTTCCGAAGCACGAAAGCGCTGGCGGCGTGGCGACGTAAATGCGACTTACGGTCACTCATTCAAGTGACGATCTGTGCAAGCGCTACATAGCTGATAAATACTTACTACTGAATAAACCAGCCGAATAGTGATAACAGTTCGGAAGGTGTTCCTTAAGGCGAGCAGATCAGGGCAGAATATCTTCACGGTCGGGTCCTGGAAGTTCATGATCTTCGCCCACTGCACCTTGTTGCTCTCGAATGTGGTGAAGTTGTTAATTATCCGGGAGTTCTTAGGTTCAAGGTGCTCATAGATGTCTGATTCTTGCGTTGAGGCTTCGTCTACTGGTGGCGGTGCATCTTCTGCAATTAATAACATCATCACCATCACAGCGACATTCCGGATGTAATTATTTACTAAAGTTCTCGCTTTGGACCCAGGGTTCCATTTGTATAGGTATATCAAATTCATGCGTTACTGACTCACTGACAGACAAGCCAATAGCCAAAACTACTGGTCATAAAAAGCTGAAAGGCATGTATGTTCCTTCGGGATGGTAGGGGTGCATTGAGAAGGGATTGCCCGAAATTCTCACCGGCTCGAGCAGAATCGGTTAAATTAAATTAAATGTGCGGGAGTAGCTTCGATCATCCTCTAGTTATGGAATAAAATGCGAATTGATGGCGATGAATATGATTTCTAAGATTTTTTGTGAATATAGTTATAAGGTGACCGAATAACCAAATTTTAGTGGCCATTACACTAGAGAGTTTTCAGCTATAGTAGAGAGTATGCAGCTAGGGTAGAGACCTTAGCGGCGTAGCAACAGTGTATAAAGGAAATGCGATTATAATCTATAATGATAATCAAAGTAATAGTTTTATGCGTTTTCCTCATAATTCCTTGGCACAAGGCCCGCTATCCGTTCGGGAATCCTTGACATTGTCCCAGTTTTGAAAAGCGTCCGGAGACTAACGTCCGAATAACATCCAACTGGGGATTTCTAAAGGAGAACGGTGCCTTTTCCAAACAGCCACCTTTATGGGACTTCCATTTAGATCTTAGTAAGTAAGTACAGGAAGGACATATTGTTGCTATTTTTTTTGGTGTAGCACAAACATAAATCATAAACATAACTTCACGCCTTTATCCCTGAAGGGGTATGCAGAGGTGTATTACACGCCCACACTTCACCAGTTATTTTTCGGTCCCAATGTAATAGAGGGGCGAGCCTATTGCCGTCTACTGGCATTATTAAGCGAGAGATATTTAACATTTTTAATACACACAACTTTGAAAAGTCAGAGGTGTGTGTCCGGGGTACCTGGTGATCAAACCCAAGACCAGCATCTCGGCAGTCCGTTACGTAGACCACTAGGCTATTGCCGCTAGCGGCGTAGCACATGTATACGCACAAGATCGACATATTTTCCATACTTATAGAGAAACAGAAGTTAGGTACCTACGTGTTAGCATGACTTATTTTCTAAGATCTTAACGTACGTGGATTTGCCTAGATTTGGCATTAGCACTAAATTTTGCAGCAGCTATAAAATGTCATAAGTTTGGCTTTTTGCGGATTGACACTAGGAATTTTTAAGGTAAGACTCAGAAGATAAGTGGGCTGCTAACTTGATACCTTTGGTATGGCTCCCTTTGGACGCGAGAACATGACCGTCTTCTCAATTATGGTGTACATAATGATGGGTTGACGTAATATAATTTTTTCCTTAATTCCCGCAAGAATTTCGGGAAATCCCTTCTTAGTGCACTCCTACAGTCCCAGAGGAAAACACATGCCAAATTTCAGCTTCTTGCGTCTAATAGTTTTGGCTGTGGCTTGTCTGTCAGTCAGTAACACAATAATTTTATATGTACAGATTCATTTAAATATTATTTATCATCAGAAGCCAATAATCTACCTAATACCAATTTAGGCACTTTATTAGGTACATACATAATATGTTTGCGGAAATTAAGATTGCAGCTTTATACAATCGACTGATTCTTGCACTTATTGAAGTATTGATAATTTTACTTATGAATGCTTGACTGATGATAACTGAACCATATTAAGATAAAATCTATTGTTTATTGTAAGTAAATAATGTATCTGAGGGGTATCATTATGCGTAATTCAACGAAATTTACGTCATTCTAATGAGTCGTGTGTATTGAGATGTAAAATCCAGACAGTTATTGTGAACAGATACAGATTGAACGTCACGTCTTAATTACTTCGAAATACTTAATTGGGTATTGACAAATTGTAATTATATATCGTTATCACTTCTTATCCGACTATTGCAAGTTTTAATGATGATGTTGACAATAATATCATCCTTGTCAAGAAGATCATCAATTAATATTGTGTAAATGTGTAATACATAACACAATATATCGTATACATGTTATGTGGGTGTGTTTATTGTTACTTGTATAGAATAATGCGGATAGGTCTAGACTTGCTAATAGAATTTATACCTAGGTACTCAGTTCTGTATCAGTCTCTGACTACAAAAGACAAAGTACTTGTACCCACGGAAAGAAAATAATCTGACTAAATGTCTTCTTAAGATGTTATTTTGACTCATTAAAAGTATAGGTACAAATAATTACAGCGATATTATAATTTATCTATCCTGCCGGATCGGATGTCCCTACAGGACCTTAAATCTTTTGATTCTTCTACACCAGATACTTTTTAGTCTGTTTATCTGTTGGTTTATGTTTTCAGAACTGCGTAGCTCATTCATTCACAATAACAATTTATTTTTCATTTGTACTGGTATTCAGTTACATAATTTTAGCCACAGGTGCAGAATAGCCTCCGTGGCAGATCTAGGATAGTGTTTTATCCTGGTTATGTCTGCACTGAAATTCTACTTGACGTACTAAAGATTTACTTGGACAAAATAATAAACTGGCAGAAACTTAGCACCCAAGTCACCCACGCCCGAATTTGCTACTGAAAGTACTGAATGATACTTTTTCGTTCTTGGTGTAAGCTCTTTTATAATTTTTTCAAGTCAACATCAAAATTCAATATCAAAAGTCAATATCAAAAATCCAGTGTTTGGAGTCTTCCCCAAACACTGGATTTATTACCCCTATGACTCAAAAACTGTGGATCACACAAAGCATTGTCGTGGAGATCAAACTTATGCTGGAGACCCGGACATTCAGAACAGGGACGATTATTGCTAGCTTAACTTAAGATACACTTACTCGCATTTATTCCACCTTTACTTGGCCGTGCAGCTGACGCTGAGTATAACGCTTTGTCGTCGAATATTTCGTCATCTTCAAGCATAGGCAACATCTCTGTCAGCGACTCGTATCTTCGGAATAGTAAGAACCGCCTCCTAGTTACGTCTAGTAACGGTATCTCCAGTTCAATGTGAAATGATGTCACTGCGCCCTAAAATTACATGATTGAAAATATTTATTAATTTGTTGGTGGTCCTAAAATAAAAGATGGAAACAGTAAAACGAAGCTTAAAACAGCTTTAGGGTGAAAGGCTTACTCCGGTGTGGTCAAGGGCGGCGAAAAAATATTTTCGCATTGAGAGATAACCTGTTGAACCTTGATAGAAAGGCGGAATATTAAAAGAAAAACTGACAACAGCTCTATTTTCCCAGCTGGTCTGCTGAAGAATCTGACATGAGTAAGTATTATATACCTACCTATTGGATGCTGGTGGAATACCACTTGGGTCTACTATGGTGTAGAAAGTTTGTGCAATATAAATATTTATTTCAATTTTCTTCCATGTCATGGAAATGGAAGCCATTTAAACAAGGCATTTCCTTGCAACAGCAGTTAGATTTTATCAGGAGTAGGTAGTGTTTCTGTCATTATTAGTGTTTATCAGTTTGTTATTTCTTCTGAAAACCGTGTACTCAATAATTTTGTTTCTGTGAGCTTATTGATAGGCATAGAGGCATGGACTGAGAAAATATAAGTTTATAAGTTGGAAGGTATTGCAGATCTTATATTCGTTATAGAGAAGATACAGCATGCCCAATTCCTAATCTTGTCTCTTTCTGCAGGATGGCCACTCTTGGGAAGGTGCAGACTCTATTTGCGTATGTTTTGATGTAATATATCTACATCATAAACAATAAGTATATTGTATAGCAGGTAAGTACGGTACCTTTTCAGCCTTCGGAGGTTGTGGAACGCTCATGACTCGAAAGATATTAAAAAGGAAGTATGTAGATCGCAAATCATCTGGATGCATATCTATAGGCTCTGGTGTTCTATCGAAAGAAAGGACTTTACGGGCATCCAGCCATCTCAAATTTGGTAATTTATACAAAGTTAACCGAGCATATCCAGCACAAACCTAGAAAATATAAATTTTTAAAGAGCGTCATCTATGTTCTTCTACGAGTACTAATTAGAAATATTGTAAAGCTACAAACCGAGCACGGGTTTCCGGCAAGATATAGTGAAGTTAGATTAGGCAGTATGACCAGAGCATCTAGTACGGGCTCAAGATCATAGATGTCGTTATCTGATATATCAAGAACTGTTATATTAGGCGGCAATCGGGATAATCCAGTAATGTTTTCTAAAAATGTTGAACATATTTAGCATAGGTAGTATTAGTCTATTAAATTTGCAGCTTGTTATGATGACTTACAATTACCATTGCTTAGCAAATTTTTGGATAAACCCAAGTAGAGCAATTGAGGCGGTAGAAATTCAACAAAAGATTCCACATCCTTGATGTGATTCGCTTGAAGCTCGAGGCTTCTTATTGTATCTGGAATAAAACGTGCATCCAGGTCCTGGATATAATTACCACATAAATTGATGGATACTAAGCTCTTAAATTTCTGAATTCCTTTATCCAATTCGGTCATCTGGAAAATATATATCGATTGAAGCATCATATTGCTGCTTGTTTATCGTAGGCGCTCGTATTTTTTCGTACAACTAACGGGGCAAGGAAGTTATACAAACTGATCCAGATTGCCAATAGTTAGATGAATTACTTTTTGTATCACAAACTCTTTAAATAACGCGTTTATTTAGCAGTATACCACGTAACTATACCGTAGTTTCAAGATTTGCTATTTTGAGCTCTGTTGCAAGCCAGATAAAGATGCACTTCGTATTCATGGTATTTGTTTTAGTACAAGTACCAGCAGTCTATCTAGGTAAGTACCTTTATAATAATATCGAAGTAATGACTTTTTGTATTTTCACTCGATTTAAACATTGTGAGACATACTACATGACCGCAACCCATCTCATTTTTTTTTTCAGAATTTCAGAACGTCTTTGTGTACCATGTAGCTACAAGCTTGTTTTGGAAGAACTTTCTTAGCGATATTGAGATTACCTTTTGATCATTTACTCTCAATACGTCAACCATCATCAATTTCTGCCATAAAGCTTGCCTGTCGCCTTCTTTTACCGCCATTTTGATCATTTTGATTACATCATTCGTGATACAGTTAGCGCTATCGAAGCAAGCTTTCCCTTCAGCAGTTGCAAACTTGTCGATATCCCATAACGTTGTAGATAGCATTAAATCCCATTGATCTTCTAGACTAATATTCGATTTTTCATCAAGGAAAGGACCGAGGATGCTTTTATTTATTTTACTTTTGAGTGCCTCAGAGAAGGTTACTACGGGTAGATCTTCTCTGTTTAGAGCGTATCGCCTATGTCGCCGGAGTCCAAGTTCCATGGTATTCCAATCTATTCCTGTTTCTATGCGCTCTTGAAAACCTATTTAGAAATAAACGTCAGCGTTACTTATTTGTGCTGTATTTATTCTAAGGTGTTTCATATTTGTTGCTATAATAGTCGAGACTCATCTTGGATTATACATGTCGGCGATACCAGTCGGCGATATACACGTATGTATGTCAGAAGCGGTGGGTGGATGCAGTCACAAGTGTCGCTATAAACTTTCAGATACTGTTAATAAGCTATCTAACTACCTACTATATATCTTGTAATTATGCGTAGACAAATGCTAGTATTCCTAGTTATATGATTCTTAGTTCTAAAATCTTTTGCTATCAACGTTAAATACTTATGTAAGTACCTACTGTTTAAGCAAATTCAGCGACTGATCACAGCGTTATAAACTTTCCTCAACGCGTTTATATTTGTATCCTCATGTGGATACTGACCTAGGATATTTCCTTGAGCTACCCATATTACGTTATGCCCCTTTAAAGTTTCATACCAATAGGTACATAATACTACAAAGATGAGTTTAATACCTTCTAAAGCATCGTCTGGGATGTGCACAAGACTAGAATCACTGATAGGCGGTCGCACAATTACAGGAGGTGGTTTTTTGGAAATTTCTTTTTGCTTTGGCGGCATCAGTGTCTCAATTTAACCGTAATTTAAATTCGTATAATAATCGATGTGAGTTTCTCACAAATAATGAAACCTCGTTGTAATTCCCCAAATAAAATAAACCAATTAAAAATGTGCTTTGCTGGAAATCAATGACTTTGTAAATATTCGCCACAGATAATTTACAGAAATGCCATCAAGTACATTTCTAGTCTTAAAGAAAAAGGAGGTAGTTTATGAGTAAAGAGGTGGGTGGTCTGTGTCTGTGATCTGTATTTATTTTTAGGTAATAATGCGAATAGCGACGGGCGGCGGAACAGAGGCAGACCCCGAAAAAGATGTCGTGACGATCTAGACAATTTTGACAGAAACTGGCCCAATTTGGCAGAAGATAGGGATGCTTGGAAGAGTGTAAGGTACATACCTTTGCCCAGCAGTGGGACAACATAGGTTAAATAAGAAAAAAGCGACTAGCGATAACGCTAATCGTAGGTATGTTATTAAATTTGGTCAAGGCCTCTAATATGGGTAGGTACAGGTCAAGACCCTCTGATTTTTAGGGTTCCGTACCTCATAAGGTAAAAAAGGAACCCTTATAAGATCACTTTCTTGTCCGTCTGTCCGTGTGTCACCACCGATTTTCTCAGGAACGGGTGGACCTAGCAAATTGAAATTTATACCAGATACTGAGGTCTATGGTTCTAGTTATGGTCCTGGGTCAACCCGATAAAAAGTTATGGTCAAAATTAGATTTTTGCGAAAACTTGTAAGTACATACCAAAATTAACCTAAATTTTTAACTTTTTTTAATTTTCGGATCTTTTTCTTTACTTGTGCTGTAAGACCTTGGTTTTAACCAAAATTTACAATTCTAGGTAAACCGTAAGTAGGTACTCTATAGGTTTTGGGTCGAAAACCTATATGGTAGTTGAGCTTAAATCACGAAATTTGACCAAAAGCAGGGTCTTGCAGCACAAATAAAGGAAAAATTACAAAAAATAAAAAAGTGGAAAATTTAAGGGTGTCCCCATACATACATAGTAGACTCTATTTAAGATAGTCCTCCAAGTTGTATGGGCGCTCATACAGATTTAGAGGACTAGCGTAATTAGCACCAAACTCAAATAAGGTAAAATGTGTACGGAACCCTCGTGCGCGGCTCGCACTTGCCCGATTTTATTTTTAGTGAGATAGTTGCCTCTCAAGATATGCCTGCAGGGGTAGTGGTTTAAGTGGTCGCCTCGTTGCTTGACACTGTTGTTTCGAGTCTAAATAATAAGTTAATGTGTCCATTGGTTGAATGTTTTGTAAAGTCTCCTGCGACACAGGATTTATTCTTGGGTACTGCGTGAGAAGTCTTTATAAAAAACATATATTTTTTAATTACCTATTTAGAAAATTAATGTATTTCTTTCTCAATATTCTTTTTCAATTTTCTACGAGTCTGTTATCCAACGGTGCCTATACCTACCTATAGTAAAAAGTTATTTATTCCCACTGTTAAGGTCTCTAGTGAAGCTAAAGTTCTTAGTTACCAAGGGAACAGGACCAATCACGTAAGTAGTTCTATTTGGCACTATGCACACTTTGAATTCACTTGTCCTAGGGTTTCTTGTAATGTTTGTGAATGCCGAGGCCCGTGAAAAATTTCCTAATCAAAGCGGCATAACACCGCTTTACTAGGTTACTGCTACATTGGTTGTTGTTGTGAATACGGGTTGAGTTGAGAGCTGCTGTGAGTAAAGCAGGGTACAAACAGAAGTGCTACCTATTGACGATAGATGGCGTGGAACAAAGTTAGCGTTAATAGAGTTTTGGCCACGTGCTGTTTCGCTCAACTTTACTATCAGACGTCAGTGTCATTTAGCATTGGTTTCGCGATAGACAGCTGTCAATGTGCACTTAATTAATTTGTGTGATGAATTTGGCGAATAAATAAAAACGAACGACATTTTTACAAGGCACTCGAGTCTTTTATGAGCCAGATCATTTAAAATTTATTCATTGAAGTTAAAGATAGCTGTGTGTGATACTATTTATATTGTTTTGGTACGGATTTATAAACGATTTAATGGAATGACATTGACATGTGTGTGCGCGGGGAATTTGAGTTATACGTGTAAAGGCACGATTCCATGGTACTCAGGTTCCGCACAAGTGTTTTGCAAAAATCATGTTGAGTGAAAGTAAAGTGTGCAATGCGGTTGTGTAGGTCTGGTGACGTTGCTATTGCCAATACATGCGTATGCTCCTGCGAGGTTGGCAAGATCCCATCTATGCGGACAATTCTACATTGTTTACTTCCGCGCTAACAGAGTTAATATTTTAAAAGACTACATTTTTAACAATCTATAAAGGGTAAGTTGATTTTATAAATGTAACTTATGTATCTAAGTGTGTTTGCCGAAAATACATAAGAAAATTGACACCTCGGTTTAATATTTAGGTACCTATCTCTATAATATTCACAACTATTCACAAGCCATATGCACAGTGTAAAACTCCATTACTACCTGTAATTTTTTTAAATTATTTGTCTATTTACTTATGTGGTAAAGCATTAAATTATAATTAAGCTAATTATTAAATAAAATTACATTTATCAGAAATGTTGTCCATACAAACTATGTACATTACCATACATTGTTGGTAATCATAATAATATGAAAATAAAATCGGATCAATCTTATCTTTTCGTTCTTAATTATATTACAGTAAGATTTATCTTTGAACTAAACGGCGAATCAAAAATAAAAGTTAGCATCACTAAACGTGCGGGTTTAGTTTGGTTGGTTTCCTTACCAATGCTCCGCGAAGTGTTGGATGTTCGATAAAAAGACGACGTTGCGTGCTTTTTTTGTGTAAATCATTTACATAAACAATGCAATGTCCAGTGATGGTATGTATCTTTTCACAGCGTAAAATTGCATTATACCTAATAAGTTTGGTGATTTAGCCGTCACAGAGGAAAACGCAAAGGCAAAGCTACCTCGAAAATGTATGCCCTTTTTGATTACCGGTTTTGAAGCAGTGAGACACACCAGCAAAGTGAACATTTTATATATTATTTATCAGGTCTTTATCTAGGGACTCCTTGGACAGATACACGATTGGGAGATTATCGCTCGATAGAATTTTAATTTGAAAAACGTGCTTTCTCTAAATATTTTTATGGATATTTCCAAAAATACTTAGCTTTAAATGACTTCCTCCGGGGCACAGTGGATAGCGTATGCGACTGCTGATCGGAGGTCCCGGGTTCGATTCCAGGGTCGGGCGAAAGTGTTACTGGGTTTTCCGAATTCTCAGTAGCAGCACGGAATCTGGTGATGTGCCCGGTAACGGCAATAGGCTCGCCCCCTATTACGTGGGACCTAAAAACTCATGGCGAAATGTGGGTGTAATATTACGCCTATGCCTACCCTTTCGGGATACAGGCGTGAGACTATAAAAAAATAAAAAATAAACAAAAAAACTTAACTTATCGCCTTGAAATTGCTACTTACTCACCGAAAGAGGAGCTAGTTTAATAGGGACTGGTTGAACGAATTTTCACTGAAACGATTAGGTAATCGAAAAAGAAATTGTCACTGAAAAGATTTCATACAGTTTCGTGATGGCATGCCATGTCAAAACCCGTGCGACATTCAACTTTATAGCTAACACTTAGCCATGACCTCTGCACGATTTTTGGACCTTCAAGGTAGCCTCTTAAGATCCCGTGCGAGTGCATTGAAACATGCCTTATGGAAAAGGCATTACCCCTACCTATAGTTTGTTGAACTAAATGGTACATTCAATATTTGCCGTTGATGGAAGTTCAACAAATTCGTGCGAATTGAGATATTAGCTAATTCATCAGGGCACTCAATTTGACCATTAGCAATTTTTAACCGGAAACTAATATCCCCAATAATACGTCGCCCTATTTCCAAAGGTAAGACGTGAAACCTTTTACATCTGTGCTCATAATCAACTGAACATTGCTATGCCTTGTAGTCAAGGTATCGTAGAAACTTTTTTTGGACGCCCTCAATGCGAGATTTATAAATTTTGTACTGAGGAAAGTGAAAGCATTTATTATCATTAAGTTGGAGCTTGTTTCGGTTGCAGTGTACCTCAAATCTGTATAAGTCATCTTGTAATTTACTTGCGTCAGACGTATCCCGTATGACTTTGTGTATTTTCATATCGTCAGCTCCTTGATATCGCGTATAAACAACGTAAACAACAAGGGCCCAAGAATTGAGCCTTGAGGGACTCCAGAGGGGACAGAACTCTGGACATAGCCCTGAAGAGCCACAGCCTGAGTTCGGTTCTCTTTATAAGAGGATAGCCATAGCTTCTCTAGCAACACCCGATGGTCTTATAGAAAATACTGTGATTATAGAAAAGAGACAACGTTTCAGTCTGAAATTAATCTACTTTTATTCAAGTAAAATTGCGATATCGTTTACGTCTCTTCTATTTTGGTAGACTAAATGCTATAATGGTATGTAATTAGATTGCTAAACTGGTACCTACAATATTCAGAGCCATGACAGCGGTCTGCATGCAATAAAAAAATCAAAGTAACAATATCTAATGTAAATTATGAAATGTAATGTAATGTGTAATGGGTCTTTACCTGATAATAAACAATTATTATTATTATCTGTCTCTTTTTCACGGCTATTCTTCTAATATGGTGTTAGAAGAATAACCGGTCCTTTGGAAGGCTTACACGGGGATATGGATCCAACGTGCAGAGGCCCGTAGAGAACTTTAATCTAAAATGGGATGGGACACATACCGCAGAGCCACCACAACTGCACTACTGAGTACAGCTATGGACTAGCCGCAGCACGTGTAGGACTATTGTAATGATGTGGAGCCTAATTAAATTGGATTATGGGGATGGGTGTTGAATGTACTGAAAATGAGACTATGGATAATAAACGGCACCTGCCAATGATACTCCTATAGCATCCGTCCACGTGGCAGGTGGTGACTCACCAACTCACTAGATGGGCCCTCTCTAAATAGCTGCCCAAAGCAAACAAACTCTGCCATAAAGGCAGCCAGAGGGCAACACCGGTGCGAGTGGCTAGGGGTGTCGAGTGGTGCGGCACCGGTTTCGCCATCGCGGGCCTCGTAACAACGGAGGCCCGGAGCGGGTTGCCCCGTAGTTACGCCCTTGAGAATGACACTTCCACCCCCGAGCTAATAGCTCTTGCGGCTTCCCTCTGGCCGGCCGACCAAGGCAAGCCAGAGTTGAGAGTCCTGCGGGCACTCTTGGAAATCCACTCCGGCCAGCCAATAAAGGCAAGCCGGAGACGAGGCCCTGATCGACTCTCTGAAGCATTTGGGACCGCAGAGTCGCCACACACATTCAGCTCGCCACAAAGCTGCCCTGCGGTTGTAAGCTTTCTTTTCATCTTGTAATACATTTTTTTGTTTATATTACACGATGAAGGTGATGTTTGAAAGCTGTTACTCTGTCCTCTGAGATTGCGTTAGTCTCATGATGAGATAACGGCTGCCCCTATTATTATTATTCCTATTAATTTAATTTCATTCTCATTAATCTTATTTTATATAATTAAATCACTTTACAAAAAAAATATTTAACCATATAAAACAGGACCACGGAGACCCACCGGCATCGGGCACAGGGACCAAGCTACCGGGGTGTAGGGCTCCAGAGAGAGGAACCTCCGAACGATGCGTGTCGTGTCCAACAATACTGCCTTCTGTATAGAGGACTTGATCCAGTCGTCTAACGAGAGCCTCTTGAGGTCGAGGCTCTTGGCAATAAGACCATTTACGGTCACGACTATCGGTACAATGATCGCCGAGTCAACATCCCACATGTCGACAATCTCGTGAACCAGGTCCAAATACTTAATTTGTTTATCTTTTTTGGCTTTCACGAGATTCTCGTCAAGGGGTACGGTGACGTCGATGATCATTGCAAGGCGCTCTAATCGGTCTATCACCACTATGTCCGGCTTGTTAGCCGCAATAGTTCTGTCAGTAATGATAGACCGATCCCAGTACAGAGTAGCACGACCATTTTCAAGAGCTGGGTCGGGTACATACCTGTAGTATGGTACTTCGGAGTCGACAAGTTGGTACTTTAAGGCAAGTTGCTGATGGACAATCCTGGCTACTTGGTTGTGTCTATGCAAATATTCTCCGTTGGCAAGACGAGAACAACCGGATATTATATGTCTGAGCGATTCACCAGGCTGGTGACATGCCCGAAATATGTCGACCGTCCCATCCCTCAGAATATACTTCCGGTAGTTGTTCGTCATGATAACTTCATCCATAATTGCAAATACAAAACCTTCTGTTTCGGCGAAAAGATCGCCGAAACGCAGCCAGGACACCGAAGCTGGAAAATCTACATCGGGCCCATGCAAGGCCCGGTAAAATCGTCCATGCAGCTCTTTGCCCTTCCAAACCTCCCTGCGCTCCTCTACACCAAGTACGGCAGGTTTGCGCCAGTTCTCATTGGCCAGACCCAGCAGGGTAAGTCCGTTGTCCACAGCGACCACATCTCAGTGCACACCCGCTGCAGTGTGGAGAAAGTATTCCCTGAGATTGCACACCTCGCGATTGTGAAGTGTCTTGGCACTTAAGAAGCCACGACCCCCGCACTTCCGCGGGATGTACAATCTCATCAACGACGATCGCGGATGATGCATCCGGTATGTCGTGAGTAGACAACGAACTTTCCTATCCAAGGCGTCCAATTCTGTCTGACTCTGAGTCCATCTGAGTATGCCGAAGGAGTACATTAAGACTGGCATGGCCCAACCGTTACAGGCACGCACCTTATTTCCGCCCGATAGAAGGCTTTTTAAGACTATCTTCCGGCGGCCAAAGCAACGCCTGTTTCATGCCAGCCTCATCAATGCCTAATGCCTGCGACATACCCAGATAGTTATAGGTTTCGGTTGCAGAGAGAGATCTAAGTTGTGTGAAATTTGAAAGTTCTATACCATCAGATTCCACACTCCTGCCTCGCCTTACATGCATGACCGCACATTTATCCACACCGAACCCCATCTTAATTGAATTACTAAAGCTTTCAGTTATCTTTAGTAACTCAGTCAATTGGGGCTCAGTGGGGGCAAATATTTTGAGGTCATCCATGAAGAGGAGGTGAGAAATAACTTGACCTCTACTCTGCAATCTATAGCCTAGCCCTGAACTTTCGAGCAAAGTGCTCAGTGGGTTCAGTGCTAGGCAAAACCATAGTGGACTCAAACTGTCGCCTTGGAAAATACCCCGCTAGATCCTTATAGGTACGCCATACCCGCAAGGCTGTCGACATCCTGGATAGCGAAGCACCGTACTCCACTTTATACAACTCCAGCACCTTCAAGAGCCACGTATGTGGCACAGAGTCATAGGCCTTCTTATAGTCTATCCAGTGCCGTCGCCAGATTCTTTCGGCTACGGCGAACCTGTTGGCTTATGGTCATGTCAATAAGGAGTAGCTCTTTAGTACCACGGGCCCCGCTTCTACATCCATTTTGAGATACAGATAAGATGTTATTTCTAAATATATGTGCTTCTAATTTCGTTCTCAAAATGGATGTAAAAACTTTATACGTTGTAGGCAGGCAAGTTATAGGCCTATAGTTCGTAGGCTCCGTGGTACTACCAGCCTTAAAGAGCAGATGAGTTACGCCAGTTGTCATAAAAATTGCCAGCGATCCTGACTCCAGAGATGCCTGAAATTGAGAAGCCAAACGAGCATGTGCATTGCGTAGCCATTTTAACCAGAAATTGTGCAGCCCGTCCGGTCCTGCCAATTTCCAGTTGGCTAACTGACGGACTGCACACCGGGGGCGGGGGCCCTGTTCGAAACCGGTGGGTCTCGGGGTCCCAAGCGTGAGGGTGGCCGGCCTCTTCCCCGGCGACGTGCTGGTGTTGGCGACGACGGCGGGGAAAAATACTCGTCGCTCGACGAGCTCGACGCCTCAACACTCGGCGATGCTGGTGCTGATGTCCGCGGCTGTGAGGCAGAGCTGAGCGACGAGTCCGGGGATCTAAGGCGTGCTACAGCTGCTCTGCCTCTCGTCCACATAGATATTTCTTGATATTATCATCATTTATTGTTGTTTACAATTTTTTGACACAAGGTGTCATCTTCGCTTCGATGTTTTTCTAAATACTATTTCTTCTGCTTTTATGGTTTTTATAAATTATGTCTGTATATTTATCGGATATTCTATCTTCTTATAGTTGTTTAATTATATAAATTGTACCGCAAAACTGTTATAGAAAATAGAATGAAAATTATTATTATTATAAATCACTGCCGGCATCACGTCTCTTAATTGGAGGATCAAACTTACAAGACATCATTTTTACTTTGCCCACCTACTACTACTACTACTACTTGACCCTTTCTTTAAAACGGAACGAATCTCGAGAAATGCACATCCTACTTATACTACAAATTTGATGGTTATTTTATAATTTAATGGTTAACCTACTGTTCTGCCAGGCTAAACACCCCATTCTGGAATACAAACAATACAAACAGATCTTTCACGCATTATATTGGGTACAAAGTTGGTCTCGCTGCATAAATATGCGCGTGGGATTGGGAGGTCTCGGGTTCGATTCCCGGGTCGGGCAAAGTGTTATTGGGTTTTTCCGCTAGGCAATTCTCAGTAGCAGCACGGAGTCTGGTAATGTGGCCGGTACGGCAATAGGCTCGCCCCCTATTACGTGGGACTTAAATAAATCTGGCGAAATGTGGGGGTTCGGGGAAAACAGGCGTGAGACTATAAAAAAAAAAAAAATGTAAAAAAAGTTGGTGATAGCACACTAGATTGCAAACGCGCCGTGTAAAATATGCGATATTAGGGTTACACGTGACGAAAAAGGCATTACGAAACGAAAACTGCATTTTTTATGACCACGGTTTGAGACTAATCTCTAGATGTACCATCTCTAGTACTTAAAACTGGTCTACAGTTCCTTGACAACGTTAATGTTTTTTCGATCGTTAGTCGTTAATAAAAAAGTATTGATATTTAATATTATCGATAACAGAATGCTACGTCACGCATTTCATGGTATGCCTATTGTTATCAGAATGGCATTTCCCTTAAACTATGCATTTTATAAGTAAAAGGTCGTATTATATTTGCCATCAGATTGTATCTTATCTATGGACCATCAATGTAGTATTTATTGAGCTCCGAGAATACTTGAACAGGTACTATTGTAGTAGTTAGTTTATGCTGATAGTATGAACAACTAGATCTATAATAGACTAAATTAACATACCGTTGCTATCAATTCGATTTTATAAAGCGTAGTATGTGGCCTTTCACCGACTTCCATGTCCAGTTATTACTTATGACCCAACTAGCCTTTGCGCTCGACTCGTCCGAGTAGACTACAGTAAACTTCCACAATGGAATAATTAGCAAGCGAGTCTGAAATGTTTTGGTAAAGCAAAGTGTCAACTCATCATGTAAGTGACCATTTTACTTGAGACCTCGGATTAAACTGGATAGCTCAACATGAGATTGTAATTATTATAAATGCAGTAGTTTATCTAAAACCCATTCACTGTTCTTTGATGACGCCAGAACAAAAAACAAACAACTTAGGAAAAAAATTTTAGCGTCGAGTGTACAACCTTTTCTTTAGTTCATATATTTTTTAATATCCTTAATGCGCGGATAAGACATATCGACTCGGGCTATTTTCTCCTCACGCAATGATTGGCCGCTTCTCAGAAGCCGTATAAATGAAACTAAAGATTATCTCCTTAAGTTTCTAAACAAAATAAGTAGATCTTGGTGGAATTCGTATGAAGTGACTTAATTTCAAACAGTTGAGTTCATACGAATGCCTACAGATACCTAAGTTAGCTAATGTTAAAGTTCATCGGCTTATAACGAGTTACCAAGGTTGAGTGAAGCATGCACTCTGTAAGTGATCGAAATATTATTCAAAATCTTAAATGACAAGACACTTAAACCAGCATCACTTTATTTCTTTCCGTATAGATTATTTTATAAGCTAACTAATACATTAATTCCTACCGATCATAGTCCATGAAAAAAATCATGTTACGAGTATGTTTTTCACACGGACCTAATAAGATACATATTTATAAAAAATACAATGCCTTGAAAAAGTTGTACTTTACAGGTAGTAGAATTTCCAAATACTTTCACATTTAAGTGATACTGTACACGTAAGTATTAATGTTCATGTCACGGATCGCAAAAGAATAATCATTCGAAAATAAAGCTTTCAAAACCTTCTGTTAAACTCGACTTGGGGTGACCACGACTGGTGGGTTCTAAACTAAGTCTACATCTCGCGACCAGTCTACTAATAGAGTCAAGACTTTTTGTTCAGAAGTTTTATCGTTGACCTATAAAACTTGATGCTTAGTCAAATATCTTCTGGTATATTTTATGTATGTTTCTTGGGAAACGTAGGGATGAACTAAAAGAGTTTTCCGAAATTCCTTAGGGATCGGGCAGAAACGACTAAATAAAAAAATGTAATTGCAACACGTTATCATATGATTAGTTTTTAGACAATTTGTAGTGGGTTATAATAAAAACAGCAGATTTTTATTAACAATTGGCATAACTCTTCTCGCTCAAACAAGAGATGATACAGAACAGCTTTTTACACGCCTAGATGTAACGAACTGTTCCTACGGACTCGATCCACAGAGACAAAACATCAATAACCTGATATCCTCATGATTGGCAAGTGAAAAGTTGCCCAAAGCTACTTGTACCTTGGCTCCTCGATCTCTCAAACAGGCGGATGTGCGGACGAGATTCAAAGAATACTTGCTATCACAAGATCTGCCGTTGATTAACTGAAAACGAAATTTCATCAGACCAGATCATTAAAGTCACGAAAGTCTGTTTGATATAGTCTTCTCAATATTTCTGTATTATGCAGATAAGTGGATTCGACAGAAGCATCGACGCAAGATTCATACACTTGAAATGTGGCGTTTTAGCCGACTATAGCGGGTCCCTTGGACAGCGGGAAGATTTAAAAACTAAGGAAATAATATCGTCGACTTGGACACACTGTTCGGAACCAACACTACACGGCGGGAGTTTTTGTCCAAGGCCTAGTTGAGGAGAAGCGGTCACGCAATCGGACTATGTTTCGGAAAGACGTAATAAAAACTGTGACGCAAACGTCTATTCGTCCAATGTCCCGAAACGCTGAAGATTGCATCAAGTGGAGACAGTTTTTCAAGGACTGCATTATCTGGAGAATGAGGAGAGACGACGAATAAGCCATAAGATATTGCCATTAATTTTAAAACTTGAAGAATTTTCATAGCGGTTAAACCTGGCTTAAACTGTAATTCATATTAATGTGTCATAGCATTTCGTACAGACCAATTAGTCTTTTACAAACGATGTCCAAACTGTTTGAGAGATTATTCCTGAGCAGACTTAAGCCAATCCTGGAAGAAGAAGTTATAATCCCTAACCATCAGTTTGGATTTAGGGCGCAGCACTCAACCGTTGAACAGGTACATCGTGTGGTGAACAAGACTAGGCAATCCCTGGAACAGAAAGAGTACTGTGCTGCAGTATTCCTTGATATCCAACAGGCTTTCGACAGAGTCTGGCATAAAGGATTACTTTTCAAGCTCTAATCTCCACTTCCAAATTCCTACTTCTTGGTGTTAAAATCATACTTGCTTGGTAGAAAATCCCAGGTGAAATTTGGAGGGGCAGTTTCTCAGTTATAAGACATTGGGGCCTCTGTACCTCTAGGCTCCGTGCTCGGTCCTGTCCTATTCTCAATATTTACGGCTGACCTACCATGCAGTGAGAATGTTGTGACAGCAACATATGCTGATGATACTGCTTGCTTAGCAAGCCACAATGATCCTGTTGTGGCAGCAGAAATATTACAAAATCATCTGTATAAAATAGATACCTAAGTGGCTGGAAAAGTGGAAAATAAAACCAAGTGTATCCAAATCGGTACAGATCACATTCACACTCCGTAGAGGTGAATGCCCAACTGTAACACTAAAAGGTGAACATCTACCCAAAGAAAACTGTGTGGCTCCATCTGGATCGAAGGCTTACATGGACCAATCACATAAAAGCTAAAAGGAAAGAATCAGATCTCAATTTCAAACGTTTGTACTGGTTAATGGGCCGTCAGTCATCACTAAGCTTGTCCAACAAACTACTAGTTTACAAATGCATCATTAAACCGATATGTTCGTATGGAATCCAGCTCTGGGGATCAGCCAGTCAAATCTTGAAATCTTACAAAGATTCCAAAATAATGTCCTCAGAACAATTTCGAATGCACCATGGTTTACACGAAATGTAGAAATACATGAATACTTAAATATGCCAACCATCAAGGAGGAGGTCAATAAATATGCCACAAAATACAAAGAAAGGCTCCAAAAGCATACAGAAGAACTCGCCAGAGACCTGGTTAATAATGATCAGCATATCACAAGGTTGAAAAGATGGCATATACTGCAACTGGATCAGAGACACTAATTTGAGGGTGGACTAATCTAAGGATGGGAGGAGAGTATTTGATGGAATATCTCCTGAAACGCACAGACATGACAGAAAATCTGATTATGGCTGAATAGCCGATGGCAGATATAAATGGTGTTAAAAATGTCATAACAATAATAAGCCGTAGATAGATACATACCTATTTAAGCGCCATTTAGACGGAGAGAGTTTCTCGCACGTTTCGTACGAGAAATCGTATACTACTATCACAAGCAACAATCGCCAAAACATTATCGTATCTAAATGTTTACATTCAGGCAAGAACTAAATTCTCGCCTACGATTATATCATACGAGATTCGCATATGACTTATCGCTAGGCGATAATTACCTGCGTCTGTTTACACAGCGAAATTATAGTAAGAAGATTCTGGCTTACGAGAAGCTCGACTCGTATAAACACAATCTCGTATGACATTTTTTCAAGTGCATACGAGTATCGTACAAATCGGTTTGAACCGTTTCAGTGCGAGATTCGTCATTCGGGTTTAGTGCTTACTAGAGAGTATTTGTTCTCAAAAATGATACAAAAATCACTGCACTCATGGTAGCAACTGGCACAAAATCTCGAATACGATTATTGCTTTGAAATTCTGTTTACACGGACACAATCAATATTCCTTGCGAGGCAATTGTCGCCAAAGTGAAGGAGCGTGAAGTGTGTATGTTTAGACGAATATTTTTTTTATATTCTTTCGATACTCGCATCTTCGAGTCGAGAAACTCTCTCCGTGTAAATGGGCCTTAAGCAGTATGATGAGATCTTAACTGAATTTTCCTCTTTCCAATAGAAAATAGTGTGAAAATATCGAATAAATTGTAAACAAACATACTTCTATACATACTAGTCATTGACTAATTGATTGGGTAATTACCCTTAACGCCATTTGTACTAATTGCATCATGGGTGACGCATTAGATTAAGTGGCCACTTCGTTTGTGCACTCCGATTGTTTGGGATTCGATTTTGTGCC